>CAMAPF010000987.1:3515000-4102500 GCA_945859915.1 Cuscuta epithymum | reverse complement strand
GCCGCCCTAGTCCTAAGCAAATTATATACCTTTGAGGATACAAGCTTGCCATTAAATTGAAGAGCATTTAGGCCAAGTATAGCGCTCGGAATGTCCGGGAATTTGGATAGTATTTCATCTCGAATTAATGCAATCTTCTTAAATAGTTGTGAATCTCTCTCATGTGGAACAAATTCCCACACACTCCTACCCTTAAGATAAACCCCGTGTACCCACTTGACCCAAAGTGTGTCCTTTTTAGTGTGTATATCCCAAAAAGTTTTTGAAAGTAAAGCCTTGTTCCAAACCTTCGTGTCATGTATACCAAGTCCGCCTTCTTCTTTCGGGAGGCAAATGTCTGCCCAGGCGACCCTGGCGAATTTGCTTCCCCAAAGAAAAATGCGGCAAATGGATGTAATCCTGTCAAGTATAACATTAGGGATGGGAAACATTTGTAACCAAAAAGAATGTACACCCTGTATAACCGACTTAACTAGCTCAACTCTGCCTGCATAAGATAAAGACTTAAGATTCCAAGCATTAATAAAAGTGGTGATGGACTCCAAAAGAGGTGCATACTGGGCCACAGATAGCTTTAAGGGCGCCAAGGGGACCCCAAGATATGTGACCGGGAATGTACCAATTTTAAAGTCCACCAATTCAAGTATAGTGTCAAGCTCATAATATGCATTACCACCAAGGAAGATATTTGATTTATCATAGTTGACCCTAAGGCCAGATATGTTACCAAATTCTTCCAATGCTCCTGTGAGAATCTGTATAGATGTGGTGTCTCCTCTAGAAAAAAGCATCAAATCATCAGCATATGCCACATGTGAAATATTAAGCGATCCACACAAAGGATGATGATTGAACATAGGATTTTTAGTCCTATCATTCAATAGTCTGGAAAGGTACTCCAAGCAGAGGACAAATAGGAGGGGGGACATAGGGTCCCCTTGCCGAAGCCCTCTTTTACCCTCAAAATGGCCATGGAGAACACCATTGATTGATATGGAATATGAAGCGGTGGAGACACACTCCATAATCCAGTGTATAAATCTGCCCGGGAATCCCAAGTGGGTCAACATGCTAGCAAGAAAATCCCAAGATATAGTATCATAGGCTTTCCGGAGGTCAACCTTGATCATACATCTTGGAGACATACGTTTCCTAGCATATCCTTTAATCAACTCTTGGGCAACAAACACATTATCAATCATGAGTCTCCCATCAACAAAGGCCCCCTGGGCTTGGTCAATAAGGTCCGGAAGGCACGGGATCATTCTTTTAGAAATGATCTTAGTGATGACTTTGTATACCACATTTGTACAAGCAATTGGTCTAAAGTCAGCCGGCGTAGGAGAATGGTTTGTCTTAGGAATTAAAGCAATAACCGTGTGGTTAGTTTGCTTTAATAACCTACCAGACCCAAAGAAGGCTTTAATAGCCTTGGTGAAATCATAACCAACCCTGTTCCAATTCTTTTTAAAAAATGCCGATGTGTATCCATCAGGACCAGGTGATTTGTTGTCACCAATGTCAAACAAAGCCTCTTTGATTTCCACATCTGTGACAGGGCCAAGAAGGCTGGCCGAGGCATTAGAAGGGAGACATCTACCCGAGGCAACTATGTTGGGGTCCAAACCGGAAGTGGGATAGTGAGTACCAAATAAATCAGTGTAAAAATTCACAAGTTCCGTAGCCACTTGGTCAATAGAAGTGGTAGTCGTCCCATTATGGAGCTTAAGAGCCGTAATGGAGTTTCTAGCCACATTCTTTTTCACAATAGCATGGAAGTATTTGGTACACTTATCACTTTGAACGAGGTGATTTGCCTTGGCCTTTTGTCTAAAAAAGTCTTCTTCGGCCACTTTAAGGTTAAGAAGTTTTTTCTTTATCAAGGAGAGTTCTTCTTTTATAGTTTCATCCAACGGAGAGAGTATAGAGAGCCCGAGGAGCCTTTTATACTCTTTCTTGGAGTCCTTAACTCTTTCAGAAATGTGACCAAAATGGAGTTTATTGAGCTCTCTAAGTGGTCTTTTGAGGTCCTTCAATTTCTTGGCTAAAATAAATTGAGAGCTTCCATAAACCTCTCTAACCCAATGGGTAGTGAGGATGGCATTGAAATTTTCATGGTTTAGCCACATATTAAAAAATTTAAATGGCCGAGAGGCAGCCCCATTAGTTTTCCCAATGGAAACCATGGAAGCTACATGATCGGATTCAAGTTCAAAGTCATGAAAATGTGTTTTGCACTCAATATCCAAAGTTGACCAAAAAGAATTAATGAGAACTCGATCTAGTTTAGCCCAAAGCGAGCCTCTATTCCAAGTAAGGAATTGGCCCGTGGATGGACAATCAACAAGACTAGTTTGCAATTTAAAATCATTCAAATGTTGCATATCGTAGGCCGAGGGAGGGGAAGGACCCACCCTCTCATTCGGGCACCCAACACAATTAAAGTCTCCCATTACTAGCCACGGGCTATTAATGTTAGGCTCCAAGTTTGCTAAGTGATCCCAAAGGGCCTTTCTTTCAAGGACGGTGTAGAGAGCATACACAAACGTAACAAAATATTCTATTTGAGTAATCGTACATTTAACACTACAATGCACATGTTGTTTATCAATTTCAAGTATATTAACATTAATGAAATGGGGGTCCCAAATTATGCCAATACGACCACCATCTATTTTGTCAAAATTAGTAGTAGATAGCCAAGAAGGAAATCTATTTGAACTAAATTTGACAAAATTAGTAGTAGTCATTTTGGTTTCAAGTAGGCAACACAAATGGATATTATTAGTGCGAATAAACTTAAAGATAGAGTTTTGTTTGGAGACCTTATTGAGGCCTCTTATATTCCAAGCGGACACAATCATCAAGACTTTGTGCCTTTGTTCCTCTTCCCTCCTTTCTTCACAATATGTCTCGGCCTAGCCTCATTTTTTTCCAACGCATGGCTCGGCTTTGCTCTTGCTTTATACCTAGTAAGATATAATAAAGTATAGGGATATTCAATAAACCAAGAGTTAAATTCATACCCGTAATCCGCAGCAAAGACCCCCGGGATAGTCTCCAAGCATGTAGTCGTGAATGTGAGTCCCTCGGTAAGCTCATCTTGGGTGGCTCTCAAGTAGTTATCAAGCCTCACCATTTGATCTTTAACTTCACCGGAATGTAGTAGGTGAATCAAAGGTAGATTATCTTTGCCAAGTTCAAGCTTAACAATGACATCATCTCGGTATGCATCCCTAATATCATTCACCACACGTACTTTGTTGAAATCTTTCATACTTGGCCTTTTTACAAGCGATGCTTTCCCCCTCGGGCAGCCATCTTCATAATATCGGCACAAATAATGTCTAAAAACAGCCCTCATAAAAGAAGGATCAAAAGTATACTCCTTGTCTCTTATTGTTATTCCGGGAAGATCTTCAAGGCATTCTTTGGTGAAAAGCATTCCGGGTTGGTCTTCCTTTACTATCTTGAGATGATGGTCCATCTTGATAATAGTAGCATCCTTATCTACATGCTTCTTGTGTGTAACATTGATATTTGGCATGAGCACCTCATCGGTTTCCATTTGAACTATCACCTCATCTTGGTATGTATCATGAAACTTTTGTACTTTACGGATAAGTACATCCTCACCATCCTTGAAATCGGATGTGCCACCCTCACCTCTTATAGGCTTCTTCTTTCCCCATTTGAATAGCCGAAATCTCTTGAAAAAAGGGTGATCTCTTTTAGTGACAAAGAGATCACTTTCTACCTCCATAGCTATTTCTTTGCTCACTGTTTTAGCTTCTTTATTTACTGTTTTGGCAGCCCCCATATCACACTCGGCTGCCCCATCCTCAATAGCAATGCCCTTGCCTTTCCTTATAATGTCTTCTTTTTCTTTCTTCTCAATTTCGGCAATAATAGTACATGTAAAAGCATGATGCCCAAAATCTTTGCAATGAAAGCAATAGTTGGGAAAAGTCTCATACCTCACATATTGAGTGTGTAGTTTGCCATTGGGTAACTTTATTTTGAGTTCAAGAGGAGGTGGTTTAGATGCATCAATTTCAATTAGGACTCTTGCAAAATGTGACCTAGCCTTCTCAAGTGTGACTCTATCGGTAGTAATGGGTATCCCCACCTTTGATGCCACCTCACTAATAATGTCCTCCTCCCAAATTCTCATGGGAAGATGTGGGAATTGTACCCAAATAGGCACCTTGAGGAATTCTTCATCACTCATAGAGAAATCATCCGAGAGCAATTTCAAGGGGAAAGTCTTTCCAAACATGGTATATGGTCCTTCCATGAGCACTTTAGCTCTATCCTTCTCACATTGGAACTTGAAAATTACCCATCCTTTGTCGTGGCTCCTAAACCGGCACGGGACAGCCCACTTTTGGACAATTGTTTGTAGATTCTTGTATCCGGGGTACCCGCTATCAAAGTAGCCCACTAGACAATGTCCCCAAATAGCAATCATAGATGGTAGCACCCGGGTAGAAAGGTCAATGATGTCACCTTTAGGCTCAATGTACCTTAATTTCATCCCTTTGTTTGGCTCTCTATTGTCTTTGAAAAGTGAGACAAAAGAAGGTTTAGAGCCCGGTTGCCCCCATCTTTTATCCCCCTGTGTCGCAGCCTTAACAACCATTTGTGTCCCGGGCTGAGCAGCATCTGCCGCGGCCTGAATAGTCAAAGCCGCAGGCTGGAAGGGTAATGCCGCGGGTAAGGTGGCAGAAGGTGTGGAGGTAACAATTTTGTTTGCCTCGGCTTCTTCTTTTTCCAAGAATTCTTTAACACTGGGATCAAGTACATAATCTTCTTCAATAGCCACACGCTCAATAGAATTTCCATCTAAGATTGGTGCAAAAGAGTTACCTTCAGTTTCATTAGTTTCATCTAGGCCAACATTACAGGAGGTAGGAGTAACCTCCACCCCTGTGTCCTTATGCATATGTATACTCTCGCAGCTTGTATCCAGTGAGTGGGCACACTCTTCACATGAATCTTCAATAATGGGTTCCAGTGCCAAGGCCAAAGAGGAAGTAGCGGCCCCAACATTGGTTTGTACACCAGCTTCCTGAAGTTGTGAACATTCGACGTTGTCAATTGCAATAGCCTCCATGGCCTCGTCAGTTTCTTTGTTTTGTTTAGCCTTAAGCCGAGATGAGGACTTGGTGGGTGCGGGAACCTCCTTCTTTTTCTTTGTAGCCATAGTTATAGGAGAAGAGGGAGCTAAGGAGTAGCAGACCCCTTCTAGGTGACCATCTTCCAGGTCTCTGTTTTCAGCTATGGTTTCCAGAAATAAGAAAAAGATCCGTTGGAGAAGATGACCCAAATTCGACCTCCTTGAATGACTGAAAAATGTGTATATGCTTGTTCCAGGCACCTAGGGGAGTCCAACGACACCTTCCAAAAGAAGAAAGGTGAAGCGAGACACGCTAGAAAGCCGTTGACCTGCCGGCGTGAACAGTACTCGCGGAAGTGTTGTTTTCTGAGACAGTCCAATAATCCCCAATCAGGAGCTCAAAAATTAGAGGAGTTACACCCCAAACGATTTAGGATGAAACCCAACCAATATCAAAGCTTGACAAAGGGAATCAATGGAAGATCGAGTGATGTTTTTTTGGGAAAATACGTAGAAGAGCCTCGAAAGAGGGAGAGAATCAGCTCTCAACTTCTGGAACCCATTTCAACTCGAAAATAAACCCATTGCAACTCGAAATGACCCATTGCAACTCGACGATAATATGTAAGTATATTAGAAACCGAAGAAAAAAATAGCATTTTACAATGCATCAATCCAAATCAACCTGACTATCTAAGCTAGAATAAACTAACCTAGATATAAAGCATCCAGAAAAATGGGACAGTCCCCACTTCACAAATTACTAAACACCCAAGAAAATAACAAGTCAATGTTACATATAAAGTGCATATCCTAGTACACAGGATACCACAAAATCAAGATCCACTCCCTCCCACATCAATAATATTAGGTATCCCTAATTGAAACTCCAAAGAAGGCTCGGAAGGGAGTAGTAAACTTTGAGTCAAAACAAACCTCCCCTTTCTTCTTAGCTACTCCCGGCATATCCTCGAGACATTTGGCGGTGAAAGTAAGTCCTTTCTTATCCAAATCATCCGTAAGTCGAAGAGAAGTATCCACTCTAATCACACTCGCGTGCACAAATCTAAACGGCTTGACAACTAACTTCAGTGTCTTACCGTTTATTACCTCACATTTGATGACCACATCATTGTACTTCAAGTCTTTTTCTTCCATCACAATCCTATCACTATCTTCCACTATGACCTTCGGTTCTTTTTCAGCAGCTTTAGAAGGTTCCTGGGCAGTTAGATTAGTCACAGCAGTTCCCTGGTCAACTTGTTTTAGCATGGCAACATTGGCAGACCCCTGGGAAGACTTCTGCCCTTTATACCCGGTCGGGTCAGGGCTGCACCCAGTCGGTTGGGCAGCAACATGGGCAGCAGCAGTGGGCTGGGCAGCAGCAGTGGGCTGGGCAGCAGCCTCCTCCTGGGCAGCAACAGTCGGCTGGGCAGCAGACGGCTGGGCAGCAGTCTCCTCCAATCTATTTCCCATATCTATGTTCCCCACCTGTGTTGGCATATCACAACTATCCCCATCACTTTGTTTTGCTAGTCGTTTACAAATAAATGGGTGGTGCCCAAATTCTTTGCAATGAAAGCAAAAGTTAGGGAAACTTTCATAGAGCACGCTTTGTTTAATTACCTTTTGGGAAGGTAGTCGAATAGGAAAAGAAAGCGGTGGTGGCTTAGAAATATCAACCTCTATTAATACCCTAGCAAAATCATTATTAATTCTTCCTTGAGTGACCTTGTCCGTAGTTATTGGAACCCCAACCATAGAGGCTACCTCACTCATAGCCTCATCATTCCATAACTTCATTGGTAGTTTAGGAAACTTAACCCAAATTGGTATTTTTAGAAATTCCTCATCCTCAAACGAGAAATCCTCCGAGAGTTCTTTGAGCATAAGGAGTTTCCCAAAAACCGTGTACGGTCCGTCATGTAGTACTTTCAATCTATCCTCCTCATTTTGAAATTTAAAAATTATCCAACCCTTGTCATGGGATCTCACGAGGCATTTCACCCCCCATTTAGCTTTCAAATCATGGACTGCTTTGAGTCCAGGGAACTTACCTGTGAAGTGTCCAACTAAACAGTAACCCCACATTTCAACCATAGAGGGTAATATCCGATTACCAAAGTCCAGCGTTTCTCCTTTAGGAGGGATAAATCTCAATTTAATGCCATGCCTAGGATCCCGATTATCCTTGAATAAAGAGCTCCAAGGTTCAGAGTTACCTGTCACAGTTGCTGCATTGGATTGCCCAGATTGTTTTTGTTTTGAAAACTGCCCAGGATTCCCAGGTAGTTCAATACCCAAATCCTCCTGTGAAGCCAATTGCTCAGCACCTGGGACTAAGTTCACTGCCTCAGTAGCATCTCCCTCAGAGACCATGACAGCAGCAGCCCCAGTTGATTTCCCTTTCTTCTTCCCACTGATCCCAGAGCATAGAGATGGGAATTCCTCTTCTGTGTTTGCAAGCAGAGCAAAACAGGACCTGGTAATTCGACCTTCCCCAGACCCCTGCAACTTCCGCCCCATAGCAACTATTACAACCAGCAAAACCGAACCCCTGCTTAAATCTACTTGCGCAGAACCGAACCCCAAACACTAGCAAAAACGCAGCATACGTTTTGCTCTTGTGCAGAAACGAACCCCAAGCTCCAACAGACCGGAGTTTTAGGTTTCAGCTAATCGTCCGTCACAGATGGTGTCATGTTTCGGTCGCCATAGTCAGCAAAGCTCCAAACCAGGTCCGCGATGAACTTCGAAATCAAGTCAGGCGCACCTGCAACTAGATGGGGAGCAGCGACGAATCACGAGTCTCAGTCCTGTCTCAGGTTTCAGAAGCAATATCGACGAGAGATGAAGAAGCGTGAACAGTGTTTCTCGATTCGTGTTTTGGGTTTTTAGCAGAAACCGACCTTCCAAGCTCAAATCTAGGTTTAAGGATGGATTACGATCAAGAACAGCAACAATCAACAAACACCAAACATCAAATTCTAAGAATCAAGCACAATACTCATGGAATTTTTTGGGAAAAAGAACTGGGTCGCGAAACCCAGGAGAGAAGCAGCTCTCAACTTTTACCCATGACCCATTGCAACTCGAAATGAGATCATACGATGTCGCATTCAAAATTTAAGCCAATCTTCGTGACTCGGTTGATTTAGTAAGCCTGAAAACACTGAAGAGTTGTATGTTTTTTTCTATTCATAATTTGGACTTGAGTCGTGAACGAGAATTGTGTATTTTTGCATAGGGAACCCATTGCAACTCGAAATGAGATCATACGATGTCGCATTCAAAATTTAAGCCAATCTTCGTGACTCGGTTGATTTAGTAAGCCTGAAAACACTGAAGAGTTGTATGTTTTTTTCTATTCATAATTTGGACTTGAGTCGTGAACGAGAATTGTGTATTTTTGCATAGGGAACCCATTGCAACTCGAAATGAGATCATACGATGTCGCATTCAAAATTTAAGCCAATCTTCGTGACTCGGTTGATTTAGTAAGCCTGAAAACACTGAAGAGTTGTATGTTTTTTTCTATTCATAATTTGGACTTGAGTCGTGAACGAGAATTGTGTATTTTTGCATAGGGAACCCATTGCAACTCGAAATGAGATCATACGATGTCGCATTCAAAATTTAAGCCAATCTTCGTGACTCGGTTGATTTAGTAAGCCTGAAAACACTGAAGAGTTGTATGTTTTTTTCTATTCATAATTTGGACTTGAGTCGTGAACGAGAATTGTGTATTTTTGCATAGGGAACCCATTGCAACTCGAAATGAGATCATACGATGTCGCATTCAAAATTTAAGCCAATCTTCGTGACTCGGTTGATTTAGTAAGCCTGAAAACACTGAAGAGTTGTATGTTTTTTTCTATTCATAATTTGGACTTGAGTCGTGAACGAGAATTGTGTATTTTTGCATAGGGAACCCATTGCAACTCGAAATGAGATCATACGATGTCGCATTCAAAATTTAAGCCAATCTTCGTGACTCGGTTGATTTAGTAAGCCTGAAAACACTGAAGAGTTGTATGTTTTTTTCTATTCATAATTTGGACTTGAGTCGTGAACGAGAATTGTGTATTTTTGCATAGGGAACCCATTGCAACTCGAAATGAGATCATATGATGTCGTATTCAAAATTTAAGTCAATCTTCGTAACTCGGTTTATTTAGTAAGCCTGAAAACACTGAAGAGTTGTATGTTTTTTTCTATTCATAATTTGGACTTGAGTCGTGAACGAGAATTGTGTATTTTTGCATAGGGAACCCATTGCAACTCGAAATGAGATCATATGATGTCGTATTCAAAATTTAAGCCAATCTTCGTGACTCGGTTTATTTAGTAAGCCTGAAAACACTGAAGAGTTGTATGTTTTTTTCTATTCATAATTTTGACTTGAGTCGTGAACGAGAATTGTGTATTTTTTCATAGGGAACCCATTGCAACTCGAAATGAGATCATACGATGTCGCATTCAAAATTTAAGCCAATCTTCGTGACTCGGTTGATTTAGTAAGCCCGAAAACACTGAAGAGTTGTATGTTTTTTTCTATTCATAAATTGGACTTGAGTCGTGAACGAGAATTGTGTATTTTTGCATAGAAAACCCATTGCAACTCGAAATGAGATCATACGATGTCGTATTCAAAATTTAAGCCAATCTTCGTGACTCGGTTGATTTAGTAAGCCTGAAAACACTGAAGAGTTGTATGTTTTTTTCTATTCATAATTTGGACTTGAGTCGTGAACGAGAATTGTGTATTTTTGCATAGGGAACCCATTGCAACTCGAAATGAGATCATACGATGTCGTATTCAAAATTTAAGCCAATCTTCGTGACTCGGTTGATTTAGTAAGCCTGAAAACACTGAAGAGTTGTATGTTTTTTTCTATTCATAATTTGGACTTGAGTCGTGAACGAGAATTGTGTATTTTTGCATAGGGAACCCATTGCAACTCGAAATGAGATCATACGATGTCGCATTCAAAATTTAAGCCAATCTTCGTGACTCGGTTGATTTAGTAAGCCTGAAAACACTGAAGAGTTGTATGTTTTTTTCTATTCATAATTTGGACTTGAGTCGTGAACGAGAATTGTGTATTTTTGCATAGGGAACCCATTGCAACTCGAAATGAGATCATACGATGTCGCATTCAAAATTTAAGCCAATCTTCGTGACTCGGTTGATTTAGTAAGCCTGAAAACACTGAAGAGTTGTATGTTTTTTTCTATTCATAATTTGGACTTGAGTCGTGAACGAGAATTGTGTATTTTTGCATAGGGAACCCATTGCAACTCGAAATGAGATCATACGATGTCGCATTCAAAATTTAAGCCAATCTTCGTGACTCGGTTGATTTAGTAAGCCTGAAAACACTGAAGAGTTGTATGTTTTTTTCTATTCATAATTTGGACTTGAGTCGTGAACGAGAATTGTGTATTTTTGCATAGGGAACCCATTGCAACTCGAAATGAGATCATACGATGTCGTATTCAAAATTTAAGCCAATCTTCGTGACTCGGTTGATTTAGTAAGCCTGAAAACACTGAAGAGTTGTATGTTTTTTTCTATTCATAATTTGGACTTGAGTCGTGAACGAGAATTGTGTATTTTTGCATAGGGAACCCATTGCAACTCGAAATGAGATCATATGATGTCGTATTCAAAATTTAAGTCAATCTTCGTAACTCGGTTTATTTAGTAAGCCTGAAAACACTGAAGAGTTGTATGTTTTTTTCTATTCATAATTTGGACTTGAGTCGTGAACGAGAATTGTGTATTTTTGCATAGGGAACCCATTGCAACTCGAAATGAGATCATATGATGTCGTATTCAAAATTTAAGCCAATCTTCGTGACTCGGTTTATTTAGTAAGCCTGAAAACACTGAAGAGTTGTATGTTTTTTTCTATTCATAATTTTGACTTGAGTCGTGAACGAGAATTGTGTATTTTTTCATAGGGAACCCATTGCAACTCGAAATGAGATCATACGATGTCGCATTCAAAATTTAAGCCAATCTTCGTGACTCGGTTGATTTAGTAAGCCTGAAAACACTGAAGAGTTGTATGTTTTTTTCTATTCATAATTTGGACTTGAGTCGTGAACGAGAATTGTGTATTTTTGCATAGGGAACCCATTGCAACTCGAAATGAGATCATATGATGTCGTATTCAAAATTTAAGTCAATCTTCGTAACTCGGTTTATTTAGTAAGCCTGAAAACACTGAAGAGTTGTATGTTTTTTTCTATTCATAATTTGGACTTGAGTCGTGAACGAGAATTGTGTATTTTTGCATAGGGAACCCATTGCAACTCGAAATGAGATCATATGATGTCGTATTCAAAATTTAAGCCAATCTTCGTGACTCGGTTTATTTAATAAGCCTGAAAACACTGAAGAGTTGTATGTTTTTTTCTATTCATAATTTTGACTTGAGTCGTGAACGAGAATTGTGTATTTTTTCATAGGGAACCCATTGCAACTCGAAATGAGATCATACGATGTCGCATTCAAAATTTAAGCCAATCTTCGTGACTCGGTTGATTTAGTAAGCCCGAAAACACTGAAGAGTTGTATGTTTTTTTCTATTCATAATTTGGACTTGAGTCGTGAACGAGAATTGTGTATTTTTGCATAGAAAACCCATTGCAACTCGAAATGAGATCATACGATGTCGTATTCAAAATTTAAGCCAATCTTCGTGACTCGGTTGATTTAGTAAGCCTGAAAACACTGAAGAGTTGTATGTTTTTTTCTATTCATAATTTGGACTTGAGTCGTGAACGAGAATTGTGTATTTTTGCATAGGGAACCCATTGCAACTCGAAATGAGATCATACGATGTCGTATTCAAAATTTAAGCCAATCTTCGTGACTCGGTTGATTTAGTAAGCCTGAAAACACTGAAGAGTTGTATGTTTTTTTCTATTCATAATTTGGACTTGAGTCGTGAACGAGAATTGTGTATTTTTGCATAGGGAACCCATTGCAACTCGAAATGAGATCATATGATGTCGTATTCAAAATTTAAGTCAATCTTCGTAACTCGGTTTATTTAGTAAGCCTGAAAACACTGAAGAGTTGTATGTTTTTTTCTATTCATAATTTGGACTTGAGTCGTGAACGAGAATTGTGTATTTTTGCATAGGGAACCCATTGCAACTCGACGATAATATGTAAGTATATTAGAAACCGAAAAAAATAGCATTTTACAATGCATCAATCCAAATCAAAATGACTATCTAAGCTAGAATAAACTAACCTAGATATAATGCATCAAGATAATGGGACAAACCCCACTTCACAAATCACTAATTAAAAAGTCCAGTCCATCTAAGGAATCCGTAGTTTCCCCTTCCAAGAACTATTTTATCTTTCTTCCAATCATTCTTCCAAGCCGTCTTTTATATTTCTCATCTGTCTCACCCTTTCTCCGCCTACTTTTTTTGGTGGTTTTCTTGAAATGGTGTTCCTGATCCTGTTCCTCTTCAGTTTCATATTGGTCTTCAGAATCAGTAATATCACAATTCTCTTCCGTAACCGAGTCACCAACCGAAGTAGCAGCCACCCCCACATAGGCTGCCTCTACCACCGTGGCACTATCAAGCGTTGGCTGCCCAGGTTCTTCCAAGATCTTTCCCTCCTCAAGTTGTGCATCAGGCAGTTTGCCCTCTTCTATCTCCATACTCTTCTCCACTCGGGTAGCAATGTCCTTCAGAGTGTCCTGTGCAGCACCTTTTAGAATACCAACATCATTTTTCTTTTCTTTCTCATTTTTATCCTTTAGTTCCTTTTCAGCTAGTTCCTTACAAATAAATGGGTGGTGCCCATATTTTTTGCAATGAAAGCAAAAATTTGGGAAGGTTTCATATACCACCAATTGTTTGATTACCTTATGTGAAGGTAATCGAATAGGAAATGAAAGTGGGGGCGGTTTCGACACATCAACTTCAATAAGCACCCTAGCAAAGTTATGATTGCTCCTTTCTTGGGTGATCAAGTCCGTAGTTAGTGGCACCCCTACCATAGAGGCAACTTCACTCATGGCATCTTTATTCCATAGTTTCATCGGTAGCTGTGGGAATTTCACCCAAATCGGCACTTTAAGGAACTCTTCATCGTCAAACGTGAAATCATCCGATAAAACCTTCAACATGAGTAGCTTGCCAAAGATGGTGTAAGGTCCCTCATTTAGTACCTTCATTCTGTCTTCATCCGTTTGGAATTTAAAAATCACCCAACCTTTATCATGTGACTTGATCTGGCATTTTACACCCCACTTGAATTTCAGTTCATGGATAGCTTTTAGGCCGGGGAAACGACCCGTGAAACAGCCCACGAGACAGTACCCCCACATCTCCACCATGGATGGCATAACTCTGTCAGAGAAGTCCAGAGAATTACCCTTAGGAGGGACAAATTTCAGTTTGATCCCATGAGATGGAGCTCGATTATCCTTGAAGAGTGTACTCCATGGCTTCTTAATAGTAGTCCCAGAGTTACTGTCAAGATTCCCAGCAATAGCAGTTTCAGCACCTGCAGTTTGTACACCCAAGGAGGAATCAGTTTGTTCCCTCAATTCTGCCGGAGGAGTGACTGTCTTCCCTGTCTTCTTCAGTGGACAACCAGAGTTTAATGCAGGGAATTCCTCATCTGTATTCACCAAAGCACCAAAGGAAGTTCTGGTAACTCGCGCAGCTGAGAGTTCAGCAGGTCCTTGGTTCTTCTTCCTGGCCATGGCCGGACTACAAAACCGGGTGAAAGGTGAACAACAACGAGCAACAAACTGTGTGGGCACAACTTGAGTAACCCAAAAGAAACTTGAATTCCAGAAACAAATAACAGATTATGCGTATCAATCGAACAACCAAACCAACAGTCAAATGAATCCAGAAATTAGGTTTGAAACCTCCAGGTGCGCAGGTAGGAACCCCAAACCAGGTCTGAGATCTCTACTGGACCTGTGAAACTCCAAAATCGACTGTAAATAGCAAAAACAATATCGCTAATACAGAGCATCGGTTACCACATCTTCGCAGGTAATAGCAGTGCTCTATCGCAGACCTGCAGTCGCAGGTAAGAAACCCACTTCAGCTTACCTCCTCTTCCCGGCGACCCACAGTGGAAGGTCTGCAACGAAAGTCTAAGGCCTCGGATTTCTATGAACGAAGCTCTTATCGTTCGCGCTTGAACCAGAGCATCCAACCAGGCGCGGATTTCAATCTCAGGTATGAACGAAGCTCTTATCGTTCGCGGAAATCCAAGAATGAATCTTCCCAGCGACCCACTCTGGAGGGTCTGAATTAGAGCCTCGGTTTTCAAACTTCCTGGCGACGAAGAACAGTAGCTTCGCAATTTAGGTTTTCACGACCAGAAATGTCTCTTCCAAACTGAAATCCAAGGACGGATTTCAGTTTAATAAGTGTTAAACTACTTCGAATCAGTAAAACAGCATCATCTTTCGACCATGGGGATCCATCGATGCCTTGAGCGTGGAAGAAGAACTGGGTCGCAATTCGTTCCCAGGAGAGTTCAGCTCTCAACTCCTAACCCCACCCAACCCATTGCAACTCGAAATGAGATCATACGATGTCGCATTCAAAATTTAAGCCAATCTTCGTGACTCGGTTGATTTAGTAAGCCTGAAAACACTGAAGAGTTGTATGTTTTTTTCTATTCATAATTTGGACTTGAGTCGTGAACGAGAATTGTGTATTTTTGCATAGGGAACCCATTGCAACTCGAAATGAGATCATACGATGTCGCATTCAAAATTTAAGCCAATCTTCGTGACTCGGTTGATTTAGTAAGCCTGAAAACACTGAAGAGTTGTATGTTTTTTTCTATTCATAATTTGGACTTGAGTCGTGAACGAGAATTGTGTATTTTTGCATAGGGAACCCATTGCAACTCGAAATGAGATCATACGATGTCGCATTCAAAATTTAAGCCAATCTTCGTGACTCGGTTGATTTAGTAAGCCTGAAAACACTGAAGAGTTGTATGTTTTTTTCTATTCATAATTTGGACTTGAGTCGTGAACGAGAATTGTGTATTTTTGCATAGGGAACCCATTGCAACTCGAAATGAGATCATACGATGTCGTATTCAAAATTTAAGCCAATCTTCGTGACTCGGTTGATTTAGTAAGCCTGAAAACACTGAAGAGTTGTATGTTTTTTTCTATTCATAATTTGGACTTGAGTCGTGAACGAGAATTGTGTATTTTTGCATAGGGAACCCATTGCAACTCGAAATGAGATCATATGATGTCGTATTCAAAATTTAAGTCAATCTTCGTAACTCGGTTTATTTAGTAAGCCTGAAAACACTGAAGAGTTGTATGTTTTTTTCTATTCATAATTTGGACTTGAGTCGTGAACGAGAATTGTGTATTTTTGCATAGGGAACCCATTGCAACTCGAAATGAGATCATATGATGTCGTATTCAAAATTTAAGCCAATCTTCGTGACTCGGTTTATTTAGTAAGCCTGAAAACACTGAAGAGTTGTATGTTTTTTTCTATTCATAATTTTGACTTGAGTCGTGAACGAGAATTGTGTATTTTTTCATAGGGAACCCATTGCAACTCGAAATGAGATCATACGATGTCGCATTCAAAATTTAAGCCAATCTTCGTGACTCGGTTGATTTAGTAAGCCCGAAAACACTGAAGAGTTGTATGTTTTTTTCTATTCATAATTTGGACTTGAGTCGTGAACGAGAAATGTGTATTTTTGCATAGAAAACCCATTGCAACTCGAAATGAGATCATACGATGTCGTATTCAAAATTTAAGCCAATCTTCGTGACTCGGTTGATTTAGTAAGCCTGAAAACACTGAAGAGTTGTATGTTTTTTTCTATTCATAATTTGGACTTGAGTCGTGAACGAGAATTGTGTATTTTTGCATAGGGAACCCATTGCAACTCGAAATGAGATCATACGATGTCGTATTCAAAATTTAAGCCAATCTTCGTGACTCGGTTGATTTAGTAAGCCTGAAAACACTAAAGAGTTGTATGTTTTTTTCTATTCATAATTTGGACTTGAGTCGTGAACGAGAATTGTGTATTTTTGCATAGGGAACCCATTGCAACTCGAAATGAGATCATATGATGTCGTATTCAAAATTTAAGTCAATCTTCATAACTCGGTTTATTTAGTAAGCCTGAAAACACTGAAGAGTTGTATGTTTTTTTCTATTCATAATTTGGACTTGAGTCGTGAACGAGAATTGTGTATTTTTGCATAGGGAACCCATTGCAACTCGAAATGAGATCATACGATGTCGCATTCAAAATTTAAGCCAATCTTCGTGACTCGCTTGATTTAGTAAGCCTGAAAACACTGAAGAGTTGTATGTTTTTTTCTATTAATAATTTGGACTTGAGTCGTGAACGAGAATTGTGTATTTTTGCATAGGGAACCCATTGCAACTCGAAATGAGATCATACGATGTCGCATTCAAAATTTAAGCCAATCTTCGTGACTCGGTTGATTTAGTAAGCCTGAAAACACTGAAGAGTTGTATGTTTTTTTCTATTCATAATTTGGACTTGAGTCGTGAACGAGAATTGTGTATTTTTTCATAGGGAACCCATTGCAACTCGAAATGAGATCATACGATGTCGCATTCAAAATTTAAGCCAATCTTCGTGACTCGGTTGATTTAGTAAGCCTGAAAACACTGAATAGTTGTATGTTTTTTTCTATTCATAATTTGGACTTGAGTCGTGAACGAGAATTGTGTATTTTTGCATAGGGAACCCATTGCAACTCGAAATGAGATCATACGATGTCGCATTCAAAATTTAAGCCAATCTTCGTGACTCGGTTGATTTAGTAAGCCTGAAAACACTGAAGAGTTGTATGTTTTTTTCTATTCATAATTTGGACTTGAGTCGTGAACGAGAATTGTGTATTTTTGCATAGGGAACCCATTGCAACTCGAAATGAGATCATATGATGTCGTATTCAAAATTTAAGTCAATCTTCGTAACTCGGTTTATTTAGTAAGCCTGAAAACACTGAAGAGTTGTATGTTTTTTTCTATTCATAATTTGGACTTGAGTCGTGAACGAGAATTGTGTATTTTTGCATAGGGAACCCATTGCAACTCGAAATGAGATCATACGATGTCGCATTCAAAATTTAAGCCAATCTTCGTGACTCGGTTGATTTAGTAAGCCTGAAAACACTGAAGAGTTGTATGTTTTTTTCTATTCATAATTTGGACTTGAGTCGTGAACGAGAATTGTGTATTTTTGCATAGGGAACCCATTGCAACTCGAAATGAGATCATACGATGTCGCATTCAAAATTTAAGCCAATCTTCGTGACTCGGTTGATTTAGTAAGCCTGAAAACACTGAAGAGTTGTATGTTTTTTTCTATTCATAATTTGGACTTGAGTCGTGAACGAGAATTGTGTATTTTTGCATAGGGAACCCATTGCAACTCGAAATGAGATCATACGATGTCGCATTCAAAATTTAAGCCAATCTTCGTGACTCGGTTGATTTAGTAAGCCTGAAAACACTGAATAGTTGTATGTTTTTTTCTATTCATAATTTGGACTTGAGTCGTGAACGAGAATTGTGTATTTTTGCATAGGGAACCCATTGCAACTCGAAATGAGATCATACGATGTCGCATTCAAAATTTAAGCCAATCTTCGTGACTCGGTTGATTTAGTAAGCCTGAAAACACTGAAGAGTTGTATGTTTTTTTCTATTCATAATTTGGACTTGAGTCGTGAACGAGAATTGTGTATTTTAGCATAGGGAACCCATTGCAACTCGAAATGAGATCATACGATGTCGTATTCAAAATTTAAGCCAATCTTCGTGACTCGGTTGATTTAGTAAGCCTGAAAACACTGAAGAGTTGTATGTTTTTTTCTATTCATAATTTGGACTTGAGTCGTGAACGAGAATTGTGTATTTTTGCATAGGGAACCCATTGCAACTCGAAATGATATCATATGATGTCGTATTCAAAATTTAAGTCAATCTTCGTAACTCGGTTTATTTAGTAAGCCTGAAAACACTGAAGAGTTGTATGTTTTTTTCTATTCATAATTTTGACTTGAGTCGTGAACAAGAATTGTGTATTTTTTCATAGGGAACCCATTGCAACTCGAAATGAGATCATACGATGTCGCATTCAAAATTTAAGCCAATCTTCGTGACTCGGTTGATTTAGTAAGCCCGAAAACACTTAAGAGTTGTATGTTTTTTTCTATTCATAATTTGGACTTGAGTCGTGAACGAGAATTGTGTATTTTTGCATAGAAAACCCATTGCAACTCGAAATGAGATCATACGATGTCGTATTCAAAATTTAAGCCAATCTTCGTGACTCAGTTGATTTAGTAAGCCTGAAAACACTGAAGAGTTGTATGTTTTTTTCTATTCATAATTTGGACTTGAGTCGTGAACGAGAATTGTGTATTTTTGCATAGGGAACCCATTGCAACTCGAAATGAGATCATACGATGTCGTATTCAAAATTTAAGCCAATCTTCGTAACTCGGTTTATTTAGTAAGCCTGAAAACACTGAAGAGTTGTATGTTTTTTTCTATTCATAATTTTGACTTGAGTCGTGAACGAGAATTGTGTATTTTTTCATAGGGAACCCATTGCAACTCGAAATGAGATCATACGATGTCGCATTCAAAATTTAAGCCAATCTTCGTGACTCGGTTGATTTAGTAAGCCCGAAAACACTTAAGAGTTGTATGTTTTTTTCTATTCATAATTTGGACTTGAGTCGTGAACGAGAATTGTGTATTTTTGCATAGAAAACCCATTGCAACTCGAAATGAGATCATACGATGTCGTATTCAAAATTTAAGCCAATCTTCGTGACTCAGTTGATTTAGTAAGCCTGAAAACACTGAAGAGTTGTATGTTTTTTTCTATTCATAATTTGGACTTGAGTCGTGAACGAGAATTGTGTATTTTTGCATAGGGAACCCATTGCAACTCGAAATGAGATCATACGATGTCGTATTCAAAATTTAAGCCAATCTTCGTGACTCGGTTGATTTAGTAAGCCTGAAAACACTGAAGAGTTGTATGTTTTCTTCTATTCATAATTTGGACTTGAGTCGTGAACGAGAATTGTGTATTTTTGCATAGAAAACCCATTGCAACTCGAAATGAGATCATACGATGTCGTATTCAAAATTTAAGCCAATCTTCGTGACTCGGTTGATTTAGTAAGCCTGAAAACACTGAAGAGTTGTATGTTTTTTTCTATTCATAATTTGGACTTGAGTCGTGAACGAGAATTGTGTATTTTTGCATAGGGAACCCATTGCAACTCGAAATGAGATCATACGATGTCGTATTCAAAATTTAAGCCAATCTTCGTGACTCGGTTGATTTAGTAAGCCTGAAAACACTGAAGAGTTGTATGTTTTTTTCTATTCATAATTTGGACTTGAGTCGTGAACGAGAATTGTGTATTTTTGCATAGGGAACCCATTGCAACTCGAAATGAGATCATATGATGTCGTATTCAAAATTTAAGTCAATCTTCGTAACTCGGTTTATTTAGTAAGCCTGAAAACACTGAAGAGTTGTATGTTTTTTTCTATTCATAATTTGGACTTGAGTCGTGAACGAGAATTGTGTATTTTTTCATAGGGAACCCATTGCAACTCGAAATGAGATCATATGATGTCGTATTCAAAATTTAAGCCAATCTTCGTGACTCGGTTTATTTAGTAAGCCTGAAAACACTGAAGAGTTGTATGTTTTTTTCTATTCATAATTTTGACTTGAGTCGTGAACGAGAATTGTGTATTTTTTCATAGGGAACCCATTGCAACTCGAAATGAGATCATACGATGTCGTATTCAAAATTTAAGCCAATCTTCGTGACTCGGTTGATTTAGTAAGCCTGAAAACACTGAATAGTTGTATGTTTTTTTCTATTCATAATTTGGACTTGAGTCGTGAACGAGAATTGTGTATTTTTGCATAGGGAACCCATTGCAACTCGAAATGAGATCATACGATGTCGCATTCAAAATTTAAGCCAATCTTCGTGACTCGGTTGATTTAGTAAGCCTGAAAACACTGAAGAGTTGTATGTTTTTTTCTATTCATAATTTGGACTTGAGTCGTGAACGAGAATTGTGTATTTTTGCATAGGGAACCCATTGCAACTCGAAATGAGATCATACGATGTCGCATTCAAAATTTAAGCCAATCTTCGTGACTCGGTTGATTTAGTAAGCCTGAAAACACTGAAGAGTTGTATGTTTTTTTCTATTCATAATTTGGACTTGAGTCGTGAACGAGAATTGTGTATTTTTGCATAGGGAACCCATTGCAACTCGAAATGAGATCATATGATGTCGTATTCAAAATTTAAGTCAATCTTCGTAACTCGGTTTATTTAGTAAGCCTGAAAACACTGAAGAGTTGTATGTTTTTTTCTATTCATAATTTGGACTTGAGTCGTGAACGAGAATTGTGTATTTTTGCATAGGGAACCCATTGCAACTCGAAATGAGATCATACGATGTTGCATTCAAAATTTAAGCCAATCTTCGTGACTCGGTTGATTTAGTAAGCCTGAAAACACTGAAGAGTTGTATGTTTTTTTCTATTCATAATTTGGACTTGAGTCGTGAACGAGAATTGTGTATTTTTGCATAGGGAACCCATTGCAACTCGAAATGAGATCATACGATGTCGCATTCAAAATTTAAGCCAATCTTCGTGACTCGGTTGATTTAGTAAGCCTGAAAACACTGAAGAGTTGTATGTTTTTTTCTATTCATAATTTGGACTTGAGTCGTGAACGAGAATTGTGTATTTTTGCATAGGGAACCAATTGCAACTCGAAATGAGATCATACGATGTCGCATTCAAAATTTAAGCCAATCTTCGTGACTCGGTTGATTTAGTAAGCCTGAAAACACTGAATAGTTGTATGTTTTTTTCTATTCATAATTTGGACTTGAGTCGTGAACGAGAATTGTGTATTTTTGCATAGGGAACCCATTGCAACTCGAAATGAGATCATACGATGTCGTATTCAAAATTTAAGCCAATCTTCGTGACTCGGTTGATTTAGTAAGCCTGAAAACACTGAAGAGTTGTATGTTTTTTTCTATTCATAATTTGGACTTGAGTCGTGAACGAGAATTGTGTATTTTTGCATAGGGAACCCATTGCAACTCGAAATGAGATCATACGATGTCGCATTCAAAATTTAAGCCAATCTTCGTGACTCGGTTGATTTAGTAAGCCTGAAAACACTGAAGAGTTGTATGTTTTTTTCTATTCATAATTTGGACTTGAGTCGTGAACGAGAATTGTGTATTTTTGCATAGGGAACCCATTGCAACTCGAAATGAGATCATATGATGTCGTATTCAAAATTTAAGTCAATCTTCGTAACTCGGTTTATTTAGTAAGCCTGAAAACACTGAAGAGTTGTATGTTTTTTTCTATTCATAATTTTGACTTGAGTCGTGAACGAGAATTGTGTATTTTTTCATAGGGAACCCATTGCAACTCGAAATGAGATCATACGATGTCGCATTCAAAATTTAAGCCAATCTTCGTGACTCGGTTGATTTAGTAAGCCCGAAAACACTTAAGAGTTGTATGTTTTTTTCTATTCATAATTTGGACTTGAGTCGTGAACGAGAATTGTGTATTTTTGCATAGAAAACCCATTGCAACTCGAAATGAGATCATACGATGTCGTATTCAAAATTTAAGCCAATCTTCGTGACTCAGTTGATTTAGTAAGCCTGAAAACACTGAAGAGTTGTATGTTTTTTTCTATTCATAATTTGGACTTGAGTCGTGAACGAGAATTGTGTATTTTTGCATAGGGAACCCATTGCAACTCGAAATGAGATCATACGATGTCGTATTCAAAATTTAAGCCAATCTTCGTGACTCGGTTGATTTAGTAAGCCTGAAAACACTGAAGAGTTGTATGTTTTCTTCTATTCATAATTTGGACTTGAGTCGTGAACGAGAATTGTGTATTTTTGCATAGAAAACCCATTGCAACTCGAAATGAGATCATACGATGTCGTATTCAAAATTTAAGCCAATCTTCGTGACTCGGTTGATTTAGTAAGCCTGAAAACACTGAAGAGTTGTATGTTTTTTTCTATTCATAATTTGGACTTGAGTCGTGAACGAGAATTGTGTATTTTTGCATAGGGAACCCATTGCAACTCGAAATGAGATCATACGATGTCGTATTCAAAATTTAAGCCAATCTTCGTGACTCGGTTGATTTAGTAAGCCTGAAAACACTGAAGAGTTGTATGTTTTTTTCTATTCATAATTTGGACTTGAGTCGTGAACGAGAATTGTGTATTTTTGCATAGGGAACCCATTGCAACTCGAAATGAGATCATATGATGTCGTATTCAAAATTTAAGTCAATCTTCGTAACTCGGTTTATTTAGTAAGCCTGAAAACACTGAAGAGTTGTATGTTTTTTTCTATTCATAATTTGGACTTGAGTCGTGAACGAGAATTGTGTATTTTTGCATAGGGAGCCCATTGCAACTCGAAATGAGATCATATGATGTCGTATTCAAAATTTAAGCCAATCTTCGTGACTCGGTTTATTTAGTAAGCCTGAAAACACTGAAGAGTTGTATGTTTTTTTCTATTCATAATTTTGACTTGAGTCGTGAACGAGAATTGTGTATTTTTTCATAGGGAACCCATTGCAACTCGAAATGAGATCATACGATGTCGCATTCAAAATTTAAGCCAATCTTCGTGACTCGGTTGATTTAGTAAGCCCGAAAACACTGAAGAGTTGTATGTTTTTTTCTATTCATAATTTGGACTTGAGTCGTGAACGAGAATTGTGTATTTTTGCATAGGGAACCCATTGCAACTCGAAATGAGATCATACGATGTCGCATTCAAAATTTAAGCCAATCTTCGTGACTCGGTTGATTTAGTAAGCCTGAAAACACTGAATAGTTGTATGTTTTTTTCTATTCATAATTTGGACTTGAGTCGTGAACGAGAATTGTGTATTTTTGCATAGGGAACCCATTGCAACTCGAAATGAGATCATACGATGTCGCATTCAAAATTTAAGCCAATCTTCGTGACTCGGTTGATTTAGTAAGCCTGAAAACACTGAAGAGTTGTATGTTTTTTTCTATTCATAATTTGGACTTGAGTCGTGAACGAGAATTGTGTATTTTTGCATAGGGAACCCATTGCAACTCGAAATGAGATCATACGATGTCGTATTCAAAATTTAAGCCAATCTTCGTGACTCGGTTGATTTAGTAAGCCTGAAAACACTGAAGAGTTGTATGTTTTTTTCTATTCATAATTTGGACTTGAGTCGTGAACGAGAATTGTGTATTTTTGCATAGGGAACCCATTGCAACTCGAAATGATATCATATGATGTCGTATTCAAAATTTAAGTCAATCTTCGTAACTCGGTTTATTTAGTAAGCCTGAAAACACTGAAGAGTTGTATGTTTTTTTCTATTCATAATTTTGACTTGAGTCGTGAACGAGAATTGTGTATTTTTTCATAGGGAACCCATTGCAACTCGAAATGAGATCATACGATGTCGCATTCAAAATTTAAGCCAATCTTCGTGACTCGGTTGATTTAGTAAGCCCGAAAACACTTAAGAGTTGTATGTTTTTTTCTATTCATAATTTGGACTTGAGTCGTGAACGAGAATTGTGTATTTTTGCATAGAAAACCCATTGCAACTCGAAATGAGATCATACGATGTCGTATTCAAAATTTAAGCCAATCTTCGTGACTCAGTTGATTTAGTAAGCCTGAAAACACTGAAGAGTTGTATGTTTTTTTCTATTCATAATTTGGACTTGAGTCGTGAACGAGAATTGTGTATTTTTGCATAGGGAACCCATTGCAACTCGAAATGAGATCATACGATGTCGTATTCAAAATTTAAGCCAATCTTCGTAACTCGGTTTATTTAGTAAGCCTGAAAACACTGAAGAGTTGTATGTTTTTTTCTATTCATAATTTTGACTTGAGTCGTGAACGAGAATTGTGTATTTTTTCATAGGGAACCCATTGCAACTCGAAATGAGATCATACGATGTCGCATTCAAAATTTAAGCCAATCTTCGTGACTCGGTTGATTTAGTAAGCCCGAAAACACTTAAGAGTTGTATGTTTTTTTCTATTCATAATTTGGACTTGAGTCGTGAACGAGAATTGTGTATTTTTGCATAGAAAACCCATTGCAACTCGAAATGAGATCATACGATGTCGTATTCAAAATTTAAGCCAATCTTCGTGACTCAGTTGATTTAGTAAGCCTGAAAACACTGAAGAGTTGTATGTTTTTTTCTATTCATAATTTGGACTTGAGTCGTGAACGAGAATTGTGTATTTTTGCATAGGGAACCCATTGCAACTCGAAATGAGATCATACGATGTCGTATTCAAAATTTAAGCCAATCTTCGTGACTCGGTTGATTTAGTAAGCCTGAAAACACTGAAGAGTTGTATGTTTTCTTCTATTCATAATTTGGACTTGAGTCGTGAACGAGAATTGTGTATTTTTGCATAGAAAACCCATTGCAACTCGAAATGAGATCATACGATGTCGTATTCAAAATTTAAGCCAATCTTCGTGACTCGGTTGATTTAGTAAGCCTGAAAACACTGAAGAGTTGTATGTTTTTTTCTATTCATAATTTGGACTTGAGTCGTGAACGAGAATTGTGTATTTTTGCATAGGGAACCCATTGCAACTCGAAATGAGATCATACGATGTCGTATTCAAAATTTAAGCCAATCTTCGTGACTCGGTTGATTTAGTAAGCCTGAAAACACTGAAGAGTTGTATGTTTTTTTCTATTCATAATTTGGACTTGAGTCGTGAACGAGAATTGTGTATTTTTGCATAGGGAACCCATTGCAACTCGAAATGAGATCATATGATGTCGTATTCAAAATTTAAGTCAATCTTCGTAACTCGGTTTATTTAGTAAGCCTGAAAACACTGAAGAGTTGTATGTTTTTTTCTATTCATAATTTGGACTTGAGTCGTGAACGAGAATTGTGTATTTTTTCATAGGGAACCCATTGCAACTCGAAATGAGATCATATGATGTCGTATTCAAAATTTAAGCCAATCTTCGTGACTCGGTTTATTTAGTAAGCCTGAAAACACTGAAGAGTTGTATGTTTTTTTCTATTCATAATTTTGACTTGAGTCGTGAACGAGAATTGTGTATTTTTTCATAGGGAACCCATTGCAACTCGAAATGAGATCATACGATGTCGTATTCAAAATTTAAGCCAATCTTCGTGACTCGGTTGATTTAGTAAGCCTGAAAACACTGAATAGTTGTATGTTTTTTTCTATTCATAATTTGGACTTGAGTCGTGAACGAGAATTGTGTATTTTTGCATAGGGAACCCATTGCAACTCGAAATGAGATCATACGATGTCGCATTCAAAATTTAAGCCAATCTTCGTGACTCGGTTGATTTAGTAAGCCTGAAAACACTGAAGAGTTGTATGTTTTTTTCTATTCATAATTTGGACTTGAGTCGTGAACGAGAATTGTGTATTTTTGCATAGGGAACCCATTGCAACTCGAAATGAGATCATACGATGTCGCATTCAAAATTTAAGCCAATCTTCGTGACTCGGTTGATTTAGTAAGCCTGAAAACACTGAAGAGTTGTATGTTTTTTTCTATTCATAATTTGGACTTGAGTCGTGAACGAGAATTGTGTATTTTTGCATAGGGAACCCATTGCAACTCGAAATGAGATCATATGATGTCGTATTCAAAATTTAAGTCAATCTTCGTAACTCGGTTTATTTAGTAAGCCTGAAAACACTGAAGAGTTGTATGTTTTTTTCTATTCATAATTTGGACTTGAGTCGTGAACGAGAATTGTGTATTTTTGCATAGGGAACCCATTGCAACTCGAAATGAGATCATACGATGTTGCATTCAAAATTTAAGCCAATCTTCGTGACTCGGTTGATTTAGTAAGCCTGAAAACACTGAAGAGTTGTATGTTTTTTTCTATTCATAATTTGGACTTGAGTCGTGAACGAGAATTGTGTATTTTTGCATAGGGAACCCATTGCAACTCGAAATGAGATCATACGATGTCGCATTCAAAATTTAAGCCAATCTTCGTGACTCGGTTGATTTAGTAAGCCTGAAAACACTGAAGAGTTGTATGTTTTTTTCTATTCATAATTTGGACTTGAGTCGTGAACGAGAATTGTGTATTTTTGCATAGGGAACCCATTGCAACTCGAAATGAGATCATACGATGTCGCATTCAAAATTTAAGCCAATCTTCGTGACTCGGTTGATTTAGTAAGCCTGAAAACACTGAATAGTTGTATGTTTTTTTCTATTCATAATTTGGACTTGAGTCGTGAACGAGAATTGTGTATTTTTGCATAGGGAACCCATTGCAACTCGAAATGAGATCATACGATGTCGTATTCAAAATTTAAGCCAATCTTCGTGACTCGGTTGATTTAGTAAGCCTGAAAACACTGAAGAGTTGTATGTTTTTTTCTATTCATAATTTGGACTTGAGTCGTGAACGAGAATTGTGTATTTTTGCATAGGGAACCCATTGCAACTCGAAATGAGATCATACGATGTCGCATTCAAAATTTAAGCCAATCTTCGTGACTCGGTTGATTTAGTAAGCCTGAAAACACTGAAGAGTTGTATGTTTTTTTCTATTCATAATTTGGACTTGAGTCGTGAACGAGAATTGTGTATTTTTGCATAGGGAACCCATTGCAACTCGAAATGAGATCATATGATGTCGTATTCAAAATTTAAGTCAATCTTCGTAACTCGGTTTATTTAGTAAGCCTGAAAACACTGAAGAGTTGTATGTTTTTTTCTATTCATAATTTTGACTTGAGTCGTGAACGAGAATTGTGTATTTTTTCATAGGGAACCCATTGCAACTCGAAATGAGATCATACGATGTCGCATTCAAAATTTAAGCCAATCTTCGTGACTCGGTTGATTTAGTAAGCCTGAAAACACTTAAGAGTTGTATGTTTTTTTCTATTCATAATTTGGACTTGAGTCGTGAACGAGAATTGTGTATTTTTGCATAGGGAACCCATTGCAACTCGAAATGAGATCATAAGATGTCGTATTCAAAATTTAAGTCAATCTTCGTAACTCGGTTTATTTAGTAAGCCTGAAAACAATGAAGAGTTGTATGTTTTTTTCTATTCATAATTTGGGCTTGAGTCGTGAACGAGAATTGTGTATTTTTTCATAGGGAACCCATTGCAACTCGAAATGAGATCATACGATGTCGCATTCAAAATTTAAGCCAATCTTCGTGACTCGGTTGATTTAGTAAGCCCGAAAACACTGAAGAGTTGTATGTTTTTTTCTATTCATAATTTGGACTTGAGTCGTGAACGAGAATTGTGTATTTTTGCATAGAAAACCCATTTCAACTCGACGATAATATGTAAGTATATTAGAGACCGAAAAATAGCATTTTACAAATTACAATGCATCAAATCTAAATCAAAATAACTATCTAAGCTAGAACAATCTAACCTAGATATAATGTATCAAAATAATGGGACAGTCCCCACTTCTCAAATCACTAATTATATTAGGTTTCCCTAATTTAACAACCAAGGAAAAATCGGAAAGGTTCAGTGAACTTTGAGTCAAAGCGAATCTGCCCTTTATTCTTTGTATGTAACACCGTCCCCAAATATATTTACTTTTATGTAAATAATGTATTGAACCTTATTAAATGATTAATGAATTTACGAAGTTGTAAATTTTTATTATTTCTTTCGCGTGAATAGTAAATTGCACGTGGGACCCACACCGGGAGCGAGGGCCGCCCGACTGTCCCGAGACCATATATTTTATTCATCTTGGTCTAGATAATAAATATATAGTGGTGTATATTTCATTTGGGCCATGGAAAGGCCCGGAGTTGACCGATTGGTCAAAAGAAGCCCGAACTACCGGTACTGGTAATTTATGAGATAACAGCCCGAACTGAATTTCGGAGGCTTATAAATTAAAGTTGGGGGATGTATATTCATTATACATGTAATAATGAGTAAGAGCACATAATATATTTTATTTGACCCGATAAAATAAAATATACTTAAAACAGTCCGAAAAATACAACTTTCGGGACCGATTGTACACATCGGGACACAAAGGGATGACCTCCCACATGAGTGGGGGCCATCCCACGTTTTATTCAGCTCAAATGTGACCCTTGGGGGCTACAAAGACAAGGGAAGGTGGGAGGAGGGTCAACCATGAGGTAGGATGGGACCCTTTCCCCACATAATTGGTGAGATGAGCCAAAAAGGCCATCCTATCACCCCCTCACCCCATTAGCTCGACCAGGCCACCCAAGGGAGAGAAGAAGAGCTTCCAAACTCACCTCCATTGCTGCAAATTCGAGCTCAAGCTCTAGTGGTCCAAGGAGGAGGATTTAAGAAGGCAAAAGTTAGGAAAAGTGTGAATAATTAAGGTAATGACCTTATTATAACTTCTCCTTTATTTTTCTTCCACCATATGAAGTATATATCATATGAAGGACCTTTAGTATGGTTCCATATGTTATAAGTATGGATTCATGGGTTGGAAGGTGGTTCTACGTCCAAAAACGGACTTAGAAGCCAAAATGACCGGTTCACCGGAAAATAACCTTTTAGAGGTTATTTGTATTAATATGAGTTTTATGATTATAAAACCTTGTTAGGCACTTGTAAAGGGTATTTCAAGTGATTTCACAAGTTGGAAAAGTCGCCGGAATTGTCGCCGGAGTTGACAAAAAGTCGCCGGAGTTTCACCGGAGTTCAACCAAGAAGGGTAGAACTTCTTAACGCTAGTTCAAGGTGAGTGGACGGCTTAATATCTTATAACTTTTGGGTTAATTATGAGATTACCTAAATAAATGTTATATGTGTTCATAATGATGTTTAAAAGATATTTAAACATGTGATTAGCCAACATTATTAAGTTGTATGAAAAGAATTAATTGTTTATGCAGGAAATATGATATGAGGAATTGTATAAAATGCATATTAGTTTGAAGTGTAAAAGAAGCACAAATGAGTATTATTAACTTAATTATATGATGATTAAGTTGATAGGTACAAGGCTTGAATTGGCGGTCAACGACAACGTTGACCGATGGATAATGGGTTAGTTAATATCGGTTGATATTAGTTAATTATACATTTATATAATTGCATGGCTTTGCATGGATTGTGATACATAAGCCTTATGTATTGAATTAGTTATGAATGACTAAATATGATATAGACCCTATCTAGTGTGATATGTGGTAAGTCATAGGTCGGGTGGAGTACCCAAGGATCGGGCGGTTATCCTCAAAAACTCGGTTATATAGGGTGGAGTACCCAAGGATCGGGCGGTATCCTCAAAACTCGGTTATATAGGGTGGAGTACCCAAGGATCGGGCGGTTATCCTCAAAACTCGGTTATATAGGGTGGAGTACCCAAGGATCGGGCGGTTATCCTCAAAACTCAATTATAGGGTGGAGTACCCAAGGATCGGGCGTGTATCCTCGAAACTCATAGATTACATTTAATGATCTAGGACCGGGCGGTGTCCTTATGATGATTTATTTGAACAAGGAGGAGTTCTATACACTCATAGGTATATGGGTGGGTTGGGATTTAAGTCAAGGATATTGGCTACTATTATTTTCCCAAATAAACAATGACCTACGGGTCGGGTATTTCCAAGTGTATGTATACTAATATGTATTTCAAACTTGGGGGAAAGACTATACGTATATGTATCATCCTATGTTTGGGTCCTATACTTGAAACGTTAGTTATTCTATATTTAGCCTGCTACTCGCTCGGTACTTGTACTGACCCCTTCGGGGGGCCCCACCATTTTCAGGTTGAAGCTAGGGCTTGCTACCTGCACCTTTCTACGGGTGACATCAATCAAGGAAGACGTGGTTCGTGCTTCCTCATTTTATTTCAAATTACCAAACATTGCTCATGGATATTTTTATTTGTCATAAACTATTCTTTTGGGGCTTGCATGCCCATGTTATTGGCCGATTGTGGCTTATGACTTACCGTTGAATATTTCCGCTATTCATTGGTTTAAATGTGATGTTGTTATGTATGTTTACTACTGAGTATGGATGGATTATTTTCTCGAACGCCTTGTGTAATCAAGTGAGGTTGACTCGCGGGTGACGTCACTTGATTATGCGGCGGTTGTACACGCGCTTGGATTGCGGTCTGGGGCGTGACAATTAAGTGGTATCAGAGCCATCTCAGTTCTAAACTGTATAATCAACCTCTCACATGAGATTTTATGAAAGAGTTTTTACCGAAAACCATGAGCATTGGATTTTGACGTTATGGGACTATTGGAGCCTAAGTTGCAAGGCCTCTAATTGTTAAGACGGTACCCTTAACAATTGGTATGGTGGTGACTTAGACCAATACGTGTCTGTAACGTTCTTCCGTCAATTGACATTTATAGGAGTCTAATGACTCATCCATATTTCTTTCAGAAATGGAGGGCAGGCGAATGCGGACCAGGAACAATCCGAGGGGGCAGGCGCCGGTAACATCCCAAAGGGGAAGCCGGGCTGCATCTCGGGGTTCAAGAGGAGGCCGTGGAGGCCGTGGAAGCCGTGGAGGTCATCAAGCTCAAACTGTGAGTGATGGCCATGTAAGCTCGGTGTATGAAACCAACACCGAGGACTATGACTCTACGTATGTTCCTGAGACAGAGCATGAGGAGACCCCATATGATGGGGGTGACACATACACCGATGAGGACAATGATGAAAGTGATGCCCGCTTCGCCCAAATGGGTGAATTACTTGAGTGGTATCAAAAGGAGAAACAGAGGAGAGACCTTAGGCGCCAAGCGAGGCGTGGCTCTCGTGGTGGTTCGGGTCAAGGGAGCCGGGGAGCTTCCGTGGCCACCCCAGCGGCGTCACAAGGTGGGCGTGAAGGAGGTTTTGTTGTGAGAATCTCCAAGTACCTCAAGGAGGCTAGGGCCTTGGGGTGTAGGTCCTTTGACGGCACCGGTGACATTACCGTTGCCGCCGATTGGATTAAGAAGGTGAAGGATGCATCAAGAGACATGCAAATCACACCGGACGTGAAGTTGACTGTCGCTTCACGGCTACTTGAAGGGATAGCCTCCACGTGGTGGGAGAGCGTGGAAGGGAAGTACCATGGGGAAATAACATGGGCGGACTTTGAGCTAGAGTTCTATGCTCAATACTACTCCGAGTACGAGGTGAATGTGAAACGGAGAGAGTACACTAACCTCAAACAGAAAGATGGCGGCACGGTTAAGCAGCTGGAACAGGAGTTTAGAACCTTGGCGAGGTTCTTGCCAGAGTACGCGGTTGATGAGAACCGCATGACGGAGCACTTCTGGGATGCATTACTCTTGGACATCCGCGACCGAGCTACATACTCTCGCCACATGTCATTTAGCGAGGTGGTGGAACAGGGCCTTCTTGGAGAGGCCCAGTGGAATGAGAGGAAAGCAAGGGACGCCGAAGAGGCGAAGAAGAGGAAGTGGAATAATTCGGGGCCACCCGATCATTCTCGAAGAAACAACCACGGGGGTGGTGGTGGTGGCGGTGGTTCATTCAAGGCGCCGGCCCCACCGGCAAAGAAGAACAGGGGTGCGAGGTGGCACGGACCTAGGCCACAGAACTCGGGGCCACCTAGATGTCCCAATTGCTCAAAACAACACTTTGGGAAGTGCAATGAACCACCGAGGTGTTTTAAGTGCGGGAATGCGGGCCATATGAAGGCCAATTGCCCTCAATTGATGCAAGAGAGTGCCTCGGGAGCCGGGGGAGGGACCATGACGGGAAGGAACCGTGCGGGACCGTCAAACGGCGGCACGGGAAGAGGCGGCGCATCCACAAGTCATGCCGCATCCGTCAACCAAGGTGGGACCCAAGCCCGAGTGTACGCGATGACCGAGGCGGATGCGAGAGCAAACCCGGACTCCGTTGCAGGTAATACACGTATTCCCATGTATTTCTAGGCTTACTTTGATCATATACGTCGTTGAGATTGAGTGCGGGCCACCCCGGGGTCGAACCGGGTGAGTTAGGCCAAATCGGACTGGAAACAGCCACTGCTGGCCAGGCACGCCCGCAGGCACGCCGTGCCTGGCGTCGTGCCTGGAGGGCAGTGGCACCCGAAGAGAAAGAGAAAAAAAAAAAAAAAAAAAAAAAAGAAAAAAAAAAAAAAAAAAAATTTGGGCCAGGCACGGCCGCAGGCACGCCGTGCCTGGCGTCGTGCCTGGAAGGCAGTGTCGCCCCGAAGGAATTCGGCCAGGCACGGCCGCAGGCACGCCGTGCCTGGCACCGTGCCTGGGAGGCAGTGTTGAACAGGAAGGATCCAATGCACGCACGGCCGTGCGTGCCACCCAGGCACGCCGTGCGTGGACCCCAGAACCCGGAAATCGGATTTTTCCGCCCCGTTCTTCTACGTTTGGACTCCCGTTTGATTCCAAACATTAGTATGAGCCTAATAACCTCCTAAAGATGTGTAAAAACATTAGAAAATGTATCTTACATGGTGTATAAATGTAGGAACATTAAAGATCAATGGTAGGTGTGCGAGGATCCTCATCGATACCGGGGCACAACGCTCATTTGTGAGTGAGGCGTTCGCCGAGGGATTTGACGTGCCATTGACATCTATGACTCAAACGTTGCTAGTCTCCACACCGTTAGGAGACGACGTGGAGAGAAATCATTACTATCCGTCGTGTGAGGTAGAAGTGACGGGTCAACCTTTGACTTGTGATTTCGTACCTCTAAGCATGTTGGAGTTTGATGCAATCCTAGGAATGGATTGGCTCGAGAAACACCATGCCCGGGTAGATTGCTACACCAAGGTGTTGGAACTCGAGGATGATCAGGGGAACACGCTATGTTTCGAGGGAGATCGGGGGAAATCTAATGCTTGTATCATATCCGTGATGAGGGCACGAAAGATGATGAGGAAGGGATGCCACGCATACCTTGCATATGTGGTAGATGATACGAAGAAAGAAGTCGACATCAAGGATGTTCGAGTCGTGTGCAAGTACCCGGACGTCTTTCCCAAGGACCTACCGGGGCTTCCACCCGATAGAGAGATTGAATTTGTAATCGAAGTGGAGCCGGGAACCAAACCCATTTCGATTCCTCCTTATCGAATGGCGCCGGCCGAACTCCAAGAGTTGAAGGTCCAACTACAAGAATTACTGGACAACGGGTTCATCAGACCCAGTCATTCACCGTGGGGAGCACCCGTACTCTTCGTAAAGAAGAAAGATGGTACACTTAGAATGTGTATCGACTACCGACAGTTGAACAAGGTCACCATCAAGAACAGGTATCCCTTGCCGAGGATTGATGACTTGTTCGATCAACTTCGAGGGGCAATAGTGTTCTCGAAGATTGACTTGAGGTCGGGGTATCATCAGTTGAAGATCAAGGAGAGTGACATACCTAAGAGTGCATTTCGCACTAGATATGGTCATTACGAATTCCTGGTGATGTCGTTTGGTTTAACCAACGCACCGGCGGCATTCATGGACTTGATGAACCGTGTGTTTAGTGAATACTTAGATCAATTTGTGATAGTATTCATTGACGACATCTTGATATACTCCAAGAGCGAGGAAGAGCACGAACACCATTTGAAGCTTGTACTTGATCGGCTAAGGGAAAAGCAACTCTTCGCCAAGTTCTCCAAATGCGAATTTTGGCTCAAAGAGATTGGTTTCCTCGGTCATGTCATATCCGGTTCAGGTGTTGCTGTGGATAACGCCAAGATAAAAGCGATCATGGATTGGGAGAGGCCCAGGAATGCGAAGGAGATACGTAGTTTCCTTGGCTTAGCGGGGTACTATCGTAAATTTGTTGAGAAATTCTCCGTATTGGCGTCTCCATTAACGAAGCTCACAAAGAAAGGGGCCAAGTTCATATGGGACGATAAGTGCGAGAAGGGGTTCCTTGAATTGAAGAAACGACTTACCGAAGCACCAGTCCTGGCCCTACCCATACAGGGTATAGGGTACGACATTTACAGCGATGCTAGCATCCAAGGGCTTGGATGTGTACTAATGCAAAACGGTAAGGTGATTGCCTATGCTTCTAGGCAATTGAGGAAACACGAGGTGAACTACCCTACTCACGACCTAGAGTTGGGGGCGGTAGTGTTTGCACTGAAGATTTGGAGGCATTATCTCTACGGGGAGACATGCCACATTTTTACTGATCATAAGAGTTTGAAGTATGTATTCACTCAGAAAGAGTTGAATATGAGACAAAGGAGATGGATGGAGTTGATCAAGGACTATGATTTGATCATCGACTATCATCCCGGAAAGGCCAACGTGGTGGCCGATGCGCTAAGCAGGAAGAGTACGTCGGGGACGTTACTCACATGTCTACGGGCATTGAGGGCGCGCGTGGAGGTATCCACATGCGGGGCTCTCATTGCTAGATTTGAGGTTAGGCCCACACTACTGAGTGAGATCAGTAGATGTCAGGCCATTGACGGGGAATGTCAGAAGATCCGTGAACGGATCCTTGAGGGGCCCGATGATGACTTTCGGGTACGTGATGATGGTCTTTTATTATTTAAGGATCGTGTGTGCGTACCAAAGAATGAGGAGCTCCAGAAGGCTATACTTGAGGAGGCTCATTCTTCAGCATATGCCATGCATCCAGGGGGTACTAAGATGTACCGAGATCTGAAGGAAAGTTACTGGTGGTCAGGTATGAAGAAGGATATTGCAGAGTTTGTGAGTCGATGCCTTACTTGCCAGCAAGTTAAGGCAGAGCATCAGCACCCAGCAGGGCTCTTACAACCACTCACCATCCCAGAGTGGAAGTGGGAGCACGTGACCATGGACTTCGTGGTGGGGCTACCACGAACAGTGAACAACTATGATGCAGTTTGGGTAGTGGTTGATAGGCTCACCAAGAGTGCACACTTTTTGCCTATCAACATTACTTATCCTCTTGAAAGACTGGCCAAGCTATATACGGAGGAGATTGTGAGATTACATGGAGTCCCAATATCCATTGTCTCGGATAGGGATCCACGATTCACATCCCGATTTTGGCCAAAGTTTCAGGCATCTTTGGGAACTAAACTGAAGTTTAGCATAGCTTTTCACCCACAGACCGATGGACAGTCTGAGCGGGTGATACAGATTCTGGAAGACATGCTTAGGGCATGTGCTTTGGAGTTCCAGGGAAGTTGGGACAAGCATTTGGCCCTAGTGGAGTTTGCTTATAACAACAGTTATCAAGCAAGTATCGGCATGCCTCCATATGAGGCATTGTATGGGAGAAAATGCAGAACACCATTGTGTTGGGACGAGGTTGGCGAGGCCAAACTCGAAGGAGTGGAACTAGTCGAGATCACCAAGGCCAAGGTGAGGGTCATTCGAGATAGACTGAAGGCCGCTCAGGACCGACAGAAGAGTTACGCTGATAAACGGCGGAGACCGTTGGAGTTCGAAGTCGGTGATGAGGTCTTCCTAAAGATTTCTCCTTGGAAGGGCATCATCCGATTCGTATCGAGGGGAAAGCTTAACCCCCGATACGTTGGTCCATTTGAGATCCTTGAAAGGATTGGAGCCGTGGCTTACCGTCTCAAGTTGACGCCTGAACTTGAGAAGATACATGACGTGTTTCATGTATCAATGCTCAAGAAGTACATACGAGACCCATCTCATATTCTTGAGAAACCACCGGTAGAGATCCGTGAGGATTTGCAATATGCGGTGGAACCAGTGAAGATTGTTGGTCAACAAGTGAAGAAGCTTAGGAATAAGGAGATTCCTATGGTAAAGGTTCTTTGGAGGAGTGATCGAGTCGAAGAAGAAACTTGGGAGACCGAGGTCTCCATGAGGGAGCAATACCCATTTCTTTTCGATTAGATACTTAGATTTCGGGGACGAAATCCCAAATAAGGGGGGGTGAACTTGTAACACCGTCCCCAAATATATTTACTTTTATGTAAATAATGTATTGAACCTTATTAAATGATTAATGAATTTACGAAGTTGTAAATTTTTATTATTTCTTTCGCGTGAATAGTAAATTGCACGTGGGACCCACACCGGGAGCGAGGGCCGCCCGACTGTCCCGAGACCATATATTTTATTCATCTTGGTCTAGATAATAAATATATAGTGGTGTATATTTCATTTGGGCCATGGAAAGGCCCGGAGTTGACCGATTGGTCAAAAGAAGCCCGAACTACCGGTACTGGTAATTTATGAGATAACAGCCCGAACTGAATTTCGGAGGCTTATAAATTAAAGTTGGGGGATGTATATTCATTATACATGTAATAATGAGTAAGAGCACATAATATATTTTATTTGACCCGATAAAATAAAATATACTTAAAACAGTCCGAAAAATACAACTTTCGGGACCGATTGTACACATCGGGACACAAAGGGATGACCTCCCACATGAGTGGGGGCCATCCCACGTTTTATTCAGCTCAAATGTGACCCTTGGGGGCTACAAAGACAAGGGAAGGTGGGAGGAGGGTCAACCATGAGGTAGGATGGGACCCTTTCCCCACATAATTGGTGAGATGAGCCAAAAAGGCCATCCTATCACCCCCTCACCCCATTAGCTCGACCAGGCCACCCAAGGGAGAGAAGAAGAGCTTCCAAACTCACCTCCATTGCTGCAAATTCGAGCTCAAGCTCTAGTGGTCCAAGGAGGAGGATTTAAGAAGGCAAAAGTTAGGAAAAGTGTGAATAATTAAGGTAATGACCTTATTATAACTTCTCCTTTATTTTTCTTCCACCATATGAAGTATATATCATATGAAGGACCTTTAGTATGGTTCCATATGTTATAAGTATGGATTCATGGGTTGGAAGGTGGTTCTACGTCCAAAAACGGACTTAGAAGCCAAAATGACCGGTTCACCGGAAAATAACCTTTTAGAGGTTATTTGTATTAATATGAGTTTTATGATTATAAAACCTTGTTAGGCACTTGTAAAGGGTATTTCAAGTGATTTCACAAGTTGGAAAAGTCGCCGGAATTGTCGCCGGAGTTGACAAAAAGTCGCCGGAGTTTCACCGGAGTTCAACCAAGAAGGGTAGAACTTCTTAACGCTAGTTCAAGGTGAGTGGACGGCTTAATATCTTATAACTTTTGGGTTAATTATGAGATTACCTAAATAAATGTTATATGTGTTCATAATGATGTTTAAAAGATATTTAAACATGTGATTAGCCAACATTATTAAGTTGTATGAAAAGAATTAATTGTTTATGCAGGAAATATGATATGAGGAATTGTATAAAATGCATATTAGTTTGAAGTGTAAAAGAAGCACAAATGAGTATTATTAACTTAATTATATGATGATTAAGTTGATAGGTACAAGGCTTGAATTGGCGGTCAACGACAACGTTGACCGATGGATAATGGGTTAGTTAATATCGGTTGATATTAGTTAATTATACATTTATATAATTGCATGGCTTTGCATGGATTGTGATACATAAGCCTTATGTATTGAATTAGTTATGAATGACTAAATATGATATAGACCCTATCTAGTGTGATATGTGGTAAGTCATAGGTCGGGTGGAGTACCCAAGGATCGGGCGGTTATCCTCAAAAACTCGGTTATATAGGGTGGAGTACCCAAGGATCGGGCGGTATCCTCAAAACTCGGTTATATAGGGTGGAGTACCCAAGGATCGGGCGGTTATCCTCAAAACTCGGTTATATAGGGTGGAGTACCCAAGGATCGGGCGGTTATCCTCAAAACTCAATTATAGGGTGGAGTACCCAAGGATCGGGCGTGTATCCTCGAAACTCATAGATTACATTTAATGATCTAGGACCGGGCGGTGTCCTTATGATGATTTATTTGAACAAGGAGGAGTTCTATACACTCATAGGTATATGGGTGGGTTGGGATTTAAGTCAAGGATATTGGCTACTATTATTTTCCCAAATAAACAATGACCTACGGGTCGGGTATTTCCAAGTGTATGTATACTAATATGTATTTCAAACTTGGGGGAAAGACTATACGTATATGTATCATCCTATGTTTGGGTCCTATACTTGAAACGTTAGTTATTCTATATTTAGCCTGCTACTCGCTCGGTACTTGTACTGACCCCTTCGGGGGGCCCCACCATTTTCAGGTTGAAGCTAGGGCTTGCTACCTGCACCTTTCTACGGGTGACATCAATCAAGGAAGACGTGGTTCGTGCTTCCTCATTTTATTTCAAATTACCAAACATTGCTCATGGATATTTTTATTTGTCATAAACTATTCTTTTGGGGCTTGCATGCCCATGTTATTGGCCGATTGTGGCTTATGACTTACCGTTGAATATTTCCGCTATTCATTGGTTTAAATGTGATGTTGTTATGTATGTTTACTACTGAGTATGGATGGATTATTTTCTCGAACGCCTTGTGTAATCAAGTGAGGTTGACTCGCGGGTGACGTCACTTGATTATGCGGCGGTTGTACACGCGCTTGGATTGCGGTCTGGGGCGTGACATTGTAACACCCGGCAAGCCCTGAAGACATTCAACAGTAAAAGTGAGACCCTTTCTGTCCAAATCATGCGTAAGTCGAAGGAGATTATCCACTCGAATCACATTTGTATGCACGGATCTAAACGGCTTGACAACTAACTTAAGTGTCTTACCGTTTATCACCTCACATTTGATGACCACATCGTTCTGTTTCACATCACTTTGGTCCATCACAATCCTCTCGACATCTTCCAAAACAACCTCGGAGACTATATCAGCCTTGGAAGGTCCCTGTGCAGCAGCGGCAGTTACGTGGTTGGCAGCCTGCCCGGCAGACCCGGTCGGGTCGCTGGTATGCCCGGTCGAGCAAGCAGCAGGCTCAGCAACTGCTGCAGTTTTCTCAGGTTCCTCCAAGATTTTTTCTTCAGCAGGTTGAGCATCGGGCAGTTTGCCCTCTTCTATCTCCATCCTCTTCTCCACTCGGGTAACAATGTCCTTCAAAGTGTCCTGTGCACCAACTTTTAGAATACCAATATCATTGTTTTTTTCTTTCTCATTTTTATCCTTTAGTTCCTTTTCAGCCAGTGCCTTACAAATAAATGGGTGGTGCCCATATTTTTTGCAGTGAAAGCAGAAATTTGGGAAGGTTTCATAGACCACCAATTGTTTGATTACCTTATGTGAAGGTAATCGAATAGGAAATGAAAGTGGGGGCGGTTTCGACACATCAACTTCAATAAGCACCCTAGCAAAGTGATGATTGCTCCTTTCTTGGGTGATCAAGTCCGTAGTTAGTGGCATCCCAACCATAGAGGCAACTTCACTCATGGCATCTTTATTCCATAGTTTCATCGGTAGGTGTGGGAATTTCACCCAAATCGGCACTTTAAGGAACTCTTCATCGTCAAACGTGAAATCTTCCGATAAAGTCTTCAACATGAGTAGCTTGCCAAAGATGGTGTAAGGTCCCTCATTTAGTACCTTCATTCTGTCTACATCCGTTTGGAATTTAAAGATCACCCAACCTTTATCATGTGACCTGATTTGGCATTTTACACCCCACTTGAATTTCAGTTCATGGATAGCTTTTAGGCCAGGGAAACGACCCGTGAAACAGCCCACGAGACAGTACCCCCACATCTCCACCATGGATGGCATAACTCTATCAGAGAAGTCCAGAGAATTACCCTTAGGAGGGATATATTTCAGTTTGATCCCATGAGATGGGGCTCGATTATCCTTGAAAAGTGTACTCCATGGCTTCTTAACAATAACCACAGATTTATTAGTAGCAGGTTGCACACTCTCAGTAGCAGCAGGTTTCACACTCACAGTAGCAGCTTTCGCACTCTCAGCACCTGCAGTTTGCACACCCAAGGAATAATCAGCTTGTTCCCTCAGAATAACGGATGTAATGGTCTGCACAATACCAGCATCTTGATCTGCCGTACTATTCCCAGTAGCAGCCGGTGCAGAATCAGTTTCTGTTAAGGCTGGAAATTCATCTTCCAGATTCTCCAAAGCTGCAAATCTGGATGACCTGGTTGTTCTCACTGTGGAGGAGTCACCAGCCCCCTGTTTTTTCCTTGCCATCGCAGTACCCAAACCACTCTGAAGCTTTTCACCCGTCTGTTCTGCAGCTGAGCCAGAACGACGAAGAGCCAGAAGTCGCGGATGAACAGTACAGCTCTTATCGTTCGCGGATTTAATCTCCCCGGCGACCCCTGGAAGAGCTGAAACCAAACCCTCGGTCTTCAATCTTCCCGGCGGCCAAAAATAGCTCTTGAATCAGTAAATCGACTTTGCTGAATGTTGGAAATGGTTGTATTTGCTTGATCTACACACCCCAGGGAAGCTTAAAACACGTTCCGAACCAAGATTGAACAAGAGAAACTCAAGTTCTGGCCGTTGACTCAAACTGTGAACAGTAATCCCGTCGGTTGTTTAGCGTGAAATCAGTCCCAGAACTCCCAAAAGTGAGCTCGAAAAAAAGGAGGATTTACACCCAAAGGAGTTTAGGAGGTAAACCAACCAATATCCAAGCTCAATAATGGTAGGAATGGAAGAAAAAGTTGATTGGGCATGAAGAAAAGCCTCTGGTCGCGAGGGAGAGAACAGCTCTCAATTTCTTCAACCCATTGCAACTCCAACCCATTGCAACTCGAAATGAGATCATACGATGTCGTATTCAAAATTTAAGCCAATCTTCGTGACTCGGTTGATTTAGTAAGCCTGAAAACACTGAAGAGTTGTATGTTTTTTTCTATTCATAATTTGGACTTGAGTCGTGAACGAGAATTGTGTATTTTTGCGTAGGGAACCCATTGCAACTCGAAATGAGATCATACGATGTCGTATTCAAAATTTAAGCCAATCTTCGTGACTCGGTTGATTTAGTAAGCCTGAAAAACACTGAAGAGTTGTATGTTTTTTTCTATTCATAATTTGGACTTGAGTCGTGAACGAGAATTGTGTATTTTTGCATAGGGAACCCATTGCAACTCGAAATGAGATCATATGATGTCGTATTCAAAATTTAAGTCAATCTTCGTAACTCGGTTTATTTAGTAAGCCTGAAAACACTGAAGAGTTGTATGTTTGTTTCTATTCATAATTTGGACTTGAGTCGTGAACGAGAATTGTGTATTTTTGCATAGGGAACCCATTGCAACTCGAAATGAGATCATACGATGTCGCATTCAAAATTTAAGCCAATCTTCGTGACTCGGTTGATTTAGTAAGCCTGAAAACACTGAAGAGTTGTATGTTTTTTTCTATTCATAATTTGGACTTGAGTCGTGAACGAGAATTGTGTATTTTTGCATAGGGAACCCATTGCAACTCGAAATGAGATCATATGATGTCGTATTCAAAATTTAAGTCAATCTTCGTCACTCGGTTTATTTAGTAAGCCTGAAAACACTGAAGAGTTGTATGTTTTTTTCTATTCATAATTTGGACTTGAGTCGTGAACGAGAATTGTGTATTTTTGCATAGGGAACCCATTGCAACTCGAAATGAGATCATACGATGTCGCATTCAAAATTTAAGCCAATCTTCGTGACTCGGTTCATTTAGTAAGCCCGAAAACACTCAAGAGTTGTATGTTTTTTTCTATTCATAATTTGGACTTGAGTCGTGACGAGAATTGTGTACTTTTGCATAGAAAACCCATTGCAACTCGAAATGAGATCATACGATGTCGTATTCAAAATTTAAGCCAATCTTCGTGACTCGGTTGATTTAGTCAGCCTGAAAACACTGAAGAGTTGTATGTTTTTTTCTATTCATAATTTGGACTTGAGTCGTGAACGAGAATTGTGTATTTTTGCATAGGGAACCCATTGCAACTCAAAATGAGATCATACGATGTCGTATTCAAAATTTAAGCCAATCTTCGTGACTCGGTTGATTTAGTAAGCCTGAAAACACTGAAGAGTTGTATGTTTTTTTCTATTCATAATTTGGACTTGAGTCGTGAACGAGAATTGTGTATTTTTGCATAGGGAACCCATTGCAACTCGAAATGAGATCATATGATGTCGTATTCAAAATTTAAGTCAATCTTCGTAACTCGGTTTATTTAGTAAGCCTGAAAACACTGAAGAGTTGTATGTTTTTTTCTATTCATAATTTGGACTTGAGTCGTGAATGAGAATTGTGTATTTTTGCATAGGGAACCCATTGCAACTCGAAATGAGATCATATGATGTCGTATTCAAAATTTAAGTCAATCTTCGTAACTCGGTTTATTTAGTAAGCCTGAAAACACTGAGGAGTTGTATGTTTTTTTCTATTCATAATTTGGACTTGAGTCGTGAACGAGAATTGTGTATTTTTTCATAGGGAACCCATTGCAACTCGAAATGAGATCATACGATGTCGCATTCAAAATTTAAGCCAATCTTCGTGACTCGGTTGATTTAGTAAGCCCGAAAACACTGAAGAGTTGTATGTTTTTTTCTATTCATAATTTGGACTTGAGTCGTGAACGAGAATTGTGTATTTTTGCATAGAAAACCCATTGCAACTCGAAATGAGATCATACGATGTCCTATTCAAAATTTAAGCCAATCTTCGTGACTCGGTTGATTTAGTAAGCCTGAAAACACTGAAGAGTTGTATGTTTTTTTCTATTCATAATTTGGACTTGAGTCGTGAACGAGAATTGTGTATTTTTGCATAGGGAACCCATTGCAACTCGAAATGAGATCATACGATGTCGTATTCAAAATTTAAGCCAATCTTCGTGACTCGGTTGATTTAGTAAGCCTTAAAACACTGAAGAGTTGTATGTTTTTTTCTATTCATAATTTGGACTTGAGTCGTGAACGAGAATTGTGTATTTTTGCATAGGGAACCCATTGCAACTCGAAATGAGATCATACGATGTCGCATTCAAAATTTAAGCCAATCTTCGTGACTCGGTTGATTTAGTAAGCCTGAAAACACTGAAGAGTTGTATGCTTTTTTCTATTCATAATTTGGACTTGGGTCGTGAACGAGAATTGTGTATTTTTGCATATGGAACCCATTGCAACTCGACGATAACATGTAAGTATATTAGAAAAACCGTCAATAGTTCGTCTGTACAGAGAGAATATATGAGCAAAAATGTAGGCTAACCAAAGGTTGGATAACCCATCACCTGCCAAAATAAGTTTGCCATGACAGCCCCCTCCTACACTACCTCACGGCCAATCACAAACACAAATAGGTGATTGGCAAAAAGTTAACAAAGTACTACCAAATCATAAGGATAGATGCAATACAGAATTTTATAGACAACATATTGTATCCTGGCAAAAACTTGCTCCTCCTTTGGCAAAAAATCATCAAATCGAGCTGCATTCCTGACTCTCCAAAGCGAGTATATGGTGCACGAGAAGGCAATCCTGGCAGCCTTGGCTCGTACACTAGCTCCACTCCTCTCCTTCTTGATCCATTTGACCGCACTAGCTAGGGTCCCCATCACTCGTGGAATGCCAATCCATGCTTTCATCATAGCCCAAACTTTTCCTGAAAAAAAGCATTCAAAGTAGAGGTGTGGAACCGTTTCCGGTCCACCCTTGCACAATACACACGTATTATCCACATCCAATCTATGAAGATTATCACACGTGGCTAATCTATTACGGAATGCCAGCCAAGTAATAAAGGAAAACTTGGGAGGAATGTAATCTTTCCAAATAAATGGCATCCACACACGGGTGGCAGCCCTAGTCCTAAGTAAATCATAAACCTTGGAGGATACAAGCTTGCCATTAGATTGAAGAGCATTTAGGCCAAGTATAGCACTCGGAATGTCCGGGAATTTGGAAAGTATTTCATCACGGATTAATGCTATCTTTTTGAATAATTGTGAATCTCTTTCGTGTGGGACAAACTCCCACACACTCCTTCCCTTTAGATAAACCCCATGCACCCACTTGACCCAAAGAGTGTCCTTTTTAGTGTGTATATCCCAAAAAGTTTTTGAAAGTAGAGCCTTGTTCCAAACCTTCGTATCATGTATACCAAGTCCACCTTCTTCTTTCGGGAGGCAAATATCCGCCCAGGCGACCCTAGCGAATTTGCTTCCCCAAAGAAAAATGCGGCAAATGGATGTAATCCTGTCAAGAATAACATTGGGGATGGGAAACATTTGTAGCCAAAAAGAGTGTACCCCCTGTATAACTGATTTGACTAGCTCAACTCTGCCTGCATAAGATAAAGATTTAAGACTCCAAGCATTAATAAAAGTGGTGATGGATTCTAAAAGGGGTGCATATTGGGCCACAGATAGCTTTAGGGGCGCCAGAGGGACCCCAAGATAAGTGACCGGGAATGCACCAATTTTAAAGTCCACCAGTTCAAGTATAGTATCAAGCTCATAATATGCATTACCACCAAGGAAGATATTTGATTTATCATAGTTGACCCTAAGGCCAGATATGTTACCAAAATCTTCCAAAGCCTGTGTAAGAATCTGTATAGATGTGATATCACCTCTAGAAAAAAGCATCAAATCATCAGCATATGCCACATGTGAAATATTGAGTGACCCACACAGAGGATGGTGATTGAACATAGGGTTGTTGGTCTTATCATTCAATAGTCTAGACAAGTACTCCAAGCAAAGGACAAATAAGAGGGGGGACATAGGGTCCCCTTGCCGAAGCCCTCTTTTACCCTCAAAATGGCCATAGAGAACACCATTGATTGATATGGAGTATGAAGCGGTGGTGACACACTCCATAATCCAGTGTATGAATCTGCCCAGGAATCCCAAGTGGGTCAACATACTAGTAAGGAAATCCCAAGATATAGTATCATAGGCTTTCCGGAGGTCAACCTTGATCATACATCTTGGAGACACACGTTTCCTAGCATATCCTTTAATCAGTTCTTGGGCAACAAACACATTATCAATCATGAGTCTCCCATCAACAAAGGCCCCCTGGGCTTGGTCAATAAGGTCCGGAAGGCACGGGATCATTCTTTTAGAAATGATCTTAGTGATGACTTTGTATACCACATTTGTACAAGCGATTGGTCTAAAGTCAGCCGGCGTAGGAGAATGGGTTGTCTTAGGAATTAAAGCAATAACCGTGTGGTTAGTTTGCTTTAATAACCTACCCGACAAAAAGAAGGCCTTAACAGCCTTGGTGAAATCATAACCAACCCTGGTCCAATTCTTTTTAAAAAATGCCGATGTGTATCCATCAGGACCAGGTGATTTGTTGTCACCAATGTCAAACAAAGCCTCTTTGATTTCCACATCTGTGACAGGACCAATAAGGCTGGCCGAGGCAATAGAAGGGAGACATCTACCCGAGGCAACTATATTGGGGTCCAGTCCGGAGGTAGGATAGTGAGTACCAAATAAGTCAGTGTAAAACTTCACCAGTTCCGTAGCCACTTGGTCAATAGAGGTGGTAGTCATTCCATTTGGGAGTTTGAGAGCCGTAATGGAGTTTCTAGCCACATTCTTTTTCACAATAGCATGGAAGTATTTGGTGCATTTATCACTTTGGACAAGATGGTTAGCCTTGGCCTTTTGCCTAAAAAAGTCTTCTTCAGCCACTTTAAGGTTAAGAAGTTTTTTCTTTATCAAGGAGAGTTCTTCTTTTATAGTTTCATCCAACGGAGAGAGTATAGAAAGCCCAAGGAGCCTTTTATACTCTTTTTTGGAGTCCTTAACTCTTTCAGAAATGTGACCAAAATGGAGTTTATTGAGCTCTCTAAGTGGTCTTTTGAGGTCCTTCAGTTTCTTGGCTAAAATAAATTGAGAGCTTCCATAAACCTCTTTAACCCAATGGGTAGTGAGGATGGCATTGAAATTCTCATGGTTTAGCCACATATTAAAAAATTTAAATGGCCGAGAGGCAGCCCCATTAGTTTTCCCAATGGAAACCATGGAAGCTACATGATCGGATTCAAGTTCAAAGTCATGAAAATGAGTTTTGCACTCAATATCCAAAGTTGACCAAAACGAATTAATGAGAACTCGATCTAGTTTAGCCCAAAGCGAGCCTCTATTCCAAGTAAGGAATTGGCCCGTGGATGGACAATCAACAAGACTAGTTTGCAGTTTAAAATCATTTAAATGTTGCATATCATAGGCCGAGGGAGGGGTTGGACCCACCCTCTCATTCGGGCATCCAACACAATTAAAGTCTCCCATTACTAGCCAAGGGCTATTAATGTTAGGCTCCAAGTTTGCTAGATGGTCCCAAAGGGCCTTTCTCTCAAGCGCCGTGTAGAGAGCATACACAAAAGTAACAAGATACTCAATTTGAGTAATCTTACATGTGGCGCTAAGATGCACATGTTGTTTGTCAATTTCAAGTACATTAATATGAACAAAATGTGGGTCCCAAATGATCCCAATACGGCCACCATCAATTTTGTCAAAATTAGTAATAGATAGCCAAGAAGGTAATCTATTTGAACTAAAGTTAACAAGATTAGTAGTGGTCATTTTGGTTTCAAGAAGACAACACAAATGAATATTATTAGTGCGAATAAACTTAAGGATAGAGTTTTGTTTGGAGACCTTATTGAGGCCTCTTATATTCCATGCGGACACAATCATCAAGACCTATTTTTGTTGTACCTCCTCCCTTTTTTCTTCTCCTCAAGTCTCGGCCTCATGTCCTTCCTCCCAATGGTAGGGTTCGGCTTTACCCTTTCTTTATACCTAGTAAGATATAACAAAGTATAGGGATATTCAATAAACCAAGAGTTAAAGTCATACCCATACTCCGTAGCAAAGACTCCCGGAATAGCCTCCAAGCATTTGATTGTGAATGTGAGTCCCACGGTAAGCTCATCTTGGGTGACCCTCAAGTAGTTATCAAGCCGCACCATATGATCCTTAACTTCATCAAAATGTAGCAAGTGAATCAAAGGTAGATTGTCTTTTCCAAGTTCAAGTTTCACAATGACATCATCTCGGTATGCATCCCTAATGTCATTTACCACACGCACTTTGTTGTAGTCTACCATAGTTGGGCGTTTTACAAGGGACGATTTTCCCCTCGGGCAGCCGTCTTCATAATATCTACACAAATAATGCCTATAAACAGCCCTCATAAAAGTTGGGCCGAAAATATAGCCTTCGGTTGTGCTTGAGATACCGGGCAGCCCCTCCAAAGTTTGTTTTGTAAATAGCATTCCCGGTTGGTCTTCCTTTACAATCTTAAGATGATGGTCCATCTTTAGAATTATAGCATCTTTATCAACATGCTTTTTGTGTGTAACATTAATAGTAGGCATGAGAACTTCATCGGTTTCCATTTCAATTATCACCTCATCTTGGTAGGTGTCATGAAACTTTTGTACTTTTCGGGTAGGTACTTCTTCACCATCCTTGAAATCGGATGTGCCACCCTCACCTCTTATAGGCTTCCTCTTTCCCCATTTAAACAACCGAAATCTCTTGAAAAAAGGATGATCTCTTTTAGTGATAAAGAGGTCATTATCACCCTCAATTTCCTCCATGTTGGTCACTGTTTTGGAAGCCCCCTCGGAGTCCTGTTTCTCCTCATTGGTCACTGTTTTGGCAGCCCTCTCGGACTCCCCACCTTCCACCATAATGCCTTTGCCCTTCCTTATAGCTTCTTCCTTTTCTTTCTTTTCAATTTCGGCTATAATGGGACATGTAAAGGCATGATGCCCAAACTCTTTGCAATTAAAGCAATAATTTGGAAAGGTCTCATACCTCACATATTGTGTGTGTAGGTTGCCATTAGGTAGCTTGATCTTGAATTCAAGTGGAGGTGGTTTAGAGGCATCAACTTCAATTAAGACCCTTGCAAAGTTGGATCTAGCTTTCTCAAGTGTAACTTTATCCGTGGTTAAAGGTATGCCAACCTTTGATGCCACCTCACTAATGATGTCTTCCTCCCAAATTCTCATGGGAAGATGTGGAAATTGTACCCAAATAGGCACCTTAAGGAACTCATCATCATTCATAGAGAAATCATCTGATAGCAATTTCAAGGGAAATGTCTTGCCAAACATAGTATATGGCCCTTCCATGAGCACTTTAGCTCTATCTTTTTCATTTTGGAACTTGAAGATGACCCACCCTTTGTCATGGCTTCTAAACCGAGTTGGGACAGCCCACTTTTGCACAAGTATTTGCAAATTTTTGTAGCCGGGGTAGCCATTATCAAAGTAGCCAACTAGACAATGACCCCAAATAGCAATCATGGATGGTAACACACGGCTAGTAAGGTCAATGATGTCTCCCTTAGGCTCAATGTACCTAAGTTTCATTCCTTTATTTGGCTCTCTATTATCCTTGAATAGTGACACAAATGATGGTTTAGAGCCCGGTTGTCCCCACTTGCTTCCCACCTGTGCCGCGGCATTATCCTTAACAAAAGGGACAATTTTCCCACTTGTATCATTCACGTTGCCCATCTCACTTTGTTGTACAATGGTAGATATTTTATTAGCCACGGCTTCCTCTCTTTCCAGGATCTCCTTAACACTGGAATCAAGTTCATATTCCCCTTCATCAATCACCAGATTATCAAGAGATATGTCATCAAGAATTGGGGCACTTGCATCATTGTTTGGTACGATAGATGTACCTTCCTGGGGATCAGTGGTTGATTCGAAACCATCAGTTAGGGGGGTAGAATTAATCTCCACCACTATTTCAGCATCCATGTGTACACTTTCCAGGGTTGTATCCACAGACTTGACATCCTCCTCTAGGGAATTTTCTGGGATGGGTTCGAGTGTTGGAGAGGTAGCAGCATTCATGAAGTTACCTTCCTTCACATGTGAGAAAGCCTGGATAGCCTCGTCGATTTCCTTGTTCTGCTTTGCCTTTAGCCGAGATGAAGATTTGGTGGGTGCGGGAGCCTCCTTCTTTTTTTTTTGTAGCCATGGAGGGAGAGGGAGCTGAGAAGAATCTCGACTAAGTAACCATAACTGTAGTTTCCTTTTTCAAAGTATGGAGTTCCCAAACTGGAAAGAACCGTTGGGGAAGATGACCCAAAATCGATCTTCCTAGATGGTGGAAAAAGATGGATATGCTTGATCTGCAAACTCAGGGGAATCCAAATACACCTTCTAAGAGAAGATTGAACGAGAGAAACTCGAGTAATTGGCGTTGACCTGAAGCTGTGAACAGTAACCCGTCGGTATGCTAGAGTGAAAAGCAGTCCGAAAATCCCCAAAATGAGCTTAAAAATTGGAGGATTTACACCCCAAAGAAGTTTAGGAGGTAAAACAACCAATATCCAAGCTCAAACGTCAAGATTAAAGGAAGAAACAAGTTGAATTGATGAATGTCGTAGAAGAGCCTCGACGTGAGGGAGAGAATCAGCTCTCAACTTCTACCCAACCCAACCCAATGCAACTCACCCCATTGCAACTCGAAATGAGATCATACGATGTCGTATTCAAAATTTAAGCCAATCTTCGTGACTCGGTTGATTTAGTAAGCCTGAAAACACTGAAGAGTTGTATGTTTTTTTCTATTCATAATTTGGACTTGAGTCGTGAACGAGAATTGTGTATTTTTGCATAGGGAACCCATTGCAACTCGAAATGAGATCATACGATGTCGTATTCAAAATTTAAGCCAATCTTCGTGACTCGGTTGATTTAGTAAGCCTGAAAACACTGAAGAGTTGTATGTTTTTTTCTATTCATAAATTGGACTTGAGTCGTGAACGAGAATTGTGTATTTTTGCATAGAAAACCCATTGCAACTCGAAATGAGATCATACGATGTCGTATTCAAAATTTAAGCCAATCTTCGTGACTCGGTTGATTTAGTAAGTCGGAAAACACTGAAGAGTTGTATGTTTTTTTCTATTCATAATTTGGACTTGAGTCGTGAACTAGAATTGTGTATTTTTGCATAGGGAACCCATTGCAACTCGAAATGAGATCATATGATGTCGTATTCAAAATTTAAGTCAATCTTCGTAACTCGGTTTATTTAGTAAGCCTGAAAACACTGAAGAGTTGTATGTTTTTTTCTATTCATAATTTGGACTTGAGTCGTGAACGAGAATTGTGTATTTTTGCATAGGGAACCCATTGCAACTCGAAATGAGATCATACGATGTCGCATTCAAAATTTAAGCCAATCTTCGTGACTCGGTTGATTTAGTAAGCCCGAAAACACTAAAGAGTTGTATGTTTTTTTCTATTCATAATTTGGACTTGAGTCGTGACGAGAATTGTGTACTTTTGCATAGAAAACCCATTGCAACTCGAAATGAGATCATACGATGTCGTATTCAAAATTTAAGCCAATCTTCGTGACTCGGTTGATTTAGTAAGCCTGAAAACACTGAAGAGTTGTATGTTTTTTTCTATTCATAATTTGGACTTGAGTCGTGAACGAGAATTGTGTATTTTTGCATAGGGAACCCATTGCAACTCGAAATGAGATCATACGATGTCGCATTCAAAATTTAAGCCAATCTTCGTGACTCGGTTGATTTAGTAAGCCTGAAAACACTGAAGAGTTGTATGTTTTTTTCTATTCATAATTTGGACTTGAGTCGTGAACGAGAATTGTGTATTTTTGCATAGGGAACCCATTGCAACTCGAAATGAGATCAGACGATGTCGTATTCAAAATTTAAGCCAATCTTCGTGACTCGGTTGATTTAGTAAGCCTGAAAACACTGAAGAGTTGTATGTTTTTTTCTATTCATAATTTGGACTTGAGTCGTGAACGAGAATTGTGTATTTTTGCATAGAAAACCCATTGCAACTCGAAATGAGATCATACGATGTCGTATTCAAAATTTAAGCCAATCTTCGTGACTCGGTTGATTTAGTAAGCCGGAAAACACTGAAGAGTTGTATGTTTTTTTCTATTCATAATTTGGACTTGAGTCGTGAACGAGAATTGTGTATTTTTGCATAGGGAACCCATTGCAACTCGAAATGAGATCATATGATGTCGTATTCAAAATTTAAGTCAATCTTCGTAACTCGGTTTATTTAGTAAGCCTGAAAACACTGAAGAGTTGTATGTTTTTTTCTATTCATAATTTGGACTTGAGTCGTGAACGAGAATTGTGTATTTTTGCATAGGGAACCCATTGCAACTCGAAATGAGATCATACGATGTCGCATTCAAAATTTAAGCCAATCTTCGTGACTCGGTTGATTTAGTAAGCCGGAAAACACTGAAGAGTTGTATGTTTTTTTCTATTCATAATTTGGACTTGAGTCGTGAACGAGAATTGTGTATTTTTGCATAGGGAACCCATTGCAACTCGAAATGAGATCATATGATGTCGTATTCAAAATTTAAGTCAATCTTCGTAACTCGGTTTATTTAGTAAGCCTGAAAACACTGAAGAGTTGTATGTTTTTTTCTATTCATAATTTGGACTTGAGTCGTGAACGAGAATTGTGTATTTTTGCATAGGGAACCCATTGCAACTCGAAATGAGATCATACGATGTCGTATTCAAAATTTAAGCCAATCTTCGTGACTCGGTTGATTTAGTAAGCCTGAAAACACTGAAGAGTTGTATGTTTTTTTCTATTCATAATTTGGACTTGAGTCGTGAACGAGAATTGTGTATTTTTGCATAGGGAACCCATTGCAACTCGAAATGAGATCATATGATGTCGTATTCAAAATTTAAGTCAATCTTCGTAACTCGGTTTATTTAGTAAGCCTGAAAACACTGAAGAGTTGTATGTTTTTTTCTATTCATAATTTGGACTTGAGTCGTGAACGAGAATTGTGTATTTTTTCATAGGGAACCCATTGCAACTCGAAATGAGATCATACGATGTCGCATTCAAAATTTAGGCCAATCTTCGTGACTCGGTTGATTTAGTAAGCCTGAAAACACTGAAGAGTTGTATGTTTTTTTCTATTCATAATTTGGACTTGAGTCGTGAACGAGAATTGTGTATTTTTGCATAGGGAACCCATTGCAACTCGAAATGAGATCATACGATGTGGTATTCAAAATTCAAGCCAATCTTCGTGACTCGGTTGATTTAGTAAGCCTGAAAACACTGAAGAGTTGTATGTTTTTTTCTATTCATAATTTGGACTTGAGTCGTGAACGAGAATTGTGTATTTTTGCATAGAAAACCCATTGCAACTCGAAATGAGATCATACGATGTCGTATTCAAAATTTAAGCCAATCTTCGTGACTCGGTTGATTTAGTAAGCCGGAAAACACTGAAGAGTTGTATGTTTTTTTCTATTCATAATTTGGACTTGAGTCGTGAACGAGAATTGTGTATTTTTGCATAGGGAACCCATTGCAACTCGAAATGAGATCATATGATGTCGTATTCAAAATTTAAGTCAATCTTCGTAACTCGGTTTATTTAGTAAGCCTCAAAACACTGAAGAGTTGTATTTTTTTTTCTATGCATAATTTGGACTTGAGTCGTGAACGAGAATTGTGTATTTTTGCATAGGAAACCCATTGCAACTCGAAATGAGATCATACGATGTCGCATTCAAAATTTAAGCCAATCTTCGTGACTCGGTTGATTTAGTAAGCCCGAAAACACTGAAGAGTTGTATGTTTTTTTCTATTCATAATTTGGACTTGAGTCGTGAACGAGAATTGTGTATTTTTGCATAGGGAACCCATTGCAACTCGAAATGAGATCATACGATGTCGCATTCAAAATTTAAGCCAATCTTCGTGACTCGGTTGATTTAGTAAGCCCGAAAACACTGAAGAGTTGTATGTTTTTTTCTATTCATAATTTGGACTTGAGTCGTGAACGAGAATTGTGTATTTTTGCATAGAAAACCCATTGCAACTCGAAATGAGATCATACGATGTCGTATTCAAAATTTAAGCCAATCTTCGTGACTCGGTTGATTTAGTAAGCCTGAAAACACTGAAGAGTTGTATGTTTTTTTCTATTCATAATTTGGACTTGAGTCGTGAACGAGAATTGTGTATTTTTGCATAGGGAACCCATTGCAACTCGAAATGAGATCATACGATGTCGTATTCAAAATTTAAGCCAATCTTCGTGACTCGGTTGATTTAGTAAGCCTGAAAACACTAAAGAGTTGTATGTTTTTTTCTATTCATAATTTGGACTTGAGTCGTGAACGAGAATTGTGTATTTTTGCATAGGGAACCCATTGCAACTCGAAATGAGATCATATGATGTCGTATTCAAAATTTAAGTCAATCTTCGTAACTCGGTTTATTTAGTAAGCCTGAAAACACTGAAGAGTTGTATGTTTTTTTCTATTCATAATTTGGACTTGAGTCGTGAACGAGAAATGTGTATTTTTGCATAGGGATCCCATTGCAACTCGAAATGAGATCATACGATGTCGCATTCAAAATTTAAGCCAATCTTCGTGACTCGGTTGATTTAGTAAGCCTGAAAACACTCAAGAGTTGTATGTTTTTTTCTATTCATAATTTGGACTTGAGTCGTGAACGAGAATTGTGTACTTTTGCATAGAAAACCCATTGCAACTCGAAATGAGATCATACGATGTCGTATTCAAAATTTAAGCCAATCTTCGTGACTCGGTTGATTTAGTAAGCCGGAAAACACTGAAGAGTTGTATGTTTTTTTCTATTCATAATTTGGACTTGAGTCGTGAACGAGAATTGTGTATTTTTGCATAGGGAACCCATTGCAACTCGAAATGAGATCATATGATGTCGTATTCAAAATTTAAGTCAATCTTCGTAACTCGGTTTATTTAGTAAGCCTGAAAACACTGAAGAGTTGTATGTTTTTTTCTATTCATAATTTGGACTTGAGTCGTGAACGAGAATTGTGTATTTTTGCATAGGGAACCCATTGCAACTCGAAATGAGATCATACGATGTCGCATTCAAAATTTAAGCCAATCTTCGTGACTCGGTTGATTTAGTAAGCCCGAAAACACTAAAGAGTTGTATGTTTTTTTCTATTCATAATTTGGACTTGAGTCGTGACGAGAATTGTGTACTTTTGCATAGAAAACCCATTGCAACTCGAAATGAGATCATACGATGTCGTATTCAAAATTTAAGCCAATCTTCGTGACTCGGTTGATTTAGTAAGCCTGAAAACACTGAAGAGTTGTATGTTTTTTTCTATTCATAATTTGGACTTGAGTCGTGAACGAGAATTGTGTATTTTTGCATAGGGAACCCATTGCAACTCGAAATGAGATCATACGATGTCGCATTCAAAATTTAAGCCAATCTTCGTGACTCGGTTGATTTAGTAAGCCTGAAAACACTGAAGAGTTGTATGTTTTTTTCTATTCATAATTTGGACTTGAGTCGTGAACGAGAATTGTGTATTTTTGCATAGGGAACCCATTGCAACTCGAAATGAGATCATACGATGTGGTATTCAAAATTCAAGCCAATCTTCGTGACTCGGTTGATTTAGTAAGCCTGAAAACACTGAAGAGTTGTATGTTTTTTTCTATTCATAATTTGGACTTGAGTCGTGAACGAGAATTGTGTATTTTTGCATAGAAAACCCATTGCAACTCGAAATGAGATCATACGATGTCGTATTCAAAATTTAAGCCAATCTTCGTGACTCGGTTGATTTAGTAAGCCGGAAAACACTGAAGAGTTGTATGTTTTTTTCTATTCATAATTTGGACTTGAGTCGTGAACGAGAATTGTGTATTTTTGCATAGGGAACCCATTGCAACTCGAAATGAGATCATATGATGTCGTATTCAAAATTTAAGTCAATCTTCGTAACTCGGTTTATTTAGTAAGCCTCAAAACACTGAAGAGTTGTATTTTTTTTTCTATGCATAATTTGGACTTGAGTCGTGAACGAGAATTGTGTATTTTTGCATAGGAAACCCATTGCAACTCGAAATGAGATCATACGATGTCGCATTCAAAATTTAAGCCAATCTTCGTGACTCGGTTGATTTAGTAAGCCCGAAAACACTGAAGAGTTGTATGTTTTTTTCTATTCATAATTTGGACTTGAGTCGTGAACGAGAATTGTGTATTTTTGCATAGGGAACCCATTGCAACTCGAAATGAGATCATACGATGTCGCATTCAAAATTTAAGCCAATCTTCGTGACTCGGTTGATTTAGTAAGCCCGAAAACACTGAAGAGTTGTATGTTTTTTTCTATTCATAATTTGGACTTGAGTCGTGAACGAGAATTGTGTATTTTTGCATAGAAAACCCATTGCAACTCGAAATGAGATCATACGATGTCGTATTCAAAATTTAAGCCAATCTTCGTGACTCGGTTGATTTAGTAAGCCTGAAAACACTGAAGAGTTGTATGTTTTTTTCTATTCATAATTTGGACTTGAGTCGTGAACGAGAATTGTGTATTTTTGCATAGGGAACCCATTGCAACTCGAAATGAGATCATACGATGTCGTATTCAAAATTTAAGCCAATCTTCGTGACTCGGTTGATTTAGTAAGCCTGAAAACACTAAAGAGTTGTATGTTTTTTTCTATTCATAATTTGGACTTGAGTCGTGAACGAGAATTGTGTATTTTTGCATAGGGAACCCATTGCAACTCGAAATGAGATCATATGATGTCGTATTCAAAATTTAAGTCAATCTTCGTAACTCGGTTTATTTAGTAAGCCTGAAAACACTGAAGAGTTGTATGTTTTTTTCTATTCATAATTTGGACTTGAGTCGTGAACGAGAAATGTGTATTTTTGCATAGGGATCCCATTGCAACTCGAAATGAGATCATACGATGTCGCATTCAAAATTTAAGCCAATCTTCGTGACTCGGTTGATTTAGTAAGCCTGAAAACACTCAAGAGTTGTATGTTTTTTTCTATTCATAATTTGGACTTGAGTCGTGAACGAGAATTGTGTACTTTTGCATAGAAAACCCATTGCAACTCGAAATGAGATCATACGATGTCGTATTCAAAATTTAAGCCAATCTTCGTGACTCGGTTGATTTAGTAAGCCGGAAAACACTGAAGAGTTGTATGTTTTTTTCTATTCATAATTTGGACTTGAGTCGTGAACGAGAATTGTGTATTTTTGCATAGGGAACCCATTGCAACTCGAAATGAGATCATATGATGTCGTATTCAAAATTTAAGTCAATCTTCGTAACTCGGTTTATTTAGTAAGCCTGAAAACACTGAAGAGTTGTATGTTTTTTTCTATTCATAATTTGGACTTGAGTCGTGAACGAGAATTGTGTATTTTTGCATAGGGAACCCATTGCAACTCGAAATGAGATCATACGATGTCGCATTCAAAATTTAAGCCAATCTTCGTGACTCGGTTGATTTAGTAAGCCCGAAAACACTAAAGAGTTGTATGTTTTTTTCTATTCATAATTTGGACTTGAGTCGTGACGAGAATTGTGTACTTTTGCATAGAAAACCCATTGCAACTCGAAATGAGATCATACGATGTCGTATTCAAAATTTAAGCCAATCTTCGTGACTCGGTTGATTTAGTAAGCCTGAAAACACTGAAGAGTTGTATGTTTTTTTCTATTCATAATTTGGACTTGAGTCGTGAACGAGAATTGTGTATTTTTGCATAGGGAACCCATTGCAACTCGAAATGAGATCATACGATGTCGCATTCAAAATTTAAGCCAATCTTCGTGACTCGGTTGATTTAGTAAGCCTGAAAACACTGAAGAGTTGTATGTTTTTTTCTATTCATAATTTGGACTTGAGTCGTGAACGAGAATTGTGTATTTTTGCATAGGGAACCCATTGCAACTCGAAATGAGATCATACGATGTCGTATTCAAAATTTAAGCCAATCTTCGTGACTCGGTTGATTTAGTAAGCCTGAAAACACTGAAGAGTTGTATGTTTTTTTCTATTCATAATTTGGACTTGAGTCGTGAACGAGAATTGTGTATTTTTGCATAGAAAACCCATTGCAACTCGAAATGAGATCATACGATGTCGTATTCAAAATTTAAGCCAATCTTCGTGACTCGGTTGATTTAGTAAGCCGGAAAACACTGAAGAGTTGTATGTTTTTTTCTATTCATAATTTGGACTTGAGTCGTGAACGAGAATTGTGTATTTTTGCATATGGAACCCATTGCAACTCGAAATGAGATCATATGATGTCGTATTCAAAATTTAAGTCAATCTTCGTAACTCGGTTTATTTAGTAAGCCTGAAAACACTGAAGAGTTGTATGTTTTTTTCTATTCATAATTTGGACTTGAGTCGTGAACGAGAATTGTGTATTTTTGCATAGAAAACCCATTGCAACTCGAAATGAGATCATACGATGTCGTATTCAAAATTTAAGCCAATCTTCGTGACTCGGTTGATTTAGTAAGCCGGAAAACACTGAAGAGTTGTATGTTTTTTTCTATTCATAATTTGGACTTGAGTCGTGAACAAGAATTGTGTATTTTTGCATAGGGAACCCATTGCAACTCGAAATGAGATCATATGATGTCGTATTCAAAATTTAAGTCAATCTTCGTAACTCGGTTTATTTAGTAAGCCTGAAAACACTGAAGAGTTGTATGTTTTTTTCTATTCATAATTTGGACTTGAGTCGTGAACGAGAATTGTGTATTTTTGCATAGGGAACCCATTGCAACTCGAAATGAGATCATACGATGTCGCATTCAAAATTTAAGCCAATCTTCGTGACTCGGTTGATTTAGTAAACCGGAAAACACTGAAGAGTTGTATGTTTTTTTCTATTCATAATTTGGACTTGAGTCGTGAACGAGAATTGTGTATTTTTGCATAGGGAACCCATTGCAACTCGAAATGAGATCATACGATGTCGTATTCAAAATTTAAGCCAATCTTCGTGACTCGGTTGATTTAGTAAGCCTGAAAACACTAAAGAGTTGTATGTTTTTTTCTATTCATAATTTGGACTTGAGTCGTGAACGAGAATTGTGTATTTTTGCATAGGGAACCCATTGCAACTCGAAATGAGATCATATGATGTCGTATTCAAAATTTAAATCAATCTTCGTAACTCGGTTTATTTAGTAAGCCTGAAAACACTGAAGAGTTGTATGTTTTTTTCTATTCATAATTTGGACTTGAGTCGTGAACGAGAAATGTGTATTTTTGCATAGGGATCCCATTGCAACTCGAAATGAGATCATACGATGTCGCATTCAAAATTTAAGCCAATCTTCGTGACTCGGTTGATTTAGTAAGCCTGAAAACACTCAAGAGTTGTATGTTTTTTTCTATTCATAATTTGGACTTGAGTCGTGAACGAGAATTGTGTACTTTTGCATAGAAAACCCATTGCAACTCGAAATGAGATCATACGATGTCGTATTCAAAATTTAAGCCAATCTTCGTGACTCGGTTGATTTAGTAAGCCGGAAAACACTGAAGAGTTGTATGTTTTTTTCTATTCATAATTTGGACTTGAGTCGTGAACGAGAATTGTGTATTTTTGCATAGGGAACCCATTGCAACTCGAAATGAGATCATATGATGTCGTATTCAAAATTTAAGTCAATCTTCGTCACTCGGTTTATTTAGTAAGCCTGAAAACACTGAAGAGTTGTATGTTTTTTTCTATTCATAATTTGGACTTGAGTCGTGAACGAGAATTGTGTATTTTTGCATAGGGAACCCATTGCAACTCGAAATGAGATCATACGATGTCGCATTCAAAATTTAAGCCAATCTTCGTGACTCGGTTGATTTAGTAAGCCCGAAAACACTAAAGAGTTGTATGTTTTTTTCTATTCATAATTTGGACTTGAGTCGTGACGAGAATTGTGTACTTTTGCATAGAAAACCCATTGCAACTCGAAATGAGATCATACGATGTCGTATTCAAAATTTAAGCCAATCTTCGTGACTCGGTTGATTTAGTAAGCCTGAAAACACTGAAGAGTTGTATGTTTTTTTCTATTCATAATTTGGACTTGAGTCGTGAACGAGAATTGTGTATTTTTGCATAGGGAACCCATTGCAACTCGAAATGAGATCATACGATGTCGCATTCAAAATTTAAGCCAATCTTCGTGACTCGGTTGATTTAGTAAGCCTGAAAACACTGAAGAGTTGTATGTTTTTTTCTATTCATAATTTGGACTTGAGTCGTGAACGAGAATTGTGTATTTTTGCATAGGGAACCCATTGCAACTCGAAATGAGATCATACGATGTCGTATTCAAAATTTAAGCCAATCTTCGTGACTCGGTTGATTTAGTAAGCCTGAAAACACTGAAGAGTTGTATGTTTTTTTCTATTCATAATTTGGACTTGAGTCGTGAACGAGAATTGTGTATTTTTGCATAGAAAACCCATTGCAACTCGAAATGAGATCATACGATGTCGTATTCAAAATTTAAGCCAATCTTCGTGACTCGGTTGATTTAGTAAGCCGGAAAACACTGAAGAGTTGTATGTTTTTTTCTATTCATAATTTGGACTTGAGTCGTGAACGAGAATTGTGTATTTTTGCATAGGGAACCCATTGCAACTCGAAATGAGATCATATGATGTCGTATTCAAAATTTAAGTCAATCTTCGTAACTCGGTTTATTTAGTAAGCCTGAAAACACTGAAGAGTTGTATGTTTTTTTCTATTCATAATTTGGACTTGAGTCGTGAACGAGAATTGTGTATTTTTGCATAGAAAACCCATTGCAACTCGAAATGAGATCATACGATGTCGTATTCAAAATTTAAGCCAATCTTCGTGACTCGGTTGATTTAGTAAGCCGGAAAACACTGAAGAGTTGTATGTTTTTTTCTATTCATAATTTGGACTTGAGTCGTGAACAAGAATTGTGTATTTTTGCATAGGGAACCCATTGCAACTCGAAATGAGATCATATGATGTCGTATTCAAAATTTAAGTCAATCTTCGTAACTCGGTTTATTTAGTAAGCCTGAAAACACTGAAGAGTTGTATGTTTTTTTCTATTCATAATTTGGACTTGAGTCGTGAACGAGAATTGTGTATTTTTGCATAGGGAACCCATTGCAACTCGAAATGAGATCATACGATGTCGCATTCAAAATTTAAGCCAATCTTCGTGTTTCGGTTGATTTAGTAAACCGGAAAACACTGAAGAGTTGTATGTTTTTTTCTATTCATAATTTGGACTTGAGTCGTGAACGAGAATTGTGTATTTTTGCATAGGGAACCCATTGCAACTCGAAATGAGATCATATGATGTCGTATTCAAAATTTAAGTCAATCTTCGTAACTCGGTTTATTTAGTAAGCCTGAAAACACTGAAGAGTTGTATGTTTTTTTCTATTCATAATTTGGACTTGAGTCGTGAACGAGAAATGTGTATTTTTGCATAGGGATCCCATTGCAACTCGAAATGAGATCATACGATGTCGCATTCAAAATTTAAGCCAATCTTCGTGACTCGGTTGATTTAGTAAGCCTGAAAACACTCAAGAGTTGTATGTTTTTTTCTATTCATAATTTGGACTTGAGTCGTGAACGAGAATTGTGTACTTTTGCATAGAAAACCCATTGCAACTCGAAATGAGATCATACGATGTCGTATTCAAAATTTAAGCCAATCTTCGTGACTCGGTTGATTTAGTAAGCCGGAAAACACTGAAGAGTTGTATGTTTTTTTCTATTCATAATTTGGACTTGAGTCGTGAACGAGAATTGTGTATTTTTGCATAGGGAACCCATTGCAACTCGAAATGAGATCATATGATGTCGTATTCAAAATTTAAGTCAATCTTCGTAACTCGGTTTATTTAGTAAGCCTGAAAACACTGAAGAGTTGTATGTTTTTTTCTATTCATAATTTGGACTTGAGTCGTGAACGAGAATTGTGTATTTTTGCATAGGGAACCCATTGCAACTCGAAATGAGATCATACGATGTCGCATTCAAAATTTAAGCCAATCTTCGTGACTCGGTTGATTTAGTAAGCCCGAAAACACTAAAGAGTTGTATGTTTTTTTCTATTCATAATTTGGACTTGAGTCGTGACGAGAATTGTGTACTTTTGCATAGAAAACCCATTGCAACTCGAAATGAGATCATACGATGTCGTATTCAAAATTTAAGCCAATCTTCGTGACTCGGTTGATTTAGTAAGCCTGAAAACACTGAAGAGTTGTATGTTTTTTTCTATTCATAATTTGGACTTGAGTCGTGAACGAGAATTGTGTATTTTTGCATAGGGAACCCATTGCAACTCGAAATGAGATCATACGATGTCGCATTCAAAATTTAAGCCAATCTTCGTGACTCGGTTGATTTAGTAAGCCTGAAAACACTGAAGAGTTGTATGTTTTTTTCTATTCATAATTTGGACTTGAGTCGTGAACGAGAATTGTGTATTTTTGCATAGGGAACCCATTGCAACTCGAAATGAGATCATACGATGTCGTATTCAAAATTTAAGCCAATCTTCGTGACTCGGTTGATTTAGTAAGCCTGAAAACACTGAAGAGTTGTATGTTTTTTTCTATTCATAATTTGGACTTGAGTCGTGAACGAGAATTGTGTATTTTTGCATAGAAAACCCATTGCAACTCGAAATGAGATCATACGATGTCGTATTCAAAATTTAAGCCAATCTTCGTGACTCGGTTGATTTAGTAAGCCGGAAAACACTGAAGAGTTGTATGTTTTTTTCTATTCATAATTTGGACTTGAGTCGTGAACGAGAATTGTGTATTTTTGCATAGGGAACCCATTGCAACTCGAAATGAGATCATATGATGTCGTATTCAAAATTTAAGTCAATCTTCGTAACTCGGTTTATTTAGTAAGCCTGAAAACACTGAAGAGTTGTATGTTTTTTTCTATTCATAATTTGGACTTGAGTCGTGAACGAGAATTGTGTATTTTTGCATAGAAAACCCATTGCAACTCGAAATGAGATCATACGATGTCGTATTCAAAATTTAAGCCAATCTTCGTGACTCGGTTGATTTAGTAAGCCGGAAAACACTGAAGAGTTGTATGTTTTTTTCTATTCATAATTTGGACTTGAGTCGTGAACAAGAATTGTGTATTTTTGCATAGGGAACCCATTGCAACTCGAAATGAGATCATATGATGTCGTATTCAAAATTTAAGTCAATCTTCGTAACTCGGTTTATTTAGTAAGCCTGAAAACACTGAAGAGTTGTATGTTTTTTTCTATTCATAATTTGGACTTGAGTCGTGAACGAGAATTGTGTATTTTTGCATAGGGAACCCATTGCAACTCGAAATGAGATCATACGATGTCGCATTCAAAATTTAAGCCAATCTTCGTGTTTCGGTTGATTTAGTAAACCGGAAAACACTGAAGAGTTGTATGTTTTTTTCTATTCATAATTTGGACTTGAGTCGTGAACGAGAATTGTGTATTTTTGCATAGGGAACCCATTGCAACTCGAAATGAGATCATATGATGTCGTATTCAAAATTTAAGTCAATCTTCGTAACTCGGTTTATTTAGTAAGCCTGAAAACACTGAAGAGTTGTATGTTTTTTTCTATTCATAATTTGGACTTGAGTCGTGAACGAGAATTGTGTATTTTTGCATAGGGAACCCATTGCAACTCGAAATGAGATCATACGATGTCGCATTCAAAATTTAAGCCAATCTTCGTGACTCGGTTGATTTAGTAAGCCTGAAAACACTGAAGAGTTGTATGTTTTTTTCTATTCATAATTTGGACTTGAGTCGTGAACGAGAAATGTGTATTTTTGCATAGGGATCCCATTGCAACTCGAAATGAGATCATACGATGTCGCATTCAAAATTTAAGCCAATCTTCGTGACTCGGTTGATTTAGTAAGCCTGAAAACACTCAAGAGTTGTATGTTTTTTTCTATTCATAATTTGGACTTGAGTCGTGAACGAGAATTGTGTACTTTTGCATAGAAAACCCATTGCAACTCGAAATGAGATCATACGATGTCGTATTCAAAATTTAAGCCAATCTTCGTGACTCGGTTGATTTAGTAAGCCGGAAAACACTGAAGAGTTGTATGTTTTTTTCTATTCATAATTTGGACTTGAGTCGTGAACGAGAATTGTGTATTTTTGCATAGGGAACCCATTGCAACTCGAAATGAGATCATATGATGTCGTATTCAAAATTTAAGTCAATCTTCGTAACTCGGTTTATTTAGTAAGCCTGAAAACACTGAAGAGTTGTATGTTTTTTTCTATTCATAATTTGGACTTGAGTCGTGAACGAGAATTGTGTATTTTTGCATAGGGAACCCATTGCAACTCGAAATGAGATCATACGATGTCGCATTCAAAATTTAAGCCAATCTTCGTGACTCGGTTGATTTAGTAAGCCCGAAAACACTAAAGAGTTGTATGTTTTTTTCTATTCATAATTTGGACTTGAGTCGTGACGAGAATTGTGTACTTTTGCATAGAAAACCCATTGCAACTCGAAATGAGATCATACGATGTCGTATTCAAAATTTAAGCCAATCTTCGTGACTCGGTTGATTTAGTAAGCCTGAAAACACTGAAGAGTTGTATGTTTTTTTCTATTCATAATTTGGACTTGAGTCGTGAACGAGAATTGTGTATTTTTGCATAGGGAACCCATTGCAACTCGAAATGAGATCATACGATGTCGCATTCAAAATTTAAGCCAATCTTCGTGACTCGGTTGATTTAGTAAGCCTGAAAACACTGAAGAGTTGTATGTTTTTTTCTATTCATAATTTGGACTTGAGTCGTGAACGAGAATTGTGTATTTTTGCATAGGGAACCCATTGCAACTCGAAATGAGATCATACGATGTCGTATTCAAAATTTAAGCCAATCTTCGTGACTCGGTTGATTTAGTAAGCCTGAAAACACTGAAGAGTTGTATGTTTTTTTCTATTCATAATTTGGACTTGAGTCGTGAACGAGAATTGTGTATTTTTGCATAGAAAACCCATTGCAACTCGAAATGAGATCATACGATGTCGTATTCAAAATTTAAGCCAATCTTCGTGACTCGGTTGATTTAGTAAGCCGGAAAACACTGAAGAGTTGTATGTTTTTTTCTATTCATAATTTGGACTTGAGTCGTGAACGAGAATTGTGTATTTTTGCATAGGGAACCCATTGCAACTCGAAATGAGATCATATGATGTCGTATTCAAAATTTAAGTCAATCTTCGTAACTCGGTTTATTTAGTAAGCCTGAAAACACTGAAGAGTTGTATGTTTTTTTCTATTCATAATTTGGACTTGAGTCGTGAACGAGAATTGTGTATTTTTGCATAGAAAACCCATTGCAACTCGAAATGAGATCATACGATGTCGTATTCAAAATTTAAGCCAATCTTCGTGACTCTGTTGATTTAGTAAGCCGGAAAACACTGAAGAGTTGTATGTTTGTTTCTATTCATAATTTGGACTTGAGTCGTGAACAAGAATTGTGTATTTTTGCATAGGGAACCCATTGCAACTCGAAATGAGATCATATGATGTCGTATTCAAAATTTAAGTCAATCTTCGTAACTCGGTTTATTTAGTAAGCCTGAAAACACTGAAGAGTTGTATGTTTTTTTCTATTCATAATTTGGACTTGAGTCGTGAACGAGAATTGTGTATTTTTGCATAGGGAACCCATTGCAACTCGAAATGAGATCATACGATGTCGCATTCAAAATTTAAGCCAATCTTCGTGACTCGGTTGATTTAGTAAGCCGGAAAACACTGAAGAGTTGTATGTTTTTTTCTATTCATAATTTGGACTTGAGTCGTGAACGAGAATTGTGTATTTTTGCATAGGGAACCCATTGCAACTCGAAATGAGATCATATGATGTCGTATTCAAAATTTAAGTCAATCTTCGTAACTCGGTTTATTTAGTAAGCCTGAAAACACTGAAGAGTTGTATGTTTTTTTCTATTCATAATTTGGACTTGAGTCGTGAACGAGAATTGTGTATTTTTGCATAGGGAACCCATTGCAACTCGAAATGAGATCATACGATGTCGTATTCAAAATTTAAGCCAATCTTCGTGACTCGGTTGATTTAGTAAGCCTGAAAACACTGAAGAGTTGTATGTTTTTTTCTATTCATAATTTGGACTTGAGTCGTGAACGAGAATTGTGTATTTTTGCATAGGGAACCCATTGCAACTCGAAATGAGATCATATGATGTCGTATTCAAAATTTAAGTCAATCTTCGTAACTCGGTTTATTTAGTAAGCCTGAAAACACTGAAGAGTTGTATGTTTTTTTCTATTCATAATTTGGACTTGAGTCGTGAACGAGAATTGTGTATTTTTGCATAGGGAACCCATTGCAACTCGAAATGAGATCATACGATGTCGCATTCAAAATTTAAGCCAATCTTCGTGACTCGGTTGATTTAGTAAGCCTGAAAACACTGAAGAGTTGTATGTTTTTTTCTATTCATAATTTGGACTTGAGTCGTGAACGAGAATTGTGTATTTTTGCATAGGGAACCCATTGCAACTCGAAATGAGATCATACGATGTGGTATTCAAAATTTAAGCCAATCTTCGTGACTCGGTTGATTTAGTAAGCCTGAAAACACTGAAGAGTTGTATGTTTTTTTCTATTCATAATTTGGACTTGAGTCGTGAACGAGAATTGTGTATTTTTGCATAGAAAACCCATTGCAACTCGAAATGAGATCATACGATGTCGTATTCAAATTTTAAGCCAATCTTCGTGACTCGGTTGATTTAGTAAGCCGGAAAACACTGAAGAGTTGTATGTTTTTTTCTATTCATAATTTGGACTTGAGTCGTGAACGAGAATTGTGTATTTTTGCATAGGGAACCCATTGCAACTCGAAATGAGATCATATGATGTCGTATTCAAAATTTAAGTCAATCTTCGTAACTCGGTTTATTTAGTAAGCCTGAAAACACTGAAGAGTTGTATTTTTTTTTCTATTCATAATTTGGACTTGAGTCGTGAACGAGAATTGTGTATTTTTGCATAGGGAACCCATTGCAACTCGAAATGAGATCATACGATGTCGCATTCAAAATTTAAGCCAATCTTCGTGACTCGGTTGATTTAGTAAGCCCGAAAACACTGAAGAGTTGTATGTTTTTTTCTATTCATAATTTGGACTTGAGTCGTGAACGAGAATTGTGTATTTTTGCATAGAAAACCCATTGCAACTCGAAATGAGATCATACGATGTCGTATTCAAAATTTAAGCCAATCTTCGTGACTCGGTTGATTTAGTAAGCCTGAAAACACTGAAGAGTTGTATGTTTTTTTCTATTCATAATTTGGACTTGAGTCGTGAACGAGAATTGTGTATTTTTGCATAGGGAACCCATTGCAACTCGAAATGAGATCATACGATGTCGTATTCAAAATTTAAGCCAATCTTCGTGACTCGGTTGATTATTAAGCCTGAAAACACTGAAGAGTTGTATGTTTTTTTCTATTCATAATTTGGACTTGAGTCGTGAACGAGAATTGTGTATTTTTGCATAGGGAACCCATTGCAACTCGAAATGAGATCATATGATGTCGTATTCAAAATTTAAGTCAATCTTCGTAACTCGGTTTATTTAGTAAGCCTGAAAACACTGAAGAGTTGTATGTTTTTTTCTATTCATAATTTGGACTTGAGTCGTGAACGAGAAATGTGTATTTTTGCATAGGGATCCCATTGCAACTCGAAATGAGATCATACGATGTCGCATTCAAAATTTAAGCCAATCTTCGTGACTCGGTTGATTTAGTAAGCCTGAAAACACTCAAGAGTTGTATGTTTTTTTCTATTCATAATTTGGACTTGAGTCGTGAACGAGAATTGTGTATTTTTGCATAGGGAACCCATTGCAACTCGAAATGAGATCATACGATGTCGTATTCAAAATTTAAGCCAATCTTCGTGACTCGGTTGATTTAGTAAGCCTGAAAACACTGAAGAGTTGTATGTGTTTTTCTATTCATAATTTGGACTTGAGTCGTGAACGAGAATTGTGTATTTTTGCATAGGGAACCCATTGCAACTCGAAATGAGATCATATGATGTCGTATTCAAAATTTAAGTCAATCTTCGTAACTCGGTTTATTTAGTAAGCCTGAAAACACTGAAGAGTTGTATGTTTTTTTCTATTCATAATTTGGACTTGAGTCGTGAACGAGAATTGTGTATTTTTGCATAGGGAACCCATTGCAACTCGAAATGAGATCATATGATGTCGTATTCAAAATTTAAGTCAATCTTCGTAACTCGGTTTATTTAGTAAGCCTGAAAACACTGAAGAGTTGTATGTTTTTTTCTATTCATAATTTGGACTTGAGTCGTGAACGAGAAATGTGTATTTTTGCATAGGGATCCCATTGCAACTCGAAATGAGATCATACGATGTCGCATTCAAAATTTAAGCCAATCTTCGTGACTCGGTTGATTTAGTAAGCCTGAAAACACTCAAGAGTTGTATGTTTTTTTCTATTCATAATTTGGACTTGAGTCGTGAACGAGAATTGTGTACTTTTGCATAGAAAACCCATTGCAACTCGAAATGAGATCATACGATTTCGTATTCAAAATTTAAGCCAATCTTCGTGACTCGATTGATTTAGTAAGCCTGAAAACACTGAAGAGTTGTATGTTTTTTTCTATTCATAATTTGGACTTGAGTCGTGAACGAGAATTGTGTATTTTTGCATAGGGAACCCATTGCAACTCGAAATGAGATCATACGATGTCGTATTCAAAATTTAAGCCAATCTTCGTGACTCGGTTGATTTAGTAAGCCTGAAAACACTGAAGAGTTGTATGTGTTTTTCTATTCATAATTTGGACTTGAGTCGTGAACGAGAATTGTGTATTTTTGCATAGGGAACCCATTGCAACTCGAAATGAGATCATATGATGTCGTATTCAAAATTTAAGTCAATCTTCGTAACTCGGTTTATTTAGTAAGCCTGAAAACACTGAAGAGTTGTATGTTTTTTTCTATTCATAATTTGGACTTGAGTCGTGAACGAGAATTGTGTATTTTTGCATAGGGAACCCATTGCAACTCGAAATGAGATCATATGATGTCGTATTCAAAATTTAAGTCAATCTTCGTAACTCGGTTTATTTAGTAAGCCTGAAAACACTGAAGAGTTGTATGTTTTTTTCTATTCATAATTTGGACTTGAGTCGTGAACGAGAAATGTGTATTTTTGCATAGGGATCCCATTGCAACTCGAAATGAGATCATACGATGTCGCATTCAAAATTTAAGCCAATCTTCGTGACTCGGTTGATTTAGTAAGCCTGAAAACACTCAAGAGTTGTATGTTTTTTTCTATTCATAATTTGGACTTGAGTCGTGAACGAGAATTGTGTACTTTTGCATAGAAAACCCATTGCAACTCGAAATGAGATCATACGATGTCGTATTCAAAATTTAAGCCAATCTTCGTGACTCGGTTGATTTAGTATGCCTGAAAACACTGAAGAGTTGTATGTTTTTTTCTATTCATAATTTGGACTTGAGTCGTGAACGAGAATTGTGTATTTTTGCATAGGGAACCCATTGCAACTCGAAATGAGATCATATGATGTCGTATTCAAAATTTAAGTCAATCTTCGTAACTCGGTTTATTTAGTAAGCCTGAAAACACTGAAGAGTTGTATGTTTTTTTCTATTCATAATTTGGACTTGAGTCGTGAACGAGAAATGTGTATTTTTGCATAGGGATCCCATTGCAACTCGAAATGAGATCATACGATGTCGCATTCAAAATTTAAGCCAATCTTCGTGACTCGGTTGATTTAGTAAGCCTGAAAACACTCAAGAGTTGTATGTTTTTTTCTATTCATAATTTGGACTTGAGTCGTGAACGAGAATTGTGTACTTTTGCATAGAAAACCCATTGCAACTCGAAATGAGATCATACGATGTCGTATTCAAAATTTAAGCCAATCTTCGTGACTCGGTTGATTTAGTAAGCCTGAAAACACTGAAGAGTTGTATGTTTTTTTCTATTCATAATTTGGACTTGAGTCGTGAACGAGAATTGTGTATTTTTGCATAGGGAACCCATTGCAACTCGAAATGAGATCATACGATGTCGTATTCAAAATTTAAGCCAATCTTCGTGACTCGGTTGATTTAGTAAGCCTGAAAACACTGAAGAGTTGTACGTTTTTTTCTATTCATAATTTGGACTTGAGTCGTGAACGAGAATTGTGTATTTTTGCATAGGGAACCCATTGCAACTCGAAATGAGATCATATGATGTCGTATTCAAAATTTAAGTCAATCTTCGTAACTCGGTTTATTTAGTAAGCCTGAAAACACTGAAGAGTTGTATGTTTTTTTCTATTCATAATTTGGACTTGAGTCGTGAACGAGAATTGTGTATTTTTGCATAGGGAACCCATTGCAACTCGAAATGAGATCATACGATATCGTATTCAAAATTTAAGCCAATCTTCGTGACTCGGTTGATTTAGTAAGCCTGAAAACACTGAAGATGTGACACCCCGAAAAATTTAAATAAAATTAATGATTTTTATTAGTCAGATAAAATATTTCGAAAGTGGCATTTTAATAATTAAGCGTATCAAATAAAATTTTAACATCGATGACATTTTTAAGCAGATAAAAATGTTTCAATAATAAAAGTGAGATTTTTATAATAATTATGTTGACCAGATAGGACCTTGACTTAAATAACAAAAGTGACATTTTTACAAAATCAGTGATAAAATTTTGTAAATAATGTCTACAATTATATAAACTATGTCCCACACATGTACATATATACTATCTAATAAATACACTGTACATATTGCTGCTAATGCATGCGGGCTAGGTGCAATGTATTAAGAAGCCAAAACACCAAGCAATAATGGGCACATGGTATTCCTTTCAAGTACTGCTCCTCAATAACAAATACTTCGTACACGAGTAGGATAGTACTCATATTATATTATATTAGTATAAAAACAAAAGTACCTGCGTAATAATATTATCAACCCACATGGGATGCCTTGAAAATATAATTAAGACTACAACCAACGATCTGAAATCTTCCTACTCGAGTATATATATTATATATAGGACCAGTCTTGCACCAAGGAAAATGAAGAACCCGTTTTACACATATACACACACCTACGTACGCACTACACATGTACATACATATAAAAGCTACACTTCGCGTTGTTTAAGAACACCGTCGGGAAAGAAAAAAAAAACGCTGTCGCTGGACGCCGGGAAACTCACATCGAAAGAGAGAAAAAGGGTTGTCCATTTTGGAGAAACTGGTTGCAGCTCGCCAGAAAAAGAAGGGGGGCTCGCCGGAGCACAGCTGTACGCCGGACTGATTTACTACTGTCGGACCAGGTCGCTGCCACCAAGCGTCGCCGTCGAGCCGCCGCCGCTGTGCCTCGTCCTGCGTCGAGCTGCTACAGACACGATAGATGTACTGTAAGTTTTCCTCTATTACTCCATACGTTGTTTTGTCTTAAATATGGGAAGTCTAAGATGGAGTATGAAAATGGGCCTGGATTTAACTAAACAAGACGGATGTTAGGATGTTAGTATGAATATGGTTTAGCTTGACTATAAATTGGCTATCTGGACTGGAAAATAATTAACATACTAATGGTAATATATATAAAAGTGCCGAATCAGATGACAGTGATAAATAAAATTTATATAAAAATAATTATACTCCACAATAAATTGGCTTGATTAATTAGGTTGTTTAAAGACCGAATGAAATTGACTAAGGTGGTCCACTAATCTACCGATTAATATTAATCCAATAAAATTAGTCATTATCTTTTTATATTTAACATTCAGAATAATTGTGTTCCATATAAAGTGTATTCGATGAAGTAAACAGACTAATTATGTTCAACTGGGCCACCAGCTTAACGGAGACGTTCTAAAATAAAGAGGATTACCTTAACTAGAAAATGGAATAAATTACTAATCAGTGATAATCGAGTTATAACCAAGTAATCTCAGTGTTGGTAGAAATTGAATAAAGTATAAGAATAAGTATTGATTCTAGAATTTTAATATTCTAGAAGGTGAATTAGGAGAAGATCAAGCTAGTAGCTTCAATTAGCTTTTGCCGTGATTCGAGGTAAGTACTATGTCAACCAAGTTTCATGCTTCCCCATATAAATTTATTTGTGACTAGTTATTTGAGATCATTTGAGTATATAATTAGTTAATGAGATTTTACGTATCAATTGTGATTGTGAATTATATATATTCGAGATTTGAGTATTTTTATATTGGGTGATATTTTGAGCATTTGAATTTACATATGAATTGTTATTGGATTGAGATTTGAGATTTGAGCTATTTATGAAGTACCCTATATTTTGGACTATTTATGGTATATTTGAGTATGATGAGTTGGAGTTAAAAATTTCATTGTGAATAATTTTGTGGAATTCGGATTTCATATCCATTTTGATTGATGTTATGATACTTGAAATTGAGATTGGATTATGATTTTTGTGAGTACGCGAAGAAATGTGGATTTGGTGAGTGGTAATGGCTATAAGTCTAATTCCACCAGGGGTCTCCCAAAAGTGGAGCATCCCAGCTTAATTGTAGTAGTCGGTAGAAAAATCCCGACTACTCGGACTTTTTACTGCCCGGAGAGCTTGGAATCTCTTTTAGGGGGTGTGCACACTTAAGGTAGGAGTTCGGCTTCCATTGGATTTGAATGAGTTTGAATGATTGGATTATGTTTGGATTTAATTGGACTTAGATTCCATTGGTATTGAGGTGAATTGGTTTTGAGGCTTTGAGGCGATTTGGATTATTTGGTTGGACTTAATTGAGGTGAATTGAATTATATTATATTGGATTATTTGAGTGTGTTATATTTTTTTGGATTTGGGTGAATTTAAGGTGGTTGAGGTTATTAAATTATTTATGGATTTTCAAAGTAATACTTTTGGATTTGATTAAATATATGTACCTATATTTTGGAATATTATTATTTTACATGTGATTTGTGATGAGAAGTTTGTATAAAGTGTTTCATAAGGTTTCCTCCCAAATGTTTTCACAAAATGATATATATGTATCAAACATGATTATTTTACAGGGTTGGGTGGGCCTTACTTAGCATTTCCAGCTAATTTTTGTTTCTTTGTGTTTTTCTTTCTGTACTTTATTTGTGCAGGAATTGAGGATCATGTTGAAGTTGATTTCGAGAGCTTCCGCTAGAACACACAGACTAAAGTGATTGAGTAATTTATTTTAGTCTTAATTTTAAAGAATTGTAGTTGAACAGTTAATTATGGAAAATTTTAATTTGTTGGTGGTGGATAGCCTGTGCACTCGGTTATGTGAGAGCTGAGTGTGGCGGTAACGCCCCAGTTTCCCTTTGAATTTTCCGCTGCAAGACTCTGATGTTTTCGAATAAACCATTATTTAAATGTATTTTTGGGTTTGAAATTTGGGGGTGTTACAGAAGAGTTGTATGTTTTTTTCTATTCATAATTTGGACTTGAGTCGTGAACGAGAATTGTGTATTTTTGCATAGGGAACCCATTGCAACTCGAAATGAGATCATATGATGTCGTATTCAAAATTTAAGTCAATCTTCGTAACTCGGTTTATTTAGTAAGCCTGAAAACACTGAAGAGTTGTATGTTTTTTTCTATTCATAATTTGGACTTGAGTCGTGAACGAGAATTGTGTATTTTTGCATAGGGATCCCATTTCAACTCGAAATGAGATCATACGATGTCGCATTCAAAATTTAAGCCAATCTTCGTGACTCGGTTGATTTAGTAAGCCTGAAAACATTCAAGAGTTGTATGTTTTTTTCTATTCATAATTTGGACTTGAGTCGTGAACGAGAATTGTGTACTTTTGCATAGAAAACCCATTGCAACTCGAAATGAGATCATACGATGTCGTATTCAAAATTTAAGCACATCTTCGTGACTCGGTTGATTTAGTAAGCCTGAAAACACTGAAGAGTTGTATGTTTTTTTCTATTCATAATTTGGACTTGAGTCGTGAACGAGAATTGTGTATTTTTGCATAGGGAACCCATTGCAACTCGAAATGAGATCATACGATGTCGTATTCAAAATTTAAGCCAATCTTCGTGACTCGGTTGATTTAGTAAGCCTGAAAACACTGAAGAGTTGTATGTTTTTTTCTATTCATAATTTGGACTTGAGTCGTGAACGAGAATTGTGTATTTTTGCATAGGGAACCCATTGCAACTCAAAATGAGATCATATGATGTCGTATTCAAAATTTAAGTCAATCTTCGTAACTCGGTTTATTTAGTAAGCCTGAAAACACTGAAGAGTTGTATGTTTTTTTCTATTCATAATTTGGACTTGAGTCGTGAACGAGAATTGTGTATTTTTGCATAGGGAACCCATTGCAACTCGAAATGAGATCATACGATGTCGCATTCAAAATTTAAGCCAATCTTCGTGACTCGGTTGATTTAGTAAGCCTGAAAACACTGAAGAGTTGTATGTTTTTTTCTATTCATAATTTGGACTTGAGTCGTGAACGAGAATTGTGTATTTTTGCATAGGGAACCCATTGCAACTCGAAATGAGATCATACGATGTCGTATTCAAAATTTAAGCCAATCTTCGTGACTCGGTTGATTTAGTAAGCCGGAAAACACTGAAGAGTTGTATGTTTTTTTCTATTCATAATTTGGACTTGAGTCATGAACGAGAATTGTGTATTTTTGCATAGGGAACCCATTGCAACTCGAAATGAGATCATATGATGTCGTATTCAAAATTTAAGTCAATCTTCGTAACTCGGTTGATTTAGTAAGCCTGAAAACACTGAAGAGTTGTATGTTTTTTTCTATTCATAATTTGGACTTGAGTCGTGAACGAGAATTGTGTATTTTTGCATAGAAAACCCATTGCAACTCGAAATGAGATCATACGATGTCGTATTCAAAATTTAAGGCAATCTTCGTGACTCGGTTGATTTAGTAAGCCGGAAAACACTGAAGAGTTGTATGTTTTTTTCTATTCATAATTTGGACTTGAGTCGTGAACGAGAATTGTGTATTTTTGTATAGGGAACCCATTGCAACTCGAAATGAGATCATATGATGTCGTATTCAAAATTTAAGTCAATCTTCGTAACTCGGTTTATTTAGTAAGCCTGAAAACACTGAAGAGTTGTATTTTTTTTCTATTCATAATTTGGACTTGAGTCGTGAACGAGAATTGTGTATTTTTGCATAGGGAACCCATTGCAACTCGAAATGAGATCATACAATGTCGCATTCAAAATTTAAGCCAATCTTCGTGACTCGGTTGATTTAGTAAGCCCGAAAACACTGAAGAGTTGTATGTTTTTTTCTATTCATAATTTGGACTTGAGTCGTGAACGAGAATTGTGTATTTTTGCATAGAAAACCCATTGCAACTTGAAATGAGATCATACGATGTCGTATTCAAAATTTAAGCCAATCTTCGTGACTCGGTTGATTTAGTAAGCCTGAAAATACTGAAGAGTTGTATGTTTTTTTCTATTCATAATTTGGACTTGAGTCGTGAACGAGAATTGTGTATTTTTGCATAGGGAACCCATTGCAACTCGAAATGAGATCATACGATGTCGCATTCAAAATTTAAGCCAATCTTCGTGACTCGGTTGATTTAGTAAGCCCGAAAACACTGAAGAGTTGTATGTTTTTTTCTATTCATAATTTGGACTTGAGTCGTGAACGAGAATTGTGTATTTTTGCATAGAAAACCCATTGCAACTCGAAATGAGATCATACGATGTCGTATTCAAAATTTAAGCCCATCTTCGTGACTCGGTTGATTTAGTAAGCCTGAAAACACTGAAGAGTTGTATGTTTTTGTCTATTCATAATTTGGACTTGAGTCGTGAACGAGAATTGTGTATTTTTGCATAGGGAACCCATTGCAACTCGAAATGAGATCATACGATGTCGTATTCAAAATTTAAGTCAATCTTCGTGACTCGGTTGATTTAGTAAGCCTGAAAACACTGAAGAGTTGTATGTTTTTTTCTATTCATAATTTGGACTTGAGTCGTGAACGAGAATTGTGTATTTTTGCATAGGGAACCCATTGCAACTCGAAATGAGATCATATGATGTCGTATTCAAAAATTTAAGTCAATCTTCGTAACTCGGTTTATTTAGTAAGCCTGAAAACACTGAAGAGTTGTATGTTTTTTTCTATTCATAATTTGGACTTGAGTCGTGAACGAGAATTGTGTATTTTTGCATAGGGATCCCATTTCAACTCGAAATGAGATCATACGATGTCGCATTCAAAATTTAAGCCAATCTTCGTGACTCAGTTGATTTAGTAAGCCTGAAAACATTCAAGAGTTGTATGTTTTTTTCTATTCATAATTTGGACTTGAGTCGTGAACGAGAATTGTGTACTTTTGCATAGAAAACCCATTGCAACTCGAAATGAGATCATACGATGTCGTATTCAAAATTTAAGCACATCTTCGTGACTCGGTTGATTTAGTAAGCCTGAAAACACTGAAGAGTTGTATGTTTTTTTCTATTCATAATTTGGACTTGAGTCGTGAACGAGAATTGTGTATTTTTGCATAGGGAACCCATTGCAACTCGAAATGAGATCATACGATGTCGTATTCAAAATTTAAGCCAATCTTCGTGACTCGGTTGATTTAGTAAGCCTGAAAACACTGAAGAGTTGTATGTTTTTTTCTATTCATAATTTGGACTTGAGTCGTGAACGAGAATTGTGTATTTTTGCATAGGGAACCCATTGCAACTCAAAATGAGATCATATGATGTCGTATTCAAAATTTAAGTCAATCTTCGTAACTCGGTTTATTTAGTAAGCCTGAAAACACTGAAGAGTTGTATGTTTTTTCTATTCATAATTTGGACTTGAGTCGTGAACGAGAATTGTGTATTTTTGCATAGGGAACCCATTGCAACTCGAAATGAGATCATACGATGTCGCATTCAAAATTTAAGCCAATCTTCGTGACTCGGTTGATTTAGTAAGCCTGAAAACACTGAAGAGTTGTATGTTTTTTTCTATTCATAATTTGGACTTGAGTCGTGAACGAGAATTGTGTATTTTTGCATAGGGAACCCATTGCAACTCGAAATGAGATCATACGATGTCGTATTCAAAATTTAATCCAATCTTCGTGACTCGGTTGATTTAGTAAGCCTGAAAACACTGAAGAGTTGTATGTTTTTTTCTATTCATAATTTGGACTTGAGTCGTGAACGAGAATTGTGTATTTTTGCATAGGGAACCATTTGCAACTCGAAATGAGATCATACGATGTCGTATTCAAAATTTAAGCCAATCTTCGTGACTCGGTTGATTTAGTAAGCCGGAAAACACTGAAGAGTTGTATGTTTTTTTCTATTCATAATTTGGACTTGAGTCATGAACGAGAATTGTGTATTTTTGCATAGGGAACCCATTGCAACTCGAAATGAGATCATATGATGTCGTATTCAAAATTTAAGTCAATCTTCGTAACTCGGTTGATTTAGTAAGCCTGAAAACACTGAAGAGTTGTATGTTTTTTTCTATTCATAATTTGGACTTGAGTCGTGAACGAGAATTGTGTATTTTTGCATAGAAAACCCATTGCAACTCGAAATGAGATCATACGATGTCGTATTCAAAATTTAAGCCAATCTTCGTGACTCGGTTGATTTAGTAAGCCGGAAAACACTGAAGAGTTGTATGTTTTTTTCTATTCATAATTTGGACTTGAGTCATGAACGAGAATTGTGTATTTTTGCATAGGGAACCCATTGCAACTCGAAATGAGATCATATGATGTCGTATTCAAAATTTAAGTCAATCTTCGTAACTCGGTTGATTTAGTAAGCCTGAAAACACTGAAGAGTTGTATGTTTTTTTCTATTCATAATTTGGACTTGAGTCGTGAACGAGAATTGTGTATTTTTGCATAGAAAACCCATTGCAACTCGAAATGAGATCATACGATGTCGTATTCAAAATTTAAGGCAATCTTCGTGACTCGGTTGATTTAGTAAGCCGGAAAACACTGAAGAGTTGTATGTTTTTTTCTATTCATAATTTGGACTTGAGTCGTGAACGAGAATTGTGTATTTTTGTATAGGGAACCCATTGCAACTCGAAATGAGATCATATGATGTCGTATTCAAAATTTAAGTCAATCTTCGTAACTCGGTTTATTTAGTAAGCCTGAAAACACTGAAGAGTTGTATTTTTTTTTCTATTCATAATTTGGACTTGAGTCGTGAACGAGAATTGTGTATTTTTGCATAGGGAACCCATTGCAACTCGAAATGAGATCATACAATGTCGCATTCAAAATTTAAGCCAATCTTCGTGACTCGGTTGATTTAGTAAGCCCGAAAACACTGAAGAGTTGTATGTTTTTTTCTATTCATACTTTGGACTTGAGTCGTGAACGAGAATTGTGTATTTTTGCATAGAAAACCCATTGCAACTCGAAATGAGATCATACGATGTCGTATTCAAAATTTAAGCCAATCTTCGTGACTCGGTTGATTTAGTAAGCCTGAAAATACTGAAGAGTTGTATGTTTTTTTCTATTCATAATTTGGACTTGAGTCGTGAACGAGAATTGTGTATTTTTGCATAGGGAACCCATTGCAACTCGAAATGAGATCATACGATGTCGCATTCAAAATTTAAGCCAATCTTCGTGACTCGGTTGATTTAGTAAGCCCGAAAACACTGAAGAGTTGTATGTTTTTTTCTATTCATAATTTGGACTTGAGTCGTGAACGAGAATTGTGTATTTTTGCATAGAAAACCCATTGCAACTCGAAATGAGATCATACGATGTCGTATTCAAAATTTAAGCCCATCTTCGTGACTCGGTTGATTTAGTAAGCCTGAAAACACTGAAGAGTTGTATGTTTTTGTCTATTCATAATTTGGACTTGAGTCGTGAACGAGAATTGTGTATTTTTGCATAGGGAACCCATTGCAACTCGAAATGAGATCATACGATGTCGTATTCAAAATTTAAGTCAATCTTCGTGACTCGGTTGATTTAGTAAGCCTGAAAACACTGAAGAGTTGTATGTTTTTTTCTATTCATAATTTGGACTTGAGTCGTGAACGAGAATTGTGTATTTTTGCATAGGGAACCCATTGCAACTCGAAATGAGATCATATGATGTCGTATTCAAAATTTAAGTCAATCTTCGTGACTCGGTTGATTTAGTAAGCCTGAAAACACTGAAGCGTTGTATGTTTTTTTCTATTCATAATTTGGACTTGAGTCGTGAACGAGAATTGTGTATTTTTGCATAGGGAACCCATTGCAACTCGAAATGAGATCATACGATGTCGTATTCAAAATTTAAGCCAATCTTCGTGACTCGGTTGATTTAGTAAGCCTGAAAACACTGAAGAGTTGTATGTTTTTTTCTATTCATAATTTGGACTTGAGTCGTGAACGAGAATTGTGTATTTTTGCATAGGGAACCCATTGCAACTCGAAATGAGATCATACGATGTCGTATTCAAAATTTAAGCCAATCTTCGTGACTCGGTTGATTTAGTAAGCCTGAAAACACTGAAGAGTTGTATGTTTTTTTCTATTCATAATTTGGACTTGAGTCGTGAACGAGAATTGTGTATTTTTGCATAGGGAACCCATTGCAACTCGAAATGAGATCATATGATGTCGTATTAAAAATTTAAGTCAATCTTCGTAACTCGGTTTATTTAGTAAGCCTGAAAACACTGAAGAGTTGTATGTTTTTTTCTATTCATAATTTGGACTTGAGTCGTGAACGAGAATTGTGTATTTTTGCATAGGGAACCCATTGCAACTCGAAATGAGATCATACGATGTCGTATTCAAAATTTAAGCCAATCTTCGTGACTCGGTTGATTTAGTAAGCCGGAAAACACTGAAGAGTTGTATGTTTTTTTCTATTCATAATTTGGACTTGAGTCATGAACGAGAATTGTGTATTTTTGCATAGGGAACCCATTGCAACTCGAAATGAGATCATATGATGTCGTATTCAAAATTTAAGTCAATCTTCGTAACTCGGTTGATTTAGTAAGCCTGAAAACACTGAAGAGTTGTATGTTTTTTTCTATTCATAATTTGGACTTGAGTCGTGAACGAGAATTGTGTATTTTTGCATAGAAAACCCATTGCAACTCGAAATGAGATCATACGATGTCGTATTCAAAATTTAAGGCAATCTTCGTGACTCGGTTGATTTAGTAAGCCGGAAAACACTGAAGAGTTGTATGTTTTTTTCTATTCATAATTTGGACTTGAGTCGTGAACGAGAATTGTGTATTTTTGTATAGGGAACCCATTGCAACTCGAAATGAGATCATATGATGTCGTATTCAAAATTTAAGTCAATCTTCGTAACTCGGTTTATTTAGTAAGCCTGAAAACACTGAAGAGTTGTATTTTTTTTTCTATTCATAATTTGGACTTGAGTCGTGAACGAGAATTGTGTATTTTTGCATAGGGAACCCATTGCAACTCGAAATGAGATCATACAATGTCGCATTCAAAATTTAAGCCAATCTTCGTGACTCGGTTGATTTAGTAAGCCCGAAAACACTGAAGAGTTGTATGTTTTTTTCTATTCATAATTTGGACTTGAGTCGTGAACGAGAATTGTGTATTTTTGCATAGAAAACCCATTGCAACTCGAAATGAGATCATACGATGTCGTATTCAAAATTTAAGCCAATCTTCGTGACTCGGTTGATTTAGTAAGCCTGAAAATACTGAAGAGTTGTATGTTTTTTTCTATTCATAATTTGGACTTGAGTCGTGAACGAGAATTGTGTATTTTTGCATAGGGAACCCATTGCAACTCGAAATGAGATCATACGATGTCGCATTCAAAATTTAAGCCAATCTTCGTGACTCGGTTGATTTAGTAAGCCCGAAAACACTGAAGAGTTGTATGTTTTTTTCTATTCATAATTTGGACTTGAGTCGTGAACGAGAATTGTGTATTTTTGCATAGAAAACCCATTGCAACTCGAAATGAGATCATACGATGTCGTATTCAAAATTTAAGCCCATCTTCGTGACTCGGTTGATTTAGTAAGCCTGAAAACACTGAAGAGTTGTATGTTTTTGTCTATTCATAATTTGGACTTGAGTCGTGAACGAGAATTGTGTATTTTTGCATAGGGAACCCATTGCAACTCGAAATGAGATCATACGATGTCGTATTCAAAATTTAAGTCAATCTTCGTGACTCGGTTGATTTAGTAAGCCTGAAAACACTGAAGAGTTGTATGTTTTTTTCTATTCATAATTTGGACTTGAGTCGTGAACGAGAATTGTGTATTTTTGCATAGGGAACCCATTGCAACTCGAAATGAGATCATATGATGTCGTATTCAAAATTTAAGTCAATCTTCGTGACTCGGTTGATTTAGTAAGCCTGAAAACACTGAAGCGTTGTATGTTTTTTTCTATTCATAATTTGGACTTGAGTCGTGAACGAGAATTGTGTATTTTTGCATAGGGAACCCATTGCAACTCGAAATGAGATCATACGATGTCGTATTCAGAATTTAAGTCAATCTTCGTGACTCGGTTGATTTAGTAAGCCTGAAAACACTGAAGAGTTGTATGTTTTTTTCTATTCATAATTTGGACTTGAGTCGTGAACGAGAATTGTGTATTTTGGCATAGGGAACCCATTGCAACTCGAAATGAGATCATACGATGTCGTATTCAAAATTTAAGCCAATCTTCGTGACTCGGTTGATTTAGTAAGCCTGAAAACACTGAAGAGTTGTATGTTTTTTTCTATTCATAATTTGGACTTGAGTCGTGAACGAGAATTGTGTATTTTTGCATAGGGAACCCATTGCAACTCGAAATGAGATCATATGATGTCGTATTAAAAATTTAAGTCAATCTTCGTAACTCGGTTTATTTAGTAAGCCTGAAAACACTGAAGAGTTGTATGTTTTTTTCTATTCATAATTTGGACTTGAGTCGTGAACGAGAATTGTGTATTTTTGCATAGGGAACCCATTGCAACTCGAAATGAGATCATACGATGTCGTATTCAAAATTTAAGTCAATCTTCGTGACTCGGTTGATTTAGTAAGCCTGAAAACACTGAAGAGTTGTATGTTTTTTTCTATTCATAATTTGGACTTGAGTCGTGAACGAGAATTGTGTATTTTTGCATAGAAAACCCATTGCAACTCGAAATGAGATCATACGATGTCGTTTTCAAAATTTAAGCCAATCTTCGTGACTCGGTTGATTTAGTAAGCCGGAAAACACTGAAGAGTTGTATGTTTTTTTCTATTCATAATTTGGACTTGAGTCGTGAACGAGAATTGTGTATTTTTGCATAGGGAACCCATTGCAACTCGAAATGAGATCATATGATGTCGTATTCAAAATTTAAGTCAATCTTCGTAACTCGGTTTATTTAGTAAGCCTGAAAACACTGAAGAGTTGTATTTTTTTTTCTATTCATAATTTGGACTTGAGTCGTGAATGAGAATTGTGTATTTTTGCATAGGGAACCCATTGCAACTCGAAATGAGATCATACGATGTCGCATTTAAAATTTAAGCCAATCTTCGTGACTCGGTTGATTTAGTAAGCCCGAAAACACTGAAGAGTTGTATGTTTTTTTCTATTCATAATTTGGACTTGAGTCGTGAACGAGAATTGTGTATTTTTGCATAGAAAACCCATTGCAACTCGAAATGAGATCATACGATGTCGTATTCAAAATTTAAGCCAATCTTCGTGACTCGGTTGATTTAGTAAGCCTCAAAACACTGAAGAGTTGTATGTTTTTTTCTATTCATAATTTGGACTTGAGTCGTGAACGAGAATTGTGTATTTTTGCATAGGGAACCCATTGCAACTCGAAATGAGATCATATGATGTCGTATTCAAAATTTAAGTCAATCTTCGTAACTCGGTTTATTTAGTAAGCCTGAAAACACTGAAGAGTTGTATGTTTTTTTCTATTCATAATTTGGACTTGAGTCGTGAACGAGAATTGTGTATTTTTGCATAGGGATCCCATTTCAACTCGAAATGAGATCATACGATGTCGCATTCAAAATTTAAGCCAATCTTCGTGACTCGGTTGATTTAGTAAGCCTGAAAACATTCAAGAGTTGTATGTTTTTTTCTATTCATAATTTGGACTTGAGTCGTGAACGAGAATTGTGTACTTTTGCATAGAAAACCCATTGCAACTCGAAATGAGATCATACGATGTCGTATTCAAAATTTAAGCACATCTTCGTGACTCGGTTGATTTAGTAAGCCTGAAAACACTGAAGAGTTGTATGTTTTTTTCTATTCATAATTTGGACTTGAGTCGTGAACGAGAATTGTGTATTTTTGCATAGGGAACCCATTGCAACTCGAAATGAGATCATACGATGTCGTATTCAAAATTTAAGCCAATCTTCGTGACTCGGTTGATTTAGTAAGCCTGAAAACACTGAAGAGTTGTATGTTTTTTTCTATTCATAATTTGGACTTGAGTCGTGAACGAGAATTGTGTATTTTTGCATAGGGAACCCATTGCAACTCAAAATGAGATCATATGATGTCGTATTCAAAATTTAAGTCAATCTTCGTAACTCGGTTTATTTAGTAAGCCTGAAAACACTGAAGAGTTGTATGTTTTTTTCTATTCATAATTTGGACTTGAGTCGTGAACGAGAATTGTGTATTTTTGCATAGGGAACCCATTGCAACTCGACGATAACATGTAAGTATATTAGAGATCGAAAAAATAGCATTTTACAATGCATCAAATCCAAATCAACAAGACTATCCAAGCTAGAATCAACTAACCTAGATATAATGCATCAAAAAAACAAAAAATGGGACAGACCCCACCTCACGAATTAATGTTACAAAAGTTCTTAATCTAAATATCCAAAGAAAGCCCGGAAAGGAGTAGTGAACTTAGCATCAAAACAAACCTCCCCTTTCTTTTTTGTAACTCCCGGTAGTCCCTCTAGACATCTTGCGGTGAAAGTTAAGCCCTTTTTATCCAAATCGTCCGTGAGTCGAAGGGAAGTATCCACTCGAATCACACTAGCCCGCACAAATCTAAACGGTTTGACAACCAACTTGAGTGTCTTACCGTTAACCATCTCACATTTGGTGACGACATCATGTTGGTGCAAATCATTCTCATCTGTAACTACCCTCTCAATATCTTCCAAAGCGGCCACGGATTGTTCATTTGAGCTTGTCACAACTTCTGGACACCTTTGGGCAACCTGGGAATCAGTCTGCCGGGTAAACCCGGTCGGCTTTGTGGCTGTCCCGGTCGGGGTTGTGGCTGTCCCGGGCGGGTTGTGCCCCTGGACAGTCGGGTGGATCTCCTGGGCAGATTCTTCCCGTTGGGCAGCGAGTTCAACAGTTTCCACAATTTCCGCAGGTATGTTTTCCTTCCCCCCAATTTTTATTTGTTCATCTTCAACTTTCTCACTTGATTTTACCGTCTCATCGTTCCTTTGTGCTAGCTTATTGCAAATAAACGGGTGATGCCCATATATCTTACAATGGAAGCAAAAATTTGGGAATGTTTCATACAACACAAATTGTTTAACTACCTTCCGGGATGGTAGTCGAATAGGAAATGAAAGTGGCGGTGGCTTCGAAATATCAACTTCAATAAGCACTCTAGCAAAGTGGTGATTAGACCTATCATGTGTGACTTTGTCCGTAGCCAATGGGACACCAACCATGGATGCAATCTCACTCAAAGCATCCTCATTCCAAAGTTTCAGGTGTAAGTTAGGGAATTTAACCCAAATAGGTACTTTGAGAAACTCTTCATCATCAAAGGAAAAATCATCCGATAGTGCTTTTAACATAAGTAGTTTCCCAAAAATGGTGTAAGGTCCCTCTTTCAACACTTTTGTCCTATCATCCTCACTTTGGAATTTAAATAAAACCCAACCCTTATCATGGGGCTTAATAATGCACTTAACACCCCATGTGTTCTTCAAATCATAAATCGCTTTTAGACCGGGAAATTTTCCGGTGAAACAACCGACTAAACAAAAACCCCACATTTCAACCATACTAGGCATAACTCTATCGGAAAAGTCTATGGTTGTGCCACTAGGCGGGATGTACCTCAATTTAAAGCCATTTGAGGGTGCCCGATTGTCCTTAAAAAGGGAGGACCAAGGATTAGCAGTCCCTGAGCTAGTAGGAATGACTGTAGTCTGCCCATGAACCAGAGGAGACGAACCTCCTGCATGAGTAGGATCCGCCCGGAGTTCAGTTTCCTTCCTCTTTTCCTTATTTGCAACCAACTTAGGGACTGACTGTCCAGGTATCTTAGCAACAATCTGCCCAGGTTTAGCAACATTCTCTGCTTTGGCAGTATGTCCTGCTAGCGTAGAGAGACCAGCATCAAGAGTTGCTGGCGTAGCATTCCCCAGAGTATGGAGTTCTTCATCCAGCCCATCCAGCAAGTTAAAGGAAGCAGTGGACCTGGTAACCCGTCCCAGAGAACTTTCAGCGTTTGTCAGCTTCTTCCTTGCCATATCGTTCGTGCAGGTGCCTTCAGAGTTCAGCCATCAGATTCCAAGCAACCTAAGCTCGCCCAGCCAGATGAAGAACAATTGTCGCGATTTTGCTTCTCGCGTGAACAGTGATTTCGCAGATGTTGAAACAGAAGCTTCGAAATTTCACACCTCCAGCAGATTCAAGAACTGAAATGCTTGAGCCTCACTTCCAGGAGAATCTAAAAACACCTACCAATCAAAGATTGAGCAAGCAAATCAAGAGAAATATGCGTTGACCCATTTCTGTGAACAGTAATTCCGAGCTATCTATTACGTGAAACCAGTCCAAGAATCTGAGTCCTGGGCTCCAAAATTGGAGGATTTACAACCCAAGGAGATTCAGGAAGTAAAGCATCCAATATCCAGCTCAAAAACACAAAATTAATGGAAGATCCGAGTGGATTTATGGCTAAAATCGAAGAAGAACCTCAGACGAGGGAGAGAACAGCTCTCAACTTCCCAACCCATTGCAACTCACCCATTGCAACTCGAAATGAGATCATACGATGTCGCATTCAAAATTTAAGCCAATCTTCGTGACTCGGTTGATTTAGTAAGCCTGAAAACACTGAAGAGTTGTATGTTTTTTTCTATTCATAATTTGGACTTGAGTCGTGAACGAGAATTGTGTATTTTTGCATAGGGAACCCATTGCAACTCGAAATGAGATCATACGATGTCGTATTCAAAATTTAAGCCAATCTTCGTGACTCGGTTGATTTAGTAAGCCGGAAAACACTGAAGAGTTGTATGTTTTTTTCTATTCATAATTTGGACTTGAGTCATGAACGAGAATTGTGTATTTTTGCATAGGGAACCCATTGCAACTCGAAATGAGATCATATGATGTCGTATTCAAAATTTAAGTCAATCTTCGTAACTCAGTTGATTTAGTAAGCCTGAAAACACTGAAGAGTTGTATGTTTTTTTCTATTCATAATTTGGACTTGAGTCGTGAACGAGAATTGTGTATTTTTGCATAGAAAACCCATTGCAACTCGAAATGAGATCATACGATGTCGTATTCAAAATTTAAGGCAATCTTCGTGACTCGGTTGATTTAGTAAGCCGGAAAACACTGAAGAGTTGTATGTTTTTTTCTATTCATAATTTGGACTTGAGTCGTGAACGAGAATTGTGTATTTTTGTATAGGGAACCCATTGCAACTCGAAATGAGATCATATGATGTCGTATTCAAAATTTAAGTCAATCTTCGTAACTCGGTTTATTTAGTAAGCCTGAAAACACTGAAGAGTTGTATTTTTTTTTCTATTCATAATTTGGACTTGAGTCGTGAACGAGAATTGTGTATTTTTGCATAGGGAACCCATTGCAACTCGAAATGAGATCATACAATGTCGCATTCAAAATTTAAGCCAATCTTCGTGACTCGGTTGATTTAGTAAGCCCGAAAACACTGAAGAGTTGTATGTTTTTTTCTATTCATAATTTGGACTTGAGTCGTGAACGAGAATTGTGTATTTTTGCATAGAAAACCCATTGCAACTCGAAATGAGATCATACGATGTCGTATTCAAAATTTAAGCCAATCTTCGTGACTCGGTTGATTTAGTAAGCCTGAAAATACTGAAGAGTTGTATGTTTTTTTCTATTCATAATTTGGACTTGAGTCGTGAACGAGAATTGTGTATTTTTGCATAGGGAACCCATTGCAACTCGAAATGAGATCATACGATGTCGCATTCAAAATTTAAGCCAATCTTCGTGACTCGGTTGATTTAGTAAGCCTGAAAACACTGAAGAGTTGTATGTTTTTTTCTATTCATAATTTGGACTTGAGCCGTGAACGAGAATTGTGTATTTTTGCATAGGGAACCCATTGCAACTTGAAATGAGATCATACGATGTCGTATTCTAAATTTAAGTCAATCTTCGTAACTCGGTTTATTTAGTAAGCCTGAAAACACTGAAGAGTTGTATGTTTTTTTCTATTCATAATTTGGACTTGAGTCGTGAACGAGAATTGTGTATTTTTGCATAGGGAACCCATTGCAACTCGAAATGAGATCATACGATGTCGTATTCAAAATTTAAGCCAATCTTCGTGACTCGGTTGATTTAGTAAGCCGGAAAACACTGAAGAGTTGTATGTTTTTTTCTATTCATAATTTGGACTTGAGTCATGAACGAGAATTGTGTATTTTTGCATAGGGAACCCATTGCAACTCGAAATGAGATCATATGATGTCGTATTCAAAATTTAAGTCAATCTTCGTAACTCAGTTGATTTAGTAAGCCTGAAAACACTGAAGAGTTGTATGTTTTTTTCTATTCATAATTTGGACTTGAGTCGTGAACGAGAATTGTGTATTTTTGCATAGAAAACCCATTGCAACTCGAAATGAGATCATACGATGTCGTATTCAAAATTTAAGGCAATCTTCGTGACTCGGTTGATTTAGTAAGCCGGAAAACACTGAAGAGTTGTATGTTTTTTTCTATTCATAATTTGGACTTGAGTCGTGAACGAGAATTGTGTATTTTTGTATAGGGAACCCATTGCAACTCGAAATGAGATCATATGATGTCGTATTCAAAATTTAAGTCAATCTTCGTAACTCGGTTTATTTAGTAAGCCTGAAAACACTGAAGAGTTGTATTTTTTTTTCTATTCATAATTTGGACTTGAGTCGTGAACGAGAATTGTGTATTTTTGCATAGGGAACCCATTGCAACTCGAAATGAGATCATACAATGTCGCATTCAAAATTTAAGCCAATCTTCGTGACTCGGTTGATTTAGTAAGCCCGAAAACACTGAAGAGTTGTATGTTTTTTTCTATTCATAATTTGGACTTGAGTCGTGAACGAGAATTGTGTATTTTTGCATAGAAAACCCATTGCAACTCGAAATGAGATCATACGATGTCGTATTCAAAATTTAAGCCAATCTTCGTGACTCGGTTGATTTAGTAAGCCTGAAAATACTGAAGAGTTGTATGTTTTTTTCTATTCATAATTTGGACTTGAGTCGTGAACGAGAATTGTGTATTTTTGCATAGGGAACCCATTGCAACTCGAAATGAGATCATACGATGTCGCATTCAAAATTTAAGCCAATCTTCGTGACTCGGTTGATTTAGTAAGCCCGAAAACACTGAAGAGTTGTATGTTTTTTTCTATTCATAATTTGGACTTGAGTCGTGAACGAGAATTGTGTATTTTTGCATAGAAAACCCATTGCAACTCGAAATGAGATCATACGATGTCGTATTCAAAATTTAAGCCCATCTTCGTGACTCGGTTGATTTAGTAAGCCTGAAAACACTGAAGAGTTGTATGTTTTTGTCTATTCATAATTTGGACTTGAGTCGTGAACGAGAATTGTGTATTTTTGCATAGGGAACCCATTGCAACTCGAAATGAGATCATACGATGTCGTATTCAAAATTTAAGTCAATCTTCGTGACTCGGTTGATTTAGTAAGCCTGAAAACACTGAAGAGTTGTATGTTTTTTTCTATTCATAATTTGGACTTGAGTCGTGAACGAGAATTGTGTATTTTTGCATAGGGAACCCATTGCAACTCGAAATGAGATCATATGATGTCGTATTCAAAATTTAAGTCAATCTTCGTGACTCGGTTGATTTAGTAAGCCTGAAAACACTGAAGCGTTGTATGTTTTTTTCTATTCATAATTTGGACTTGAGTCGTGAACGAGAATTGTGTATTTTTGCATAGGGAACCCATTGCAACTCGAAATGAGATCATACGATGTCGTATTCAAAATTTAAGCCAATCTTCGTGACTCGGTTGATTTAGTAAGCCTGAAAACACTGAAGAGTTGTATGTTTTTTTCTATTCATAATTTGGACTTGAGTCGTGAACGAGAATTGTGTATTTTTGCATAGGGAACCCATTGCAACTCGAAATGAGATCATACGATGTCGTATTCAAAATTTAAGCCAATCTTCGTGACTCGGTTGATTTAGTAAGCCTGAAAACACTGAAGAGTTGTATGTTTTTTTCTATTCATAATTTGGACTTGAGTCGTGAACGAGAATTGTGTATTTTTGCATAGGGAACCCATTGCAACTCGAAATGAGATCATATGATGTCGTATTAAAAATTTAAGTCAATCTTCGTAACTCGGTTTATTTAGTAAGCCTGAAAACACTGAAGAGTTGTATGTTTTTTTCTATTCATAATTTGGACTTGAGTCGTGAACGAGAATTGTGTATTTTTGCATAGGGAACCCATTGCAACTCGAAATGAGATCATACGATGTCGTATTCAAAATTTAAGCCAATCTTCGTGACTCGGTTGATTTAGTAAGCCTGAAAACACTGAAGAGTTGTATGTTTTTTTCTATTCATAATTTGGACTTGAGTCGTGAACGAGAATTGTGTATTTTTGCATAGAAAACCCATTGCAACTCGAAATGAGATCATACGATGTCGTTTTCAAAATTTAAGCCAATCTTCGTGACTCGGTTGATTTAGTAAGCCGGAAAACACTGAAGAGTTGTATGTTTTTTTCTATTCATAATTTGGACTTGAGTCGTGAACGAGAATTGTGTATTTTTGCATAGGGAACCCATTGCAACTCGAAATGAGATCATATGATGTCGTATTCAAAATTTAAGTCAATCTTCGTAACTCGGTTTATTTAGTAAGCCTGAAAACACTGAAGAGTTGTATTTTTTTTTCTATTCATAATTTGGACTTGAGTCGTGAATGAGAATTGTGTATTTTTGCATAGGGAACCCATTGCAACTCGAAATGAGATCATACGATGTCGCATTTAAAATTTAAGCCAATCTTCGTGACTCGGTTGATTTAGTAAGCCCGAAAACACTGAAGAGTTGTATGTTTTTTTCTATTCATAATTTGGACTTGAGTCGTGAACGAGAATTGTGTATTTTTGCATAGAAAACCCATTGCAACTCGAAATGAGATCATACGATGTCGTATTCAAAATTTAAGCCAATCTTCGTGACTCGGTTGATTTAGTAAGCCTCAAAACACTGAAGAGTTGTATGTTTTTTTCTATTCATAATTTGGACTTGAGTCGTGAACGAGAATTGTGTATTTTTGCATAGGGAACCCATTGCAACTCGAAATGAGATCATACGATGTCGCATTCAAAATTTAAGCCAATCTTCGTGACTCGGTTGATTTAGTAAGCCCGAAAACACTGAAGAGTTGTATGTTTTTTTCTATTCATAATTTGGACTTGAGTCGTGAACGAGAATTGTGTATTTTTGCATAGAAAACCCATTGCAACTCGAAATGAGATCATACGATGTCGTATTCAAAATTTAAGCCAATCTTCGTGACTCGGTTGATTTAGTAAGCCTGAAAACACTGAAGAGTTGTATGTTTTTGTCTATTCATAATTTGGACTTGAGTCGTGAACGAGAATTGTGTATTTTTGCATAGGGAACCCATTGCAACTCGAAATGAGATCATACGACGTCGTATTCAAAATTTAAGTCAATCTTCGTGACTCGGTTGATTTAGTAAGCCTGAAAACACTGAAGAGTTGTATGTTTTTTTCTATTCATAATTTGGACTTGAGTCATGAACGAGAATTGTGTATTTTTGCATAGGGAACCCATTGTAACTCGAAATGACATCATATGATGTCGTATTAAAAATTTAAGTCAATCTTCGTAACTCGGTTTATTTAGTAACCTGAAAACACTGAAGAGTTGTATGTTTTTTTCTATTCATAATTTGGACTTGAGTCGTGAACGAGAATTGTGTATTTTTGCATAGGGATCCCATTGCAACTCGAAATGAGATCATACGATGTCGCATTCAAAATTTAAGCCAATCTTCGTGACTCGGTTGATTTAGTAAGCCTGAAAACACTCAAGAGTTGTATGTTTTTTTCTATTCATAATTTGGACTTGAGTCGTGAACGAGAATTGTGTACTTTTGCATAGAAAACCCATTGCAACTCGAAATGAGATCATACGATGTCGTATTCAAAATTTAAGCCAATCTTCGTGACTCGGTTGATTTAGTAAGCCTGAAAACACTGAAGAGTTGTATGTTTTTTTCTATTCATAATTTGGACTTGAGTCGTGAACGAGAATTGTGTATTTTTGCATAGGGAACCCATTGCAACTCGAAATGAGATCATACGATGTCGTATTCAAAATTTAAGCCAATCTTCGTGACTCGGTTGATTTAGTAAGCCTGAAAACACTGAAGAGTTGTATGTTTTTTTCTATTCATAATTTGGACTTGAGTCGTGAACGAGAATTGTGTATTTTTGCATAGGGAACCCATTGCAACTCGACGATAACATGTAAGTATATTAGAAACCGTCAAAGAGTTTATCTGTACAGCAAAATATGAGCAAAAATGTAGGCTATCCAAAGATTGGATAACCCATCACCTGCCAAAATAAGGGTGCTATAGCAGCCCCCCTATGCTACCTCACGGCCTATCACAAGCAAAAAAGGTGATGGGCGGAAAAGTTATCAAAGTACTACCAAATCACAAGGATAAATGCTATACAAAATTTTGTAGACAACATATTTAATCCTAGCAAAAACTTCCTCCTCTTTAGGCAAAAAACCATCAAATCTAGCTGCATTCCTGGTCCTCCAGATCCAGTATATGGTGCATGAGAGAGCAATCCTAGCAGCCTTGGCTTGCACATTAGCTCCGCTCCTTTCCTTCTTGATCCATTTAACCGAGCTAGCCAAGGTCCCCATCATCCGTGAGATGCCAATCCATGCTTTCATCATAGTCCAGACCTTACCTGAAAAAGGGCATTCAAAGTAGAGGTGTGGAGCCGTTTCCGGTCCACCCTTGCACAATACACAAGTATTATCCACATCTAATCTATGAAGATTATCACACGTGGCTAACCTATTCCGGAATGCCAACCAAGTAATAAAGGAAAACTTGGGAGGGATGTAATCTTTCCAAATAAATGGCATCCACACACGGGTGGCCGCCCTAGTCCTAAGCAAATTATAAACCTTTGAGGATACAAGCTTGCCATTAAATTGAAAAGCATTTAGGCCAAGTATAGCGCTCGGAATGTCCGGGAATTTGGAGAGTATTTCATTTCGAATTAATGCAATCTTCTTAAATAGTTGTGAATCTCTCTCATGTGGAACAAACTCCCACACACTCCTACCCTTAAGATAAACCCCATGTACCCACTTGACCCAAAGTGTGTCCTTTTTTGTGTGTATATCCCAAAAAGTTTTTGAAAGTAAAGCCTTGTTCCAAACCTTCGTGTCATGTATACCAAGTCCGCCTTCCTCTTTCGGGAGGCAAATGTCCGCCCAGGCGACCCTAGCGAATTTGCTTCCCCAAAGAAAAATGCGGCAAATGGATGTAATCCTGTCAAGTATAACATTAGGGATGGGAAACATTTGTAACCAAAAAGAATGTACACCCTGTATAACCGACTTGACTAGCTCAACTCTGCCTGCATAAGATAAAGACTTAAGATTCCAAGCATTAATAAAAGTGGTGATGGACTCTAAAAGGGGTGCATACTGGGCCACAGATAGCTTTAAGGGCGCCAAGGGGACCCCAAGATATGTGACCGGGAATGTACCCATTTTAAAGTCCACCAATTCAAGTATAGTGTCAAGCTCATAATATGCATTACCACCAAGGAAGATATTTGATTTATCATAGTTGACCCTAAGGCCAGATATGTTACCAAATTCTTCCAATGCTCCTGTGAGAATCTGTATAGATGTGGTATCACCTCTAGAAAAAAGCATCAAATCATCAGCATATGCCACATGTGAAATATTAAGCGATCCACACAAAGGATGATGATTGAACATAGGATTTTTGGTCCTATCATTCAATAGTCTGGAAAGGTACTCCAAGCAAAGGACAAATAAGAGGGGGGACATAGGGTCCCCTTGCCGAAGCCCTCTTTTACCCTCAAAATGGCCATGGAGAACACCATTGATTGATATGGAGTATGAAGCGGTGGTGACACACTCCATAATCCAGTGTATGAATCTGCCCGGGAATCCTAAGTGGGTCAACATGCTAGTAAGGAAGTCCCAAGATATAGTATCATAGGCTTTCCGGAGGTCAACCTTGATCATACATCTTGGAGACATACGTTTCCTAGCATATCCTTTAATCAGCTCTTGGGCAACAAACACATTATCAATCATGAGTCTCCCATCAACAAAAGCCCCCTGGGCTTGGTCAATGAGGTCCGGAAGGCACGGGATCATTCTTTTAGAAATGATTTTAGTGATGACTTTGTATACCACATTTGTACAAGCAATTGGTCTAAAGTCAGCCGGCGTGGGAGAATGATTTGTCTTGGGTATTAAAGCAACAACCGTGTGGTTGGTTTGCTTTAATAGCCTACCAGACCCAAAGAAGCCCTTAACAGCCTTGGTAAAATCATAACCAACCATGTTCCAATTCTTTTTAAAGAATGCCGATGTGTAGCCATCCGGACCAGGTGATTTGTTGTCACCAATGTCAAACAAGGCCTCTTTGATTTCCACGTCTGTGATAGGGTAAATAAGGCTGGCCGAGACATTAGGAGGTAGACATCTACCCGAGGCAACAATATTGGGGTCAAATCCGGAAGTGGGAAAGTGGGTACCAAATAAATTGGTGTAAAACTGCACTAATTCCGTAGCCACTTGGTCAATAGAAGTGGTAGTCATCCCATTATGGAGTTTTAATGCCGTAATGGAATTTCTAGCCACATTCTTTTTCACAATAGCATGGAAATATTTGGTGCATTTATCACTTTGAACAAGGTGGTTAGCCTTGGCCTTTTGCCTAAAAAAATCTTCTTCGGCCACTTTAAGGTTAAGAAGTTTTTTCTTGATCAAGGAGAGTTCTTCTTTTATAGTTTCATCCAACGGAGAGAGTATAGAGAGCCCAAGGAGCCTTTTATACTCTTTCTTGGAATCCTTAACTCTTTCGGAAATGTGGCCAAAGTGGAGTTTATTTAGCTCTCTAAGTGGTCTTTTGAGGTCCTTCAATTTCTTGGCTAAGATGAATTGAGAGCTACCGTATACCTCTCTATCCCAATGGTTAGTGAGGATGGCATTGAAATTTTCATGGTTTAGCCACATATTAAAAAATTGAAAAGGCCTAGAGGCAGCCCCATTAGTTTTCCCAATGGAAACCATGGAAGCTACATGGTCAGATTCAAGTTCGAAATCATGAAAATGAGTTTTGCACTCAATATCCAAAGTAGACCAAAAAGAATTAATAAGAACTCGATCCAGTTTAGCCCAAAGCGAACCTCTATTCCAAGTAAGGAATTGGCCCGTGGATGGACAATCAACAAGATTAGTTTGCAATTTAAAATCATTTAAATGTTGCATATCATAGGCCGAGGGAGGGGTAGGACCCACCCTCTCATTTGGGCATCCAACACAATTAAAGTCTCCCATTACTAGCCACGGGCTATTGATGTTAGGCTCCAAGTTTGCTAGATGATCCCAAAGGGCCTTTCTCTCAAGAGCCGTGTAGAGAGCATACACAAAAGTAACAAGATACTCAATTTGAGTAACCTTACAAGTGGCGGTAAGGTGTACATGTTGCTTGTCAATTTCAAGTACATTAATATGAACAAAATGTGGGTCCCAAATGATGCCAATACGGCCACCATCAATTTTGTCAAAATTAGTAATAGATAGCCAAGAAGGTAATCTATTTGAACTAAAATTAACAAAATTAGTAGTAGTCATTTTGGTTTCAAGAAGACAACACAAATGAATTTTATTAGTGCGAATAAACTTAAGGATAGAGTTTTGTTTGGAGACCTTATTGAGGCCCCTTATATTCCATGCGGACACAATCATCAAGACCTTTTGTCGTTGTTCCTCCTCCCTCCTTTCTTCTCTCTAGCTCTCGGCCATACCCCATGTTTTCCAAGAGTAGGGCTCGGCTTTGCTCTTGCTTTGTACCTAGTAAGATATAATAAAGTATAAGGGTATTCAATAAACCAAGAGTTGAAAACATACCCATCCTCCGTGACAAAGACCCCCGGGAGATCCTCCAAGCATTTCATTGTGAATGTGAGTCCCTCGGTAAGTTCATCTTGGGTCACTCTCAAGTAGTTATCAAGCCTCACCATTTGATCCTTAACTTCATCGAAATGTAGTAGATGAATCAAAGGTAGGTTGTCTTCACCAAGTTCAAGTTTCACAATAACATCATCTCGGTATGCATCCCTAATGTCTTTCACCACACGCACTTTATTGTAATCCACCATGCTTGGACGCTTCACAAGAGATGCTTTCCCCCTTGGACACCCATCTTCATAATATCTACAAAGATAGTGCCTAAGAACACCCCTCATAAATGTAGGGCCGAAAGTATACCCATTGTTAGTACTTGTGATACCGGGCAGCCCCTCCAAAGTTTCCTTAGTAAATAGCATTCCGGGTTGGTCTTCCTTCACAATTTTAAGATGATGGTCCATCTTTAGTATTATAGCATCCTTATCTACATGCTTTTTATGTGTAACATTGATAGTAGGCATGAGAACATCATCGGTTTGCATTTCAACTATCACCTCATCTTGGTATGTGTCATGGAACTTTTGTACTTTTCGGACAAGTACATCTTCACCATCCTTGAAATCGGATGTGCCACCCTCACCCCTTTTAGGCTTCCTCTTTCCCCATTTAAACAACCGAAATCTCTTGAAAAAAGGATGATCTCTTTTAGTGACAAAAAGGTCATTATCTTCCTCAATTTCCTCCTTGTTTGTCACCGTTTTTGCAGCCCCCTCGGCCTCTTCACAAACTGTTTTGGCACCCTCTTCACAGACTGTTTTGGCACCCTCTTCACAAACTGTTTTGGCACCCTCTTCACAAACTGTTTTGGCACTCACTTCACAAACTGTTTTGGCACTTCCGTTGCCCGTAACTATCCCCGCATCGTCCTCTCTTTTGCCGTTTGCTATTCTTAAGATTGCTTCCTTTTCTTTCCTCTTAAACTCGGCAATGATGGTACAAGTGAAGGCATGGTGCCCAAACTTTTTGCAATGGAAACAATAATTTGGGAAGGTTTCATACCTAACAAATTGGGTGTGTAGTTTCCCATTAGGTAGCTTGATCTTGAGCTCAAGTGGAGGTGGTTTGGATGCATCAACTTCAATTAAGACTCTTGCAAAGTTAGATCTAGCCTTTTCAAGAGTAACTCTATCCGTAGTCAAGGGTAAGCCCACCTTAGATGCCACCTCACTAATAACATCTTCATTCCAAATTCGCATAGGAAGATGGGGGAATTGCACCCAAATAGGAACCTTAAGAAATTCCTCATCGCTCATAGAAAAATCATCCGATAACAATTTCAATGGAAATCTTTTCCCAAATAAAGTGTATGGACCTTCCATAAGTACCTTAGCCCTATCCTTGTCATTTTGGAATTTAAAGATAACCCAACCTTTGTCATGACTTCTAAAACGGCACGGGACAGCCCATTTGTGCACAATGGTTTGAAGGTTTTTGTATCCGGGATAGCCACCATCAAAGTAACCAACAAGACAATGTCCCCAAATATCAACCATGGATGGTAGTACCCGAGAGGAGAGGTCAATGATGTCACCTTTAGGCTCAATATACCTTAGCTTCATACCCTTATCGGGTTCCCTATTATCCTTGAAGAGTGAAACAAATGAGGGTTTAGAGTTCCCCCACTTGTTACCTCCCAGAACCGCACCATTAGTAGTAGGAATAAGTGGTGTGGCCTGGCTGGGTTCTGCCGCGGTCTGGTTGGATGCCACGGCCTGGTTGGATGGCACAATTCGGTTGGCAGGTAGTGCCGCGGCCAAGTAATCCACAGGCACAATTACACCGTTGGTTTCATCCACCTTTGCTACCTCAGAATGTTTTGATATTTGCAAAGCTTCAGCTGCCTCCTTTTCCAAGAGTTCCTTCACACTAGGATCAAGTTCATACTCCTCTTCAATTACCACATGCTCCATAGAGTTTACTTCTAAAATTGGTACAATAGGGTTACCTTCAAGAGTTAGGTCCAACCCATCACTTTGGGGGGCAGAGTCAGCCTTCATCATAGTATCATTATTCAAGTCTACACTATCTATGCTTGTATCCGATGCTTGGGTGTACTCTTCTTCGGAGTTCTCAGGGATGGGCTCCAACGCTATAGGTAAAGAGGGAGTGGCAGCCTCTACACCGGCATCACCCTCCTCAAGTAGTGAGGTGCCTTCCTTCTCGCGCGCAGTAGACTGGAAAACATCATCGATTTCTTTGTTTAGCTTTGCCTTAAGCCGAGAGGATACTTTGGTGGGTGCAGGAGCATCTTTCTTTTTCTTGGTAGTCATAGATGTAGAGGAAGGGGGAGCTAAGATGTAAGCAGCCCCTCCTAAGTGACCATCTCCTTGGTTTCCCGATTTGGAGCTTAGGAGTTCCGAAAATGGAAAGAACCGTTGGAGGGGATGACTCAAAATCAACTTTTCTGGAAGCTTGAAAAGAGTGTAATTGCTTGATCCCCACCCCCAAGAGAAGCTAAAGACACCTCCCAAGCTAAGTTTGGTCGAAAGGAGCAAGAGAAGGAGGCGTTGACCTCTGTTCGTGAACAGTAACTTCGAACCAGAATTTGTTGAAAAACAGTCCAAAATCCCCCAAAAAGAGCTTGAAATTTGAATGATTTACACCCCAAAACAGTTTAGGATGTAAAGCAGACAATATGCAAGTTCAACGCAAGGTTAATGGAAGGGAAAGGGACGAATCGAGTAGTAGGTGCGAAGAAGAACCTCAGGACGCGAGGGAGAGAACAGCTCTCAACTCCTTGAACCCAATACCCATTGCAACTCGAAATAACCCATTGCAACTCGAAATGAGATCATATGATGTCGTATTCAAAATTTAAGTCAATCTTCGTAACTCGGTTTATTTAGTAAGCCTGAAAACACTGAAGAGTTGTATGTTTTTTTCTATTCATAATTTGGACTTGAGTCGTGAACGAGAATTGTGTATTTTTGCATAGGGAACCCATTGCAACTCGAAATGAGATCATATGATGTCGTATTCAAAATTTAAGTCAATCTTCGTAACTCGGTTTATTTAGTAAGCCTAAAAACACTGAAGAGTTGTATGTTTTTTTCTATTCATAATTTGGACTTGAGTCGTGAACGAGAATTGTGTATTTTTGCATAGGGATCCCATTGCAACTCGAAATGAGATCATACGATGTCGCATTCAAAATTTAAGCCAATCTTCGTGACTCGGTTGATTTAGTAAGCCTGAAAACACTCAAGAGTTGTATGTTTTTTTCTATTCATAATTTGGACTTGAGTCGTGAACGAGAATTGTGTACTTTTGCATAGAAAACCCATTGCAACTCGAAATGAGATCATACGATGTCGTATTCAAAATTTAAGCCAATCTTCGTGACTCGGTTGATTTAGTAAGCCTGAAAACACTGAAGAGTTGTATGTTTTTTTCTATTCATAATTTGGACTTGAGTCGTGAACGAGAATTGTGTATTTTTGCATAGGGAACCCATTGCAACTCTAAATGAGATCATACGATGTCGTATTCAAAATTTAAGCCAATCTTCGTGACTCGGTTGATTTAGTAAGCCTGAAAACACTGAAGAGTTGTATGTTTTTTTCTATTTATAATTTGGACTTGAGTCGTGAACGAGAATTGTGTATTTTTGCATAGGGAACCCATTGCAACTCGAAATGAGATCATACGATGTCGTATTCAGAATTTAAGTCAATCTTCGTGACTCGGTTGATTTAGTAAGCCTGAAAACACTGAAGAGTTGTATGTTTTTTTCTATTCATAATTTGGACTTGAGTCGTGAACGAGAATTGTGTATTTTGGCATAGGGAACCCATTGCAACTCGAAATGAGATCATACGATGTCGTATTCAAAATTTAAGCCAATCTTCGTGACTCGGTTGATTTAGTAAGCCTGAAAACACTGAAGAGTTGTATGTTTTTTTCTATTCATAATTTGGACTTGAGTCATGAACGAGAATTGTGTATTTTTGCATAGGGAACCCATTGCAACTCTAAATGAGATCATACGATGTCGTATTCAAAATTTAAGTCAATCTTCGTGACTCGGTTGATTTAGTAAGCCTGAAAATACTCAAGAGTTGTATGTTTTTTTCTATTCATAATTTGGACTTGAGTCGTGAACGAGAATTGTGTACTTTTGCATAGAAAACCCATTGCAACTCGAAATGAGATCATACGATGTCGTATTCAAAATTTAAGCCAATCTTCGTGACTCGGTTGATTTAGTAAGCCTGAAAACACTGAAGAGTTGTATGTTTTTTTCTATTCATAATTTGGACTTGAGTCGTGAACGAGAATTGTGTATTTTTGCATAGGGAACCCATTGCAACTCTAAATGAGATCATACGATGTCGTATTCAAAATGTAAGTCAATCTTCGTAACTCGGTTTATTTAGTAAGCCTGAAAACACTGAAGAGTTGTATGTTTTTTTCTATTCATAATTTGGACTTGAGTCGTGAACGAGAATTGTGTATTTTTGCATAGGGAACCCATTGCAACTCGAAATGAGATCATACGATGTCGTATTCAAAATTTAAGCCAATCTTCGTGACTCGGTTGATTTAGTAAGCCTGAAAACACTGAAGAGTTGTATGTTTTTTTCTATTCATAATTTGGACTTGAGTCGTGAACGAGAATTGTGTATTTTTACATAGGGAACCCATTGCAACTCGAAATGAGATCATATGATGTCGTATTCAAAATTTAAGTCAATCTTCGTAACTCGGTTTATTTAGTAAGCCTGAAAACACTGAAGAGTTGTATGTTTTTTTCTATTCATAATTTGGACTTGAGTCGTGAACGAGAATTGTGTATTTTTGCATAGGGATCCCATTGCAACTCGAAATGAGATCATACGATGTCGCATTCAAAATTTAAGCCAATCTTCGTGACTCGGTTGATTTAGTAAGCCTGAAAACACTCAAGAGTTGTATGTTTTTTTCTATTCATAATTTGGACTTGAGTCGTGAACGAGAATTGTGTACTTTTGCATAGAAAACCCATTGCAACTCGAAATGAGATCATACGATGTTGTATTCAAAATTTAAGCCAATCTTCGTGACTCGGTTGATTTAGTAAGCCTGAAAACACTGAAGAGTTGTATGTTTTTTTCTATTCATAATTTGGACTTGAGTCGTGAACGAGAATTGTGTATTTTTGCATAGGGAACCCATTGCAACTCTAAATGAGATCATACGATGTCGTATTCAAAATTTAAGCCAATCTTCGTGACTCGGTTGATTTAGTAAGCCTGAAAACACTGAAGAGTTGTATGTTTTTTTCTATTCATAATTTGGACTTGAGTCGTGAACGAGAATTGTGTATTTTTGCATAGGGAACCCATTGCAACTCGACGATAACATGTAAGTATATTAGAAAAAACCCTCAATAGTTCGTCTGTACAGAGAGAATATATGAGCAAAAATGTAGGCTAACCAAAGGTTGGATAACCCATCACCTGCCAAAATAAGGGTGCCATGACAGCCCCCTCCTACACTACCTCACGACCAATCACAAACACAAATAGGTGATTGGCAAAAAGTTATCAAAGTACTACCAAATCATAAGGATAGATGCAATACAGAATTTTATAGACAACATATTGTATCCTGGCAAAAACTTGCTCCTCCTTTGGCAAAAAATCATCAAATCGAGCTGCATTCCTGACTCTCCAAAGCGAGTATATGGTGCACGAGAAAGCAATCCTGGCAGCCTTGGCTCGTACACTAGCTCCACTCCTCTCCTTCTTGATCCATTTGACCGCACTAGCTAGGGTCCCCATCACTCGTGGAATGCCAATCCATGCTTTCATCATAGCCCAAACTTTTCCTGAAAAAGAGCATTCAAAGTAGAGGTGTGGAACCGTTTCCGGTCCACCCTTGCACAATACACACGTATTATCCACATCCAATCTATGAAGATTATCACACGTGGCTAATCTATTACGGAATGCCAGCCAAGTAATAAAGGAAAACTTGGGAGGAATGTAATCTTTCCAAATAAATGGCATCCACACACGGGTGGCAGCCCTAGTCCTAAGTAAATCATAAACCTTGGAGGATACAAGCTTGCCATTAGATTGAAGAGCATTTAGGCCAAGTATAGCACTCGGAATGTCCGGGAATTTGGAAAGTATTTCATCACGGATTAATGCGATCTTTTTGAATAATTGTGAATCTCTTTCGTGTGGGACAAACTCCCACACACTCCTTCCCTTTAGATAAACCCCATGCACCCATTTGACCCAAAGAGTGTCCTTTTTAGTGTGTATATCCCAAAAAGTTTTTGAAAGTAGAGCCTTGTTCCAAACCTTCGTATCATGTATACCAAGTCCACCTTCTTCTTTCGGGAGGCAAATATCCGCCCAGGCGACCCTAGCGAATTTGCTTCCCCAAAGAAAAATGCGGCAAATGGATGTAATCCTGTCAAGAATAACATTGGGGATGGGAAACATTTGTAGCCAAAAAGAGTGTACCCCCTGTATAACTGATTTGACTAGCTCAACTCTGCCTGCATAAGATAAAGATTTAAGACTCCAAGCATTAATAAAAGTGGTGATGGACTCTAAAAGGGGTGCATATTGGGCCACAGATAGCTTTAGGGGCGCCAGAGGGACCCCAAGATAAGTGACCGGGAATGCACCAATTTTAAAGTCCACCAGTTCAAGTATAGTATCAAGCTCATAATATGCATTACCACCAAGGAAGATATTTGATTTATCATAGTTGACCCTAAGGCCAGATATGTTACCAAAATCTTCCAAAGCCTGTGTAAGAATCTGTATAGATGTGATATCACCTCTAGAAAAAAGCATCAAATCATCAGCATATGCCACATGTGAAATATTGAGTGATCGACACAGAGGATGGTGATTGAACATAGGGTTGTTGGTCCTATCATTCAATAGTCTAGACAAGTACTCCAAGCAAAGGACAAATAAGAGGGGGGACATAGGGTCCCCTTGCCGAAGCCCTCTTTTACCCTCAAAATGGCCATGGAGAACACCATTGATTGATATGGAGTATGAAGCGGTGGTGACACACTCCATAATCCAGTGTATGAATCTGCCCGGGAATCCCAAGTGGGTCAACATACTAGTAAGGAAATCCCAAGATATAGTATCATAGGCTTTCCGGAGGTCAACCTTGATCATACATCTTGGAGACACACGTTTCCTAGCATATCCTTTAATCAGTTCTTGGGCAACAAACACATTATCAATCATGAGTCTCCCATCAACAAAGGCCCCCTGGGCTTGGTCAATAAGGTCCGGAAGGCACGGGATCATTCTTTTAGAAATGATCTTAGTGATAACTTTGTATACCACATTTGTACAAGCGATTGGTCTAAAGTCAGCCGGCGTAGGAGAATGGGTTGTCTTAGGAATTAAAGCAATAACCGTGTGGTTAGTTTGCTTTAATAACCTACCCGACAAAAAGAAGGCCTTAACAGCCTTGGTGAAATCATAACCAACCCTGGTCCAATTCTTTTTAAAAAATGCCGATGTGTATCCATCAGGACCAGGTGATTTGTTGTCACCAATGTCAAACAAAGCCTCTTTGATTTCCACATCTGTGACAGGACCAATAAGGCTGGCCGAGGCAACAGAAGGGAGACATCTACCCGAGGCAACTATATTGGGGTCCAGTCCGGAGGTAGGATAGTGAGTACCAAATAAGTCAGTGTAAAACTTCACCAGTTCCGTAGCCACTTGGTCAATAGAGGTGGTAGTCATTCCATTTTGGAGTTTGAGAGCCGTAATGGAGTTTCTAGCCACATTCTTTTTCACAATAGCATGGAAGTATTTGGTGCATTTATCACTTTGGACAAGATGGTTAGCCTTGGCCTTTTGCCTAAAAAAGTCTTCTTCAGCCACTTTAAGGTTAAGAAGTTTTTTCTTTATCAAGGAGAGTTCTTCTTTTATAGTTTCATCCAACGGAGAGAGTATAGAAAGCCCAAGGAGCCTTTTATACTCTTTTTTGGAGTCCTTAACTCTTTCAGAAATGTGACCAAAATGGAGTTTATTGAGCTCTCTAAGTGGTCTTTTGAGTTCCTTCAGTTTCTTGGCTAAAATAAATTGAGAGCTTCCATAAACCTCTTTAACCCAATGGGTAGTGAGGATGGCATTGAAATTCTCATGGTTTAGCCACATATTAAAAAATTTAAATGGCCGAGAGGCAGCCCCATTAGTTTTCCCAATGGAAACCATGGAAGCTACATGATCGGATTCAAGTTCAAAGTCATGAAAATGAGTTTTGCAATCAATATCCAAAGTTGACCAAAACGAATTAATGAGAACTCGATCTAGTTTAGCCCAAAGCGAGCCTCTATTCCAAGTAAGGAATTGGCCCGTGGATGGACAATCAACAAGACTAGTTTGCAATTTAAAATCATTTAAATGTTGCATATCATAGGCCGAGGGAGGGGTTGGACCCACCCTCTCATTCGGGCATCCAACACAATTAAAGTCTCCCATTACTAGCCAAGGGCTATTAATGTTAGGCTCCAAGTTTGCTAGATGGTCCCAAAGGGCCTTTCTCTCAAGCGCCGTGTAGAGAGCATACACAAAAGTAACAAGATACTCAATTTGAGTAATCTTACATGTGGCGCTAAGATGCACATGTTGTTTGTCAATTTCAAGTACATTAATATGAACAAAATGTGGGTCCCAAATGATGCCAATACGGCCACCATCAATTTTGTCAAAATTAGTAATAGATAGCCAAGAAGGTAATCTATTTGAACTAAAGTTAACAAAATTAGTAGTGGTCATTTTGGTTTCAAGAAGACAACACAAATGAATATTATTAGTGCGAATAAACTTAAGGATAGAGTTTTGTTTGGAGACCTTATTGAGGCCTCTTATATTCCAAGCGGACACAATCATCAAATCCTTTTGTTGTTGTTCCTCCATCCTCCTCTCTTCCCTTGATGTCTCGGCCTACTCCCATTGTTTTCAACAATAGGGCTCGGCTTTGCTCTTGCTTTGTACCTAGTAAGATACAATAAAGTATATGGATATTCAATGAACCAAGAGTTAAAATCATACCCATACTCCGTAGGAAAAACACCCGGAATAGCCTCCATGCATTTGAGCGTGAAAGTGAGCCCCTCGGTAAGCACATCTTGGGTGACTCTCAAGTAGTTATCAAGCCTCACCATTTGATCCTTTACTTCATCGAAGTGTAGTAGATGAATCAAAGGTAGGTTGTCTTCACCAAGTTCAAGTTTGACAATAACATCATCTCGGTATGCATCTCTAATGTCTTTCACCACACGTACTTTGTTGTAATCCACCATGCTTGGACGTTTCACAAGAGATGCTTTCCCCCTTGGACACCCATCTTCATAATATCTACAAAGATAGTGCCTAAGAACACCCCTAACCCATTGCAACTCGAAATGAGATCATACGATGTCGTATTCAGAATTTAAGTCAATCTTCGTGACTCGGTTGATTTAGTAAGCCTGAAAACACTGAAGAGTTGTATGTTTTTTTCTATTCATAATTTGGACTTGAGTCGTGAACGAGAATTGTGTATTTTGGCATAGGGAACCCATTGCAACTCGAAATGAGATCATACGATGTCGTATTCAAAATTTAAGCCAATCTTCGTGACTCGGTTGATTTAGTAAGCCTGAAAACACTGAAGAGTTGTATGTTTTTTTCTATTCATAATTTGGACTTGAGTCATGAACGAGAATTGTGTATTTTTGCATAGGGAACCCATTGCAACTCTAAATGAGATCATACGATGTCGTATTCAAAATTTAAGTCAATCTTCGTGACTCGGTTGATTTAGTAAGCCTGAAAATACTCAAGAGTTGTATGTTTTTTTCTATTCATAATTTGGACTTGAGTCGTGAACGAGAATTGTGTATTTTTGCATAGGGAACCCATTGCAACTCGAAATGAGATCATACGATGTCGTATTCAGAATTTAAGTCAATCTTCGTGACTCGGTTGATTTAGTAAGCCTGAAAACACTGAAGAGTTGTATGTTTTTTTCTATTCATAATTTGGACTTGAGTCGTGAACGAGAATTGTGTATTTTGGCATAGGGAACCCATTGCAACTCGAAATGAGATCATACGATGTCGTATTCAAAATTTAAGCCAATCTTCGTGACTCGGTTGATTTAGTAAGCCTGAAAACACTGAAGAGTTGTATGTTTTTTTCTATTCATAATTTGGACTTGAGTCATGAACGAGAATTGTGTATTTTTGCATAGGGAACCCATTGCAACTCTAAATGAGATCATACGATGTCGTATTCAAAATTTAAGTCAATCTTCGTGACTCGGTTGATTTAGTAAGCCTGAAAATACTCAAGAGTTGTATGTTTTTTTCTATTCATAATTTGGACTTGAGTCGTGAACGAGAATTGTGTACTTTTGCATAGAAAACCCATTGCAACTCGAAATGAGATCATACGATGTCGTATTCAAAATTTAAGCCAATCTTCGTGACTCGGTTGATTTAGTAAGCCTGAAAACACTGAAGAGTTGTATGTTTTTTTCTATTCATAATTTGGACTTGAGTCGTGAACGAGAATTGTGTATTTTTGCATAGGGAACCCATTGCAACTCTAAATGAGATCATACGATGTCGTATTCAAAATGTAAGTCAATCTTCGTAACTCGGTTTATTTAGTAAGCCTGAAAACACTGAAGAGTTGTATGTTTTTTTCTATTCATAATTTGGACTTGAGTCGTGAACGAGAATTGTGTATTTTTGCATAGGGAACCCATTGCAACTCGAAATGAGATCATACGATGTCGTATTCAAAATTTAAGCCAATCTTCGTGACTCGGTTGATTTAGTAAGCCTGAAAACACTGAAGAGTTGTATGTTTTTTTCTATTCATAATTTGGACTTGAGTCGTGAACGAGAATTGTGTATTTTTGCATAGGGAACCCATTGCAACTCGAAATGAGATCATATGATGTCGTATTCAAAATTTAAGTCAATCTTCGTAACTCGGTTTATTTAGTAAGCCTGAAAACACTGAAGAGTTGTATGTTTTTTTCTATTCATAATTTGGACTTGAGTCGTGAACGAGAATTGTGTATTTTTGCATAGGGATCCCATTGCAACTCGAAATGAGATCATACGATGTCGCATTCAAAATTTAAGCCAATCTTCGTGACTCGGTTGATTTAGTAAGCCTGAAAACACTCAAGAGTTGTATGTTTTTTTCTATTCATAATTTGGACTTGAGTCGTGAACGAGAATTGTGTACTTTTGCATAGAAAACCCATTGCAACTCGAAATGAGATCATACGATGTCGTATTCAAAATTTAAGCCAATCTTCGTGACTCGGTTGATTTAGTAAGCCTGAAAACACTGAAGAGTTGTATGTTTTTTTCTATTCATAATTTGGACTTGAGTCGTGAACGAGAATTGTGTATTTTTGCATAGGGAACCCATTGCAACTCGAAATGAGATCATACGATGTCGTATTCAAAATTTAAGTCAATCTTCGTGACTCGGTTGATTTAGTAAGCCTGAAAACACTGAAGAGTTGTATGTTTTTTTCTATTCATAATTTGGACTTGAGTCGTGAACGAGAATTGTGTATTTTGGCATAGGGAACCCATTGCAACTCGAAATGAGATCATACGATGTCGTATTCAAAATTTAAGCCAATCTTCGTGACTCGGTTGATTTAGTAAGCCTGAAAACACTGAAGAGTTGTATGTTTTTTTCTATTCATAATTTGGACTTGAGTCATGAACGAGAATTGTGTATTTTTGCATAGGGAACCCATTGCAACTCTAAATGAGATCATACGATGTCGTATTCAAAATTTAAGTCAATCTTCGTGACTCGGTTGATTTAGTAAGCCTGAAAATACTCAAGAGTTGTATGTTTTTTTCTATTCATAATTTGGACTTGAGTCGTGAATGAGAATTGTGTACTTTTGCATAGAAAACCCATTTCAACTCGAAATGAGATCATACGATGTCGTATTCAAAATTTAAGCCAATCTTCGTGACTCGGTTGATTTAGTAAGCCTGAAAACACTGAAGAGTTGTATGTTTTTTTCTATTCATAATTTGGACTTGAGTCGTAAACGAGAATTGTGTATTTTTGCATAGGGATCCCATTGCAACTCGAAATGAGATCATACGATGTCGTATTCAAAATTTAAGTCAATCTTCGTGACTCGGTTGATTTAGTAAGCCTGAAAACACTCAAGAGTTGTATGTTTTTTTCTATTCATAATTTGGACTTGAGTCGTGAACGAGAATTGTGTACTTTTGCATAGAAAACCCATTGCAACTCGAAATGAGATCATACGATGTCGTATTCAAAATTTAAGCCAATCTTCGTGACTCGGTTGATTTAGTAAGCCTGAAAACACTGAAGAGTTGTATGTTTTTTTCTATTCATAATTTGGACTTGAGTCGTGAACGAGAATTGTGTATTTTTGCATAGGGAACCCATTGCAACTCGAAATGAGATCATACGATGTCGTATTCAAAATTTAAGTCAATCTTCGTGACTCGGTTGATTTAGTAAGCCTGAAAACACTGAAGAGTTGTATGTTTTTTTCTATTCATAATTTGGACTTGAGTCGTGAACGAGAATTGTGTATTTTGACATAGGGAACCCATTGCAACTCGAAATGAGATCATACGATGTCGTATTCAAAATTTAAGCCAATCTTCGCTACTCGGTTGATTTAGTAAGCCTGAAAACACTGAAGAGTTGTATGTTTTTTTCTATTCATAATTTGGACTTGAGTCATGAACGAGAATTGTGTATTTTTGCATAGGGAACCCATTGCAACTCTAAATGAGATCATACGATGTCGTATTCAAAATTTAAGTCAATCTTCGTGACTCGGTTGATTTAGTAAGCCTGAAAATACTCAAGAGTTGTATGTTTTTTTCTATTCATAATTTGGACTTGAGTCGTGAATGAGAATTGTGTACTTTTGCATAGAAAACCCATTTCAACTCGAAATGAGATCATACGATGTCGTATTCAAAATTTAAGCCAATCTTCGTGACTCGGTTGATTTAGTAAGCCTGAAAACACTGAAGAGTTGTATGTTTTTTTCTATTCATAATTTGGACTTGAGTCGTGAACGAGAATTGTGTATTTTTGCATAGGGAACCCATTGCAACTCTAAATGAGATCATACGATGTCGTATTCAAAATTTAAGTCAATCTTCGTAACTCGGTTTATTTAGTAAGCCTGAAAACACTGAAGAGTTGTATGTTTTTTTCTATTCATAATTTATACTTGAGTCGTGAACGAGAATTGTGTATTTTTGCATAGGGAACCCATTGCAACTCGAAATGAGATCATACGATGTCGTATTCAAAATTTAAGTCAATCTTCGTGACTCGGTTGATTTAGTAAGCCTGAAAACACTGAAGAGTTGTATGTTTTTTTCTATTCATAATTTGGACTTGAGTCGTGAACGAGAATTGTGTATTTTTGCATAGGGAACCCATTGTAACTCGAAATGAGATCATACGATGTCGTATTCAAAATTTAAGCCAATCTTCGTGACTCGGTTGATTTAGTAAGCCTGAAAACACTCAAGAGTTGTATGTTTTTTTCTATTCATAAATTGGACTTGAGTCGTAAACGAGAATTGTGTATTTTTGCATAGGGATCCCATTGCAACTCGAAATGAGATCATACGATGTCGCATTCAAAATTTAAGCCAATCTTCGTGACTCGGTTGATTTAGTAAGCCTGAAAACACTCAAGAGTTGTATGTTTTTTTCTGTTCATAATTTGGACTTGAGTCGTGAACGAGAATTGTGTATTTTTGCATAGGGAACCCATTGCAACTCGAAATGAGATCATACGATGTCGTATTCAAAATTTAAGTCAATCTTCGTGACTCGGTTGATTTAGTAAGCCTGAAAACACTGAAGAGTTATATGTTTTTTTCTATTCATAATTTGGACTTGAGTCGTGAACGAGAATTGTGTATTTTGGCATAGGGAACCCATTGCAACTCGAAATGAGATCATACGATGTCGTATTCAAAATTTAAGCCAATCTTCGTGACTCGGTTGATTTAGTAAGCCTGAAAAAACTGAAGAGTTGTATGTTTTTTTCTATTCATAATTTGGACTTGAGTCATGAACGAGAATTGTGTATTTTTGCATAGGGAACCCATTGCAACTCTAAATGAGATCATACGATGTCGTATTCAAAATTTAAGTCAATCTTCGTGACTCGGTTGATTTAGTAAGCCTGAAAATACTCAAGAGTTGTATGTTTTTTTCTATTCATAATTTGGACTTGAGTCGTGAATGAGAATTGTGTACTTTTGCATAGAAAACCCATTGCAACTCGAAATGAGATCATACGATGTCGTATTCAAAATTTAAGCCAATCTTCGTGACTCGGTTGATTTAGTAAGCCTGAAAACACTGAAGAGTTGTATGTTTTTTTCTCTTCATAATTTGGACTTGAGTCGTGAACGAGAATTGTGTATTTTTGCATAGGGAACCCATTGCAACTCTAAATGAGATCATACGATGTCGTATTCAAAATTTAAGTCAATCTTCGTAACTCGGTTTATTTAGTAAGCCTGAAAACACTGAAGAGTTGTATGTTTTTTTCTATTCATAATTTATACTTGAGTCGTGAACGAGAATTGTGTATTTTTGCATAGGGAACCCATTGCAACTCGAAATGAGATCATACGATGTCGTATTCAAAATTTAAGTCAATCTTCGTGACTCGGTTGATTTAGTAAGCCTGAAAACACTGAAGAGTTGTATGTTTTTTTCTATTCATAATTTGGACTTGAGTCGTGAACGAGAATTGTGTATTTTTGCATAGGGAACCATTTGCAACTCGAAATGAGATCATACGATGTCGTATTCAAAATTTAAGCCAATCTTCGTGACTCGGTTGATTTAGTAAGCCTGAAAACACTGAATAGTTGTATGTTTTTTTCTATTCATAATTTGGACTTGAGTCGTGAACGAGAATTGTGTATTTTTGCATAGGGAACCCATTGCAACTCGAAATGAGATCATATGATGTCGTATTCAAAATTTAAGTCAATCTTCGTAACTCGGTTTATTTAGTAAGCCTGAAAACACTGAAGAGTTGTATGTTTTTTTCTATTCATAATTTGGACTTGAGTCGTGAACGAGAATTGTGTATTTTTGCATAGGGAACCCATTGCAACTCGAAATGAGATCATATGATGTCGTATTCAAAATTTAAGTCAATCTTCGTGACTCGGTTGATTTAGTAAGCCTGAAAATACTCAAGAGTTGTATGTTTTTTTCTATTCATAATTTGGACTTGAGTCGTGAACGAGAATTGTGTACTTTTGCATAGAAAACCCATTGCAACTCGAAATGAGATCATACGATGTCGTATTCAAAATTTAAGCCAATCTTCGTGACTCGGTTGATTTAGTAAGCCTGAAAACACTGAAGAGTTGTATGTTTTTTTCTATTCATAATTTGGACTTGAGTCGTGAACGAGAATTGTGTATTTTTGCATAGGGAACCCATTGCAACTCTAAATGAGATCATACGATGTCGTATTCAAAATTTAAGCCAATCTTCGTGACTCGGTTGATTTAGTAAGCCTGAAAAAACTGAAGAGTTGTATGTTTTTTTCTATTCATAATTTGGACTTGAGTCATGAACGAGAATTGTGTATTTTTGCATAGGGAACCCATTGCAACTCTAAATGAGATCATACGATGTCGTATTCAAAATTTAAGTCAATCTTCGTGACTCGGTTGATTTAGTAAGCCTGAAAATACTCAAGAGTTGTATGTTTTTTTCTATTCATAATTTGGACTTGAGTCGTGAATGAGAATTGTGTACTTTTGCATAGAAAACCCATTGCAACTCGAAATGAGATCATACGATGTCGTATTCAAAATTTAAGCCAATCTTCGTGACTCGGTTGATTTAGTAAGCCTGAAAACACTGAAGAGTTGTATGTTTTTTTCTCTTCATAATTTGGACTTGAGTCGTGAACGAGAATTGTGTATTTTTGCATAGGGAACCCATTGCAACTCTAAATGAGATCATACGATGTCGTATTCAAAATTTAAGTCAATCTTCGTAACTCGGTTTATTTAGTAAGCCTGAAAACACTGAAGAGTTGTATGTTTTTTTCTATTCATAATTTATACTTGAGTCGTGAACGAGAATTGTGTATTTTTGCATAGGGAACCCATTGCAACTCGAAATGAGATCATACGATGTCGTATTCAAAATTTAAGTCAATCTTCGTGACTCGGTTGATTTAGTAAGCCTGAAAACACTGAAGAGTTGTATGTTTTTTTCTATTCATAATTTGGACTTGAGTCGTGAACGAGAATTGTGTATTTTTGCATAGGGAACCATTTGCAACTCGAAATGAGATCATACGATGTCGTATTCAAAATTTAAGCCAATCTTCGTGACTCGGTTGATTTAGTAAGCCTGAAAACACTGAATAGTTGTATGTTTTTTTCTATTCATAATTTGGACTTGAGTCGTGAACGAGAATTGTGTATTTTTGCATAGGGAACCCATTGCAACTCGAAATGAGATCATATGATGTCGTATTCAAAATTTAAGTCAATCTTCGTAACTCGGTTTATTTAGTAAGCCTGAAAACACTGAAGAGTTGTATGTTTTTTTCTATTCATAATTTGGACTTGAGTCGTGAACGAGAATTGTGTATTTTTGCATAGGGAACCCATTGCAACTCGAAATGAGATCATATGATGTCGTATTCAAAATTTAAGTCAATCTTCGTGACTCGGTTGATTTAGTAAGCCTGAAAATACTCAAGAGTTGTATGTTTTTTTCTATTCATAATTTGGACTTGAGTCGTGAACGAGAATTGTGTACTTTTGCATAGAAAACCCATTGCAACTCGAAATGAGATCATACGATGTCGTATTCAAAATTTAAGCCAATCTTCGTGACTCGGTTGATTTAGTAAGCCTGAAAACACTGAAGAGTTGTATGTTTTTTTCTATTCATAATTTGGACTTGAGTCGTGAACGAGAATTGTGTATTTTTGCATAGGGAACCCATTGCAACTCTAAATGAGATCATACGATGTCGTATTCAAAATGTAAGTCAATCTTCGTAACTCGGTTTATTTAGTAAGCCTGAAAACACTGAAGAGTTGTATGTTTTTTTCTATTCATAATTTGGACTTGAGTCGTGAACGAGAATTGTGTATTTTTGCATAGGGAACCCATTGCAACTCGAAATGAGATCATACGATGTCGTATTCAAAATTTAAGCCAATCTTCGTGACTCGGTTGATTTAGTAAGCCTGAAAACACTGAAGAGTTGTATGTTTTTTTCTATTCATAATTTGGACTTGAGTCGTGAACGAGAATTGTGTATTTTTGCATAGGGAACCCATTGCAACTCGAAATGAGATCATATGATGTCGTATTCAAAATTTAAGTCAATCTTCGTAACTCGGTTTATTTAGTAAGCCTGAAAACACTGAAGAGTTGTATGTTTTTTTCTATTCATAATTTGGACTTGAGTCGTGAACGAGAATTGTGTATTTTTGCATAGGGATCCCATTGCAACTCGAAATGAGATCATACGATGTCGCATTCAAAATTTAAGCCAATCTTCGTGACTCGGTTGATTTAGTAAGCCTGAAAACACTCAAGAGTTGTATGTTTTTTTCTATTCATAATTTGGACTTGAGTCGTGAACGAGAATTGTGTACTTTTGCATAGAAAACCCATTGCAACTCGAAATGAGATCATACGATGTCGTATTCAAAATTTAAGCCAATCTTCGTGACTCGGTTGATTTAGTAAGCCTGAAAACACTGAAGAGTTGTATGTTTTTTTCTATTCATAATTTGGACTTGAGTCGTGAACGAGAATTGTGTATTTTTGCATAGGGAACCCATTGCAACTCGAAATGAGATCATACGATGTCGTATTCAAAATTTAAGTCAATCTTCGTGACTCGGTTGATTTAGTAAGCCTGAAAACACTGAAGAGTTGTATGTTTTTTTCTATTCATAATTTGGACTTGAGTCGTGAACGAGAATTGTGTATTTTGGCATAGGGAACCCATTGCAACTCGAAATGAGATCATACGATGTCGTATTCAAAATTTAAGCCAATCTTCGTGACTCGGTTGATTTAGTAAGCCTGAAAACACTGAAGAGTTGTATGTTTTTTTCTATTCATAATTTGGACTTGAGTCATGAACGAGAATTGTGTATTTTTGCATAGGGAACCCATTGCAACTCTAAATGAGATCATACGATGTCGTATTCAAAATTTAAGTCAATCTTCGTGACTCGGTTGATTTAGTAAGCCTGAAAATACTCAAGAGTTGTATGTTTTTTTCTATTCATAATTTGGACTTGAGTCGTGAATGAGAATTGTGTACTTTTGCATAGAAAACCCATTTCAACTCGAAATGAGATCATACGATGTCGTATTCAAAATTTAAGCCAATCTTCGTGACTCGGTTGATTTAGTAAGCCTGAAAACACTGAAGAGTTGTATGTTTTTTTCTATTCATAATTTGGACTTGAGTCGTAAACGAGAATTGTGTATTTTTGCATAGGGATCCCATTGCAACTCGAAATGAGATCATACGATGTCGTATTCAAAATTTAAGTCAATCTTCGTGACTCGGTTGATTTAGTAAGCCTGAAAACACTCAAGAGTTGTATGTTTTTTTCTATTCATAATTTGGACTTGAGTCGTGAACGAGAATTGTGTACTTTTGCATAGAAAACCCATTGCAACTCGAAATGAGATCATACGATGTCGTATTCAAAATTTAAGCCAATCTTCGTGACTCGGTTGATTTAGTAAGCCTGAAAACACTGAAGAGTTGTATGTTTTTTTCTATTCATAATTTGGACTTGAGTCGTGAACGAGAATTGTGTATTTTTGCATAGGGAACCCATTGCAACTCGAAATGAGATCATACGATGTCGTATTCAAAATTTAAGTCAATCTTCGTGACTCGGTTGATTTAGTAAGCCTGAAAACACTGAAGAGTTGTATGTTTTTTTCTATTCATAATTTGGACTTGAGTCGTGAACGAGAATTGTGTATTTTGGCATAGGGAACCCATTGCAACTCGAAATGAGATCATACGATGTCGTATTCAAAATTTAAGCCAATCTTCGTGACTCGGTTGATTTAGTAAGCCTGAAAACACTGAAGAGTTGTATGTTTTTTTCTATTCATAATTTGGACTTGAGTCATGAACGAGAATTGTGTATTTTTGCATAGGGAATCCATTGCAACTCTAAATGAGATCATACGATGTCGTATTCAAAATTTAAGTCAATCTTCGTGACTCGGTTGATTTAGTAAGCCTGAAAATACTCAAGAGTTGTATGTTTTTTTCTATTCATAATTTGGACTTGAGTCGTGAATGAGAATTGTGTACTTTTGCATAGAAAACCCATTTCAACTCGAAATGAGATCATACGATGTCGTATTCAAAATTTAAGCCAATCTTCGTGACTCGGTTGATTTAGTAAGCCTGAAAACACTGAAGAGTTGTATGTTTTTTTCTATTCATAATTTGGACTTGAGTCGTGAACGAGAATTGTGTATTTTTGCATAGGGAACCCATTGCAACTCTAAATGAGATCATACGATGTCGTATTCAAAATTTAAGTCAATCTTCGTAACTCGGTTTATTTAGTAAGCCTGAAAACACTGAAGAGTTGTATGTTTTTTTCTATTCATAATTTATACTTGAGTCGTGAACGAGAATTGTGTATTTTTGCATAGGGAACCCATTGCAACTCGAAATGAGATCATACGATGTCGTATTCAAAATTTAAGTCAATCTTCGTGACTCGGTTGATTTAGTAAGCCTGAAAACACTGAAGAGTTGTATGTTTTTTTCTATTCATAATTTGGACTTGAGTCGTGAACGAGAATTGTGTATTTTTGCATAGGGAACCCATTGTAACTCGAAATGAGATCATACGATGTCGTATTCAAAATTTAAGCCAATCTTCGTGACTCGGTTGATTTAGTAAGCCTGAAAACACTGAAGAGTTGTATGTTTTTTTCTATTCATAAATTGGACTTGAGTCGTAAACGAGAATTGTGTATTTTTGCATAGGGATCCCATTGCAACTCGAAATGAGATCATACGATGTCGCATTCAAAATTTAAGCCAATCTTCGTGACTCGGTTGATTTAGTAAGCCTGAAAACACTCAAGAGTTGTATGTTTTTTTCTGTTCATAATTTGGACTTGAGTCGTGAACGAGAATTGTGTATTTTTGCATAGGGAACCCATTGCAACTCGAAATGAGATCATACGATGTCGTATTCAAAATTTAAGTCAATCTTCGTGACTCGGTTGATTTAGTAAGCCTGAAAACACTGAAGAGTTATATGTTTTTTTCTATTCATAATTTGGACTTGAGTCGTGAACGAGAATTGTGTATTTTGGCATAGGGAACCCATTGCAACTCGAAATGAGATCATACGATGTCGTATTCAAAATTTAAGCCAATCTTCGTGACTCGGTTGATTTAGTAAGCCTGAAAAAACTGAAGAGTTGTATGTTTTTTTCTATTCATAATTTGGACTTGAGTCATGAACGAGAATTGTGTATTTTTGCATAGGGAACCCATTGCAACTCTAAATGAGATCATACGATGTCGTATTCAAAATTTAAGTCAATCTTCGTGACTCGGTTGATTTAGTAAGCCTGAAAATACTCAAGAGTTGTATGTTTTTTTCTATTCATAATTTGGACTTGAGTCGTGAATGAGAATTGTGTACTTTTGCATAGAAAACCCATTGCAACTCGAAATGAGATCATACGATGTCGTATTCAAAATTTAAGCCAATCTTCGTGACTCGGTTGATTTAGTAAGCCTGAAAACACTGAAGAGTTGTATGTTTTTTTCTCTTCATAATTTGGACTTGAGTCGTGAACGAGAATTGTGTATTTTTGCATAGGGAACCCATTGCAACTCGAAATGAGATCATACGATGTCGTATTCAAAATTTAAGTCAATCTTCGTGACTCGGTTGATTTAGTAAGCCTGAAAACACTGAAGAGTTATATGTTTTTTTCTATTCATAATTTGGACTTGAGTCGTGAACGAGAATTGTGTATTTTGGCATAGGGAACCCATTGCAACTCGAAATGAGATCATACGATGTCGTATTCAAAATTTAAGCCAATCTTCGTGACTCGGTTGATTTAGTAAGCCTGAAAAAACTGAAGAGTTGTATGTTTTTTTCTATTCATAATTTGGACTTGAGTCATGAACGAGAATTGTGTATTTTTGCATAGGGAACCCATTGCAACTCTAAATGAGATCATACGATGTCGTATTCAAAATTTAAGTCAATCTTCGTGACTCGGTTGATTTAGTAAGCCTGAAAATACTCAAGAGTTGTATGTTTTTTTCTATTCATAATTTGGACTTGAGTCGTGAATGAGAATTGTGTACTTTTGCATAGAAAACCCATTGCAACTCGAAATGAGATCATACGATGTCGTATTCAAAATTTAAGCCAATCTTCGTGACTCGGTTGATTTAGTAAGCCTGAAAACACTGAAGAGTTGTATGTTTTTTTCTCTTCATAATTTGGACTTGAGTCGTGAACGAGAATTGTGTATTTTTGCATAGGGAACCCATTGCAACTCTAAATGAGATCATACGATGTCGTATTCAAAATTTAAGTCAATCTTCGTAACTCGGTTTATTTAGTAAGCCTGAAAACACTGAAGAGTTGTATGTTTTTTTCTATTCATAATTTATACTTGAGTCGTGAACGAGAATTGTGTATTTTTGCATAGGGAACCCATTGCAACTCGAAATGAGATCATACGATGTCGTATTCAAAATTTAAGTCAATCTTCGTGACTCGGTTGATTTAGTAAGCCTGAAAACACTGAAGAGTTGTATGTTTTTTTCTATTCATAATTTGGACTTGAGTCGTGAACGAGAATTGTGTATTTTTGCATAGGGAACCATTTGCAACTCGAAATGAGATCATACGATGTCGTATTCAAAATTTAAGCCAATCTTCGTGACTCGGTTGATTTAGTAAGCCTGAAAACACTGAATAGTTGTATGTTTTTTTCTATTCATAATTTGGACTTGAGTCGTGAACGAGAATTGTGTATTTTTGCATAGGGAACCCATTGCAACTCGAAATGAGATCATATGATGTCGTATTCAAAATTTAAGTCAATCTTCGTCACTCGGTTTATTTAGTAAGCCTGAAAACACTGAAGAGTTGTATGTTTTTTTCTATTCATAATTTGGACTTGAGTCGTGAACGAGAATTGTGTATTTTTGCATAGGGAACCCATTGCAACTCGAAATGAGATCATATGATGTCGTATTCAAAATTTAAGCCAATCTTCGTGACTCGGTTGATTTAGTAAGCCTGAAAACACTCAAGAGTTGTATGTTTTTTTCTATTCATAATTTGGACTTGAGTCGTGAACGAGAATTGTGTACTTTTGCATAGAAAACCCATTGCAACTCGAAATGAGATCATACGATGTCGTATTCAAAATTTAAGCCAATCTTCGTGACTCGGTTGATTTAGTAAGCCTGAAAACACTGAAGAGTTGTATGTTTTTTTCTATTCATAATTTGGACTTGAGTCGTGAACGAGAATTGTGTATTTTTGCATAGGGAACCCATTGCAACTCGACGATAATATGTAAGTATATTAGAAACCGAAGAAAAAATAGCATTTTACAATGCATCAATCCAAATCAAAATGACTATCTAAGCTAGAATAAACTAACCTAGATATAATGCATCAAACATATGGGACAGACCCCACTTCACAAATTACTTAACACCCAAGACAATGTTACAAATAAAGTGCATATCCCAGTACACAGGATACCACAAAATCAAGATCCACTCCCTCCCACATCAATAAAATATTAAGTATCCCTAATTTAAACTCCAAAGAAAGCTCGGAAGGGAGTAGTAAACTTTGAGTCAAAACAAACCTCCCCTTTCTTCTTAGCTACTCCCGGCATACCCTCGAGACATTTGGCGGTGAAAGTAAGTCCTTTCTTATCCAAATCATCTGTAAGTCGAAGAGAAGTATCCACTCTAATCACACTCGCGTGCACAAATCTAAACGGTTTGACAACTAACTTCAGTGTCTTACCGTTTATTACCTCACATTTGATGACCACATCATTGAACTTCAAGTCTTTTTCTTCCATCACAATCCTATCAATATCTTCCACTATGACCTCCGGTTCTTTTTCAGCAGCTTTAGAAGGTTCCTGGGCAGTTAGATTAGTCACAGCAGTTCCCTGGTCAACTCGATTTACCGTGGCAGCATTGGCAGACTCCTGGGATGACTTCTGCCCTTTATACCCGATCGGGTCAGGGCAGCACCCGGTCGGTTGAGCAGCAGCAGTCTCCTGGGCAGCAGCAGCTCCATCAACCTGTTTAGCTAGCTTTTTGCAAATAAACGGGTCGTATTCATACGATGTCGTATTCAAAATTTAAGTCAATCTTCGTGACTCGGTTGATTTAGTAAGCCTGAAAACACTGAAGAGTTGTATGTTTTTTTCTATTCATAATTTGGACTTGAGTCGTGAACGAGAATTGTGTATTTTTGCACAGGGAACCCATTGCAACTCTAAATGAGATCATACGATGTCGTATTCAAAATTTAAGCCAATCTTCGTGACTCGGTTGATTTAGTAAGCCTGAAAACACTGAAGAGTTGTATGTTTTTTTCTATTCATAATTTGGACTTGAGTCGTGAACGAGAATTGTGTATTTTTGCATAGGGAACCCATTGCAACTCGAAATGAGATCATACGATGTCGTATTCAGAATTTAAGTCAATCTTCGTGACTCGGTTGATTTAGTAAGCCTGAAAACACTAAAGAGTTGTATGTTTTTTTCTATTCATAATTTGGACTTGAGTCGTGAACGAGAATTGTGTATTTTGGCATAGGGAACCCATTGCAACTCGAAATGAGATCATACGATGTCGTATTCAAAATTTAAGCCAATCTTCGTGACTCGGTTGATTTAGTAAGCCTGAAAACACTGAAGAGTTGTATGTTTTTTTCTATTCATAATTTGGACTTGAGTCATGAACGAGAATTGTGTATTTTTGCATAGGGAACCCATTGCAACTCGAAATGAGATCATACGATGTCGTATTCAAAATTTAAGCCAATCTTCGTGACTCGGTTGATTTAGTAAGCCTGAAAATACTCAAGAGTTGTATGTTTTTTTCTATTCATAATTTGGACTTGAGTCGTGAACGAGAATTGTGTACTTTTGCATAGAAAACCCATTGCAACTCGAAATGAGATCATACGATGTCGTATTCAAAATTTAAGCCAATCTTCGTGACTCGGTTGATTTAGTAAGCCTGAAAACACTGAAGAGTTGTATGTTTTTTTCTATTCATAATTTGGACTTGAGTCGTGAACGAGAATTGTGTATTTTTGCATAGGGAACCCATTGCAACTCTAAATGAGATCATACGATGTCGTATTCAAAATGTAAGTCAATCTTCGTAACTCGGTTTATTTAGTAAGCCTGAAAACACTGAAGAGTTGTATGTTTTTTTCTATTCATAATTTGGACTTGAGTCGTGAACGAGAATTGTGTATTTTTGCATAGGGAACCCATTGCAACTCGAAATGAGATCATACGATGTCGTATTCAAAATTTAAGCCAATCTTCGTGACTCGGTTGATTTAGTAAGCCTGAAAACACTGAAGAGTTGTATGTTTTTTTCTATTCATAATTTGGACTTGAGTCGTGAACGAGAATTGTGTATTTTTGCATAGGGAACCCATTGCAACTCGAAATGAGATCATATGATGTCGTATTCAAAATTTAAGTCAATCTTCGTAACTCGGTTTATTTAGTAAGCCTGAAAACACTGAAGAGTTGTATGTTTTTTCTATTCATAATTTGGACTTGAGTCGTGAACGAGAATTGTGTATTTTTGCATAGGGATCCCATTGCAACTCGAAATGAGATCATACGATGTCGCATTCAAAATTTAAGCCAATCTTCGTGACTCGGTTGATTTAGTAAGCCTGAAAACACTCAAGAGTTGTATGTTTTTTTCTATTCATAATTTGGACTTGAGTCGTGAACGAGAATTGTGTACTTTTGCATAGAAAACCCATTGCAACTCGAAATGAGATCATACGATGTCGTATTCAAAATTTAAGCCAATCTTCGTGACTCGGTTGATTTAGTAAGCCTGAAAACACTGAAGAGTTGTATGTTTTTTTCTATTCATAATTTGGACTTGAGTCGTGAACGAGAATTGTGTATTTTTGCATAGGGAACCCATTGCAACTCGAAATGAGATCATACGATGTCGTATTCAAAATTTAAGTCAATCTTCGTGACTCGGTTGATTTAGTAAGCCTGAAAACACTGAAGAGTTGTATGTTTTTTTCTATTCATAATTTGGACTTGAGTCGTGAACGAGAATTGTGTATTTTGGCATAGGGAACCCATTGCAACTCGAAATGAGATCATACGATGTCGTATTCAAAATTTAAGCCAATCTTCGTGACTCGGTTGATTTAGTAAGCCTGAAAACACTGAAGAGTTGTATGTTTTTTTCTATTCATAATTTGGACTTGAGTCATGAACGAGAATTGTGTATTTTTGCATAGGGAACCCATTGCAACTCTAAATGAGATCATACGATGTCGTATTCAAAATTTAAGTCAATCTTCGTGACTCGGTTGATTTAGTAAGCCTGAAAATACTCAAGAGTTGTATGTTTTTTTCTATTCATAATTTGGACTTGAGTCGTGAATGAGAATTGTGTACTTTTGCATAGAAAACCCATTTCAACTCGAAATGAGATCATACGATGTCGTATTCAAAATTTAAGCCAATCTTCGTGACTCGGTTGATTTAGTAAGCCTGAAAACACTGAAGAGTTGTATGTTTTTTTCTATTCATAATTTGGACTTGAGTCGTAAACAAGAATTGTGTATTTTTGCATAGGGATCCCATTGCAACTCGAAATGAGATCATACGATGTCGTATTCAAAATTTAAGTCAATCTTCGTGACTCGGTTGATTTAGTAAGCCTGAAAACACTCAAGAGTTGTATGTTTTTTTCTATTCATAATTTGGACTTGAGTCGTGAACGAGAATTGTGTACTTTTGCATAGAAAACCCATTGCAACTCGAAATGAGATCATACGATGTCGTATTCAAAATTTAAGCCAATCTTCGTGACTCGGTTGATTTAGTAAGCCTGAAAACACTGAAGAGTTGTATGTTTTTTTCTATTCATAATTTGGACTTGAGTCGTGAACGAGAATTGTGTATTTTTGCATAGGGAACCCATTGCAACTCGAAATGAGATCATACGATGTCGTATTCAAAATTTAAGTCAATCTTCGTGACTCGGTTGATTTAGTAAGCCTGAAAACACTGAAGAGTTGTATGTTTTTTTCTATTCATAATTTGGACTTGAGTCGTGAACGAGAATTGTGTATTTTGGCATAGGGAACCCATTGCAACTCGAAATGAGATCATACGATGTCGTATTCAAAATTTAAGCCAATCTTTGTGACTCGGTTGATTTAGTAAGCCTGAAAACACTGAAGAGTTGTATGTTTTTTTCTATTCATAATTTGGACTTGAGTCATGAACGAGAATTGTGTATTTTTGCATAGGGAACCCATTGCAACTCTAAATGAGATCATACGATGTCGTATTCAAAATTTAAGTCAATCTTCGTGACTCGGTTGATTTAGTAAGCCTGAAAATACTCAAGAGTTGTATGTTTTTTTCTATTCATAATTTGGACTTGAGTCGTGAATGAGAATTGTGTACTTTTGCATAGAAAACCCATTTCAACTCGAAATGAGATCATACGATGTCGTATTCAAAATTTAAGCCAATCTTCGTGACTCGGTTGATTTAGTAAGCCTGAAAACACTGAAGAGTTGTATGTTTTTTTCTATTCATAATTTGGACTTGAGTCGTGAACGAGAATTGTGTATTTTTGCATAGGGAACCCATTGCAACTCTAAATGAGATCATACGATGTCGTATTCAAAATTTAAGTCAATCTTCGTAACTCGGTTTATTTAGTAAGCCTGAAAACACTGAAGAGTTGTATGTTTTTTTCTATTCATAATTTATACTTGAGTCGTGAACGAGAATTGTGTATTTTTGCATAGGGAACCCATTGCAACTCGAAATGAGATCATACGATGTCGTATTCAAAATTTAAGTCAATCTTCGTGACTCGGTTGATTTAGTAAGCCTGAAAACACTGAAGAGTTGTATGTTTTTTTCTATTCATAATTTGGACTTGAGTCGTGAACGAGAATTGTGTATTTTTGCATAGGGAACCCATTGTAACTCGAAATGAGATCATACGATGTCGTATTCAAAATTTAAGCCAATCTTCGTGACTCGGTTGATTTAGTAAGCCTGAAAACACTGAAGAGTTGTATGTTTTTTTCTATTCATAAATTGGACTTGAGTCGTAAACGAGAATTGTGTATTTTTGCATAGGGATCCCATTGCAACTCGAAATGAGATCATACGATGTCGCATTCAAAATTTAAGCCAATCTTCGTGACTCGGTTGATTTAGTAAGCCTGAAAACACTCAAGAGTTGTATGTTTTTTTCTATTCATAATTTGGACTTGAGTCGTGAACGAGAATTGTGTATTTTTGCATAGGGAACCCATTGCAACTCGAAATGAGATCATACGATGTCGTATTCAAAATTTAAGTCAATCTTCGTGACTCGGTTGATTTAGTAAGCCTGAAAACACTGAAGAGTTGTATGTTTTTTTCTATTCATAATTTGGACTTGAGTCGTGAACGAGAATTGTGTATTTTGGCATAGGGAACCCATTGCAACTCGAAATGAGATCATACGATGTCGTATTCAAAATTTAAGCCAATCTTCGTGACTCGGTTGATTTAGTAAGCCTGAAAACACTGAAGAGTTGTATGTTTTTTTCTATTCATAATTTGGATTTGAGTCATGAACGAGAATTGTGTATTTTTGCATAGGGAACCCATTGCAACTCTAAATGAGATCATACGATGTCGTATTCAAAATTTAAGTCAATCTTCGTGACTCGGTTGATTTAGTAAGCCTGAAAATACTCAAGAGTTGTATGTTTTTTTCTATTCATAATTTGGACTTGAGTCGTGAATGAGAATTGTGTACTTTTGCATAGAAAACCCATTGCAACTCGAAATGAGATCATACGATGTCGTATTCAAAATTTAAGCCAATCTTCGTGACTCGGTTGATTTAGTAAGCCTGAAAACACTGAAGAGTTGTATGTTTTTTTCTATTCATAATTTGGACTTGAGTCGTGAACGAGAATTGTGTATTTTTGCATAGGGAACCCATTGCAACTCTAAATGAGATCATACGATGTCGTATTCAAAATTTAAGTCAATCTTCGTAACTCGGTTTATTTAGTAAGCCTGAAAACACTGAAGAGTTGTATGTTTTTTTCTATTCATAATTTATACTTGAGTCGTGAACGAGAATTGTGTATTTTTGCATAGGGAACCCATTGCAACTCGAAATGAGATCATACGATGTCGTATTCAAAATTTAAGTCAATCTTCGTGACTCGGTTGATTTAGTAAGCCTGAAAACACTGAAGAGTTGTATGTTTTTTTCTATTCATAATTTGGACTTGAGTCGTGAACGAGAATTGTGTATTTTTGCATAGGGAACCATTTGCAACTCGAAATGAGATCATACGATGTCGTATTCAAAATTTAAGCCAATCTTCGTGACTCGGTTGATTTAGTAAGCCTGAAAACACTGAATAGTTGTATGTTTTTTTCTATTCATAATTTGGACTTGAGTCGTGAACGAGAATTGTGTATTTTTGCATAGGGAACCCATTGCAACTCGAAATGAGATCATATGATGTCGTATTCAAAATTTAAGTCAATCTTCGTAACTCGGTTTATTTAGTAAGCCTGAAAACACTGAAGAGTTGTATGTTTTTTTCTATTCATAATTTGGACTTGAGTCGTGAACGAGAATTGTGTATTTTTGCATAGGGATCCCATTGCAACTCGAAATGAGATCATACGATGTCGCATTCAAAATTTAAGCCAATCTTCGTGACTCGGTTGATTTAGTAAGCCTGAAAACACTCAAGAGTTGTATGTTTTTTTCTATTCATAATTTGGACTTGAGTCGTGAACGAGAATTGTGTACTTTTGCATAGAAAACCCATTGCAACTCGAAATGAGATCATACGATGTCGTATTCAAAATTTAAGCCAATCTTCGTGACTCGGTTGATTTAGTAAGCCTGAAAACACTGAAGAGTTGTATGTTTTTTTCTATTCATAATTTGGACTTGAGTCGTGAACGAGAATTGTGTATTTTTGCATAGGGAACCCATTGCAACTCGAAATGAGATCATACGATGTCGTATTCAAAATTTAAGTCAATCTTCGTGACTCGGTTGATTTAGTAAGCCTGAAAACACTGAAGAGTTGTATGTTTTTTTCTATTCATAATTTGGACTTGAGTCGTGAACGAGAATTGTGTATTTTGGCATAGGGAACCCATTGCAACTCGAAATGAGATCATACGATGTCGTATTCAAAATTTAAGCCAATCTTCGTGACTCGGTTGATTTAGTAAGCCTGAAAACACTGAAGAGTTGTATGTTTTTTTCTATTCATAATTTGGACTTGAGTCATGAACGAGAATTGTGTATTTTTGCATAGGGAACCCATTGCAACTCTAAATGAGATCATACGATGTCGTATTCAAAATTTAAGTCAATCTTCGTGACTCGGTTGATTTAGTAAGCCTGAAAATACTCAAGAGTTGTATGTTTTTTTCTATTCATAATTTGGACTTGAGTCGTGAATGAGAATTGTGTACTTTTGCATAGAAAACCCATTGCAACTCGAAATGAGATCATACGATGTCGTATTCAAAATTTAAGCCAATCTTCGTGACTCGGTTGATTTAGTAAGCCTGAAAACACTCAAGAGTTGTATGTTTTTTTCTATTCATAATTTGGACTTGAGTCGTGAACGAGAATTGTGTACTTTTGCATAGAAAACCCATTGCAACTCGAAATGAGATCATACGATGTCGTATTCAAAATTTAAGCCAATCTTCGTGACTCGGTTGATTTAGTAAGCCTGAAAACACTGAAGAGTTGTATGTTTTTTTCTATTCATAATTTGGACTTGAGTCGTGAACGAGAATTGTGTATTTTTGCATAGGGAACCCATTGCAACTCGAAATGAGATCATACGATGTCGTATTCAAAATTTAAGTCAATCTTCGTGACTCGGTTGATTTAGTAAGCCTGAAAACACTGAAGAGTTGTATGTTTTTTTCTATTCATAATTTGGACTTGAGTCGTGAACGAGAATTGTGTATTTTGGCATAGGGAACCCATTGCAACTCGAAATGAGATCATACGATGTCGTATTCAAAATTTAAGCCAATCTTCGTGACTCGGTTGATTTAGTAAGCCTGAAAACACTGAAGAGTTGTATGTTTTTTTCTATTCATAATTTGGACTTGAGTCATGAACGAGAATTGTGTATTTTTGCATAGGGAACCCATTGCAACTCTAAATGAGATCATACGATGTCGTATTCAAAATTTAAGTCAATCTTCGTGACTCGGTTGATTTAGTAAGCCTGAAAATACTCAAGAGTTGTATGTTTTTTTCTATTCATAATTTGGACTTGAGTCGTGAATGAGAATTGTGTACTTTTGCATAGAAAACCCATTGCAACTCGAAATGAGATCATACGATGTCGTATTCAAAATTTAAGCCAATCTTCGTGACTCGGTTGATTTAGTAAGCCTGAAAACACTGAAGAGTTGTATGTTTTTTTCTATTCATAATTTGGACTTGAGTCGTGAACGAGAATTGTGTATTTTTGCATAGGGAACCCATTGCAACTCTAAATGAGATCATACGATGTCGTATTGAAAATTTAAGTCAATCTTCGTAACTCGGTTTATTTAGTAAGCCTGAAAACACTGAAGAGTTGTATGTTTTTTTCTATTCATAATTTATACTTGAGTCGTGAACGAGAATTGTGTATTTTTGCATAGGGAACCCATTGCAACTCGAAATGAGATCATACGATGTCGTATTCAAAATTTAAGTCAATCTTCGTGACTCGGTTGATTTAGTAAGCCTGAAAACACTGAAGAGTTGTATGTTTTTTTCTATTCATAATTTGGACTTGAGTCGTGAACGAGAATTGTGTATTTTTGCATAGGGAACCATTTGCAACTCGAAATGAGATCATACGATGTCGTATTCAAAATTTAAGCCAATCTTCGTGACTCGGTTGATTTAGTAAGCCTGAAAACACTGAATAGTTGTATGTTTTTTTCTATTCATAATTTGGACTTGAGTCGTGAACGAGAATTGTGTATTTTTGCATAGGGAACCCATTGCAACTCGAAATGAGATCATATGATGTCGTATTCAAAATTTAAGTCAATCTTCGTAACTCGGTTTATTTAGTAAGCCTGAAAACACTGAAGAGTTGTATGTTTTTTTCTATTCATAATTTGGACTTGAGTCGTGAACGAGAATTGTGTATTTTTGCATAGGGATCCCATTGCAACTCGAAATGAGATCATACGATGTCGCATTCAAAATTTAAGCCAATCTTCGTGACTCGGTTGATTTAGTAAGCCTGAAAACACTCAAGAGTTGTATGTTTTTTTCTATTCATAATTTGGACTTGAGTCGTGAACGAGAATTGTGTACTTTTGCATAGAAAACCCATTGCAACTCGAAATGAGATCATACGATGTCGTATTCAAAATTTAAGCCAATCTTCGTGACTCGGTTGATTTAGTAAGCCTGAAAACACTGAAGAGTTGTATGTTTTTTTCTATTCATAATTTGGACTTGAGTCGTGAACGAGAATTGTGTATTTTTGAATATGGAACCCATTGCAACTCGAAATGAGATCATACGATGTCGTATTCAAAATTTAAGCCAATCTTCGTGACTCGGTTGATTTAGTAAGCCTGAAAACACTGAAGAGTTGTATGTTTTTTTCTATTCATAATTTGGACTTGAGTCGTGAACGAGAATTGTGTATTTTTGCATAGGGAACCCATTGCAACTCTAAATGAGATCATACGATGTCGTATTCAAAATTTAAGTCAATCTTCGTAACTCGGTTTATTTAGTAAGCCTGAAAACACTGAAGAGTTGTATGTTTTTTTCTATTCATAATTTATACTTGAGTCGTGAACGAGAATTGTGTATTTTTGCATAGGGAACCCATTGCAACTCGAAATGAGATCATACGATGTCGTATTCAAAATTTAAGTCAATCTTCGTGACTCGGTTGATTTAGTAAGCCTGAAAACACTGAAGAGTTGTATGTTTTTTTCTATTCATAATTTGGACTTGAGTCGTGAACGAGAATTGTGTATTTTTGCATAGGGAACCATTTGCAACTCGAAATGAGATCATACGATGTCGTATTCAAAATTTAAGCCAATCTTCGTGACTCGGTTGATTTAGTAAGCCTGAAAACACTGAATAGTTGTATGTTTTTTTCTATTCATAATTTGGACTTGAGTCGTGAACGAGAATTGTGTATTTTTGCATAGGGAACCCATTGCAACTCGAAATGAGATCATATGATGTCGTATTCAAAATTTAAGTCAATCTTCGTAACTCGGTTTATTTAGTAAGCCTGAAAACACTGAAGAGTTGTATGTTTTTTTCTATTCATAATTTGGACTTGAGTCGTGAACGAGAATTGTGTATTTTTGCATAGGGATCCCATTGCAACTCGAAATGAGATCATACGATGTCGCATTCAAAATTTAAGCCAATCTTCGTGACTCGGTTGATTTAGTAAGCCTGAAAACACTCAAGAGTTGTATGTTTTTTTCTATTCATAATTTGGACTTGAGTCGTGAACGAGAATTGTGTACTTTTGCATAGAAAACCCATTGCAACTCGAAATGAGATCATACGATGTCGTATTCAAAATTTAAGCCAATCTTCGTGACTCGGTTGATTTAGTAAGCCTGAAAACACTGAAGAGTTGTATGTTTTTTTCTATTCATAATTTGGACTTGAGTCGTGAACGAGAATTGTGTATTTTTGCATATGGAACCCATTGCAACTCGAAATGAGATCATACGATGTCGTATTCAAAATTTAAGCCAATCTTCGTGACTCGGTTGATTTAGTAAGCCTGAAAACACTGAATAGTTGTATGTTTTTTTCTATTCATAATTTGGACTTGAGTCGTGAACGAGAATTGTGTATTTTTGCATAGGGAACCCATTGCAACTCGAAATGAGATCATATGATGTCGTATTCAAAATTTAAGTCAATCTTCGTAACTCGGTTTATTTAGTAAGCCTGAAAACACTGAAGAGTTGTATGTTTTTTTCTATTCATAATTTGGACTTGAGTCGTGAACGAGAATTGTGTATTTTTGCATAGGGATCCCATTGCAACTCGAAATGAGATCATACGATGTCGCATTCAAAATTTAAGCCAATCTTCGTGACTCGGTTGATTTAGTAAGCCTGAAAACACTCAAGAGTTGTATGTTTTTTTCTATTCATAATTTGGACTTGAGTCGTGAACGAGAATTGTGTACTTTTGCATAGAAAACCCATTGCAACTCGAAATGAGATCATACGATGTCGTATTCAAAATTTAAGCCAATCTTCGTGACTCGGTTGATTTAGTAAGCCTGAAAACACTGAAGAGTTGTATGTTTTTTTCTATTCATAATTTGGACTTGAGTCGTGAACGAGAATTGTGTATTTTTGCATATGGAACCCATTGCAACTCGAAATGAGATCATACGATGTCGTATTCAAAATTTAAGCCAATCTTCGTGACTCGGTTGATTTAGTAAGCCTGAAAACACTGAAGAGTTGTATGTTTTTTTCTATTCATAATTTGGACTTGAGTCGTGAACGAGAATTGTGTATTTTTGCATAGGGAACCCATTGCAACTCTAAATGAGATCATACGATGTCGTATTCAAAATTTAAGTCAATCTTCGTAACTCGGTTTATTTAGTAAGCCTGAAAACACTGAAGAGTTGTATGTTTTTTTCTATTCATAATTTATACTTGAGTCGTGAACGAGAATTGTGTATTTTTGCATAGGGAACCCATTGCAACTCGAAATGAGATCATACGATGTCGTATTCAAAATTTAAGTCAATCTTCGTGACTCGGTTGATTTAGTAAGCCTGAAAACACTGAAGAGTTGTATGTTTTTTTCTATTCATAATTTGGACTTGAGTCGTGAACGAGAATTGTGTATTTTTGCATAGGGAACCATTTGCAACTCGAAATGAGATCATACGATGTCGTATTCAAAATTTAAGCCAATCTTCGTGACTCGGTTGATTTAGTAAGCCTGAAAACACTGAATAGTTGTATGTTTTTTTCTATTCATAATTTGGACTTGAGTCGTGAACGAGAATTGTGTATTTTTGCATAGGGAACCCATTGCAACTCGAAATGAGATCATATGATGTCGTATTCAAAATTTAAGTCAATCTTCGTAACTCGGTTTATTTAGTAAGCCTGAAAACACTGAAGAGTTGTATGTTTTTTTCTATTCATAATTTGGACTTGAGTCGTGAACGAGAATTGTGTATTTTTTCATAGGGAACCCATTGCAACTCGAAATGAGATCATACGATGTCGTATTCAAAATTTAAGCCAATCTTCGTGACTCGGTTGATTTAGTGAGCCTGAAAACACTGAAGAGTTGTATGTTTTTTTCTATTCATAATTTGGACTTGAGTCGTGAATGAGAATTGTGTACTTTTGCATAGAAAACCCATTGCAACTCGAAATGAGATCATACGATGTCGTATTCAAAATTTAAGCCAATCTTCGTGACTCGGTTGATTTAGTAAGCCTGAAAACACTGAAGAGTTGTATGTTTTTTTCTATTCATAATTTGGACTTGAGTCGTGAACGAGAATTGTGTATTTTTGCATAGGGAACCCATTGCAACTCTAAATGAGATCATACGATGTCGTATTGAAAATTTAAGTCAATCTTCGTAACTCGGTTTATTTAGTAAGCCTGAAAACACTGAAGAGTTGTATGTTTTTTTCTATTCATAATTTATACTTGAGTCGTGAACGAGAATTGTGTATTTTTGCATAGGGAACCCATTGCAACTCGAAATGAGATCATACGATGTCGTATTCAAAATTTAAGTCAATCTTCGTGACTCGGTTGATTTAGTAAGCCTGAAAACACTGAAGAGTTGTATGTTTTTTTCTATTCATAATTTGGACTTGAGTCGTGAACGAGAATTGTGTATTTTTGCATAGGGAACCATTTGCAACTCGAAATGAGATCATACGATGTCGTATTCAAAATTTAAGCCAATCTTCGTGACTCGGTTGATTTAGTAAGCCTGAAAACACTGAATAGTTGTATGTTTTTTTCTATTCATAATTTGGACTTGAGTCGTGAACGAGAATTGTGTATTTTTGCATAGGGAACCCATTGCAACTCGAAATGAGATCATATGATGTCGTATTCAAAATTTAAGTCAATCTTCGTAACTCGGTTTATTTAGTAAGCCTGAAAACACTGAAGAGTTGTATGTTTTTTTCTATTCGTAATTTGGACTTGAGTCGTGAACGAGAATTGTGTATTTTTGCATAGGGATCCCATTGCAACTCGAAATGAGATCATACGATGTCGCATTCAAAATTTAAGCCAATCTTCGTGACTCGGTTGATTTAGTAAGCCTGAAAACACTCAAGAGTTGTATGTTTTTTTCTATTCATAATTTGGACTTGAGTCGTGAACGAGAATTGTGTACTTTTGCATAGAAAACCCATTGCAACTCGAAATGAGATCATACGATGTCGTATTCAAAATTTAAGCCAATCTTCGTGACTCGGTTGATTTAGTAAGCCTGAAAACACTGAAGAGTTGTATGTTTTTTTCTATTCATAATTTGGACTTGAGTCGTGAACGAGAATTGTGTATTTTTGAATATGGAACCCATTGCAACTCGAAATGAGATCATACGATGTCGTATTCAAAATTTAAGCCAATCTTCGTGACTCGGTTGATTTAGTAAGCCTGAAAACACTGAAGAGTTGTATGTTTTTTTCTATTCATAATTTGGACTTGAGTCGTGAACGAGAATTGTGTATTTTTGCATAGGGAACCCATTGCAACTCTAAATGAGATCATACGATGTCGTATTCAAAATTTAAGTCAATCTTCGTAACTCGGTTTATTTAGTAAGCCTGAAAACACTGAAGAGTTGTATGTTTTTTTCTATTCATAATTTATACTTGAGTCGTGAACGAGAATTGTGTATTTTTGCATAGGGAACCCATTGCAACTCGAAATGAGATCATACGATGTCGTATTCAAAATTTAAGTCAATCTTCGTGACTCGGTTGATTTAGTAAGCCTGAAAACACTGAAGAGTTGTATGTTTTTTTCTATTCATAATTTGGACTTGAGTCGTGAACGAGAATTGTGTATTTTTGCATAGGGAACCATTTGCAACTCGAAATGAGATCATACGATGTCGTATTCAAAATTTAAGCCAATCTTCGTGACTCGGTTGATTTAGTAAGCCTGAAAACACTGAATAGTTGTATGTTTTTTTCTATTCATAATTTGGACTTGAGTCGTGAACGAGAATTGTGTATTTTTGCATAGGGAACCCATTGCAACTCGAAATGAGATCATATGATGTCGTATTCAAAATTTAAGTCAATCTTCGTAACTCGGTTTATTTAGTAAGCCTGAAAACACTGAAGAGTTGTATGTTTTTTTCTATTCATAATTTGGACTTGAGTCGTGAACGAGAATTGTGTATTTTTGCATAGGGATCCCATTGCAACTCGAAATGAGATCATACGATGTCGCATTCAAAATTTAAGCCAATCTTCGTGACTCGGTTGATTTAGTAAGCCTGAAAACACTCAAGAGTTGTATGTTTTTTTCTATTCATAATTTGGACTTGAGTCGTGAACGAGAATTGTGTACTTTTGCATAGAAAACCCATTGCAACTCGAAATGAGATCATACGATGTCGTATTCAAAATTTAAGCCAATCTTCGTGACTCGGTTGATTTAGTAAGCCTGAAAACACTGAAGAGTTGTATGTTTTTTTCTATTCATAATTTGGACTTGAGTCGTGAACGAGAATTGTGTATTTTTGCATATGGAACCCATTGCAACTCGAAATGAGATCATACGATGTCGTATTCAAAATTTAAGCCAATCTTCGTGACTCGGTTGATTTAGTAAGCCTGAAAACACTGAATAGTTGTATGTTTTTTTCTATTCATAATTTGGACTTGAGTCGTGAACGAGAATTGTGTATTTTTGCATAGGGAACCCATTGCAACTCGAAATGAGATCATATGATGTCGTATTCAAAATTTAAGTCAATCTTCGTAACTCGGTTTATTTAGTAAGCCTGAAAACACTGAAGAGTTGTATGTTTTTTTCTATTCATAATTTGGACTTGAGTCGTGAACGAGAATTGTGTATTTTTGCATAGGGATCCCATTGCAACTCGAAATGAGATCATACGATGTCGCATTCAAAATTTAAGCCAATCTTCGTGACTCGGTTGATTTAGTAAGCCTGAAAACACTCAAGAGTTGTATGTTTTTTTCTATTCATAATTTGGACTTGAGTCGTGAACGAGAATTGTGTACTTTTGCATAGAAAACCCATTGCAACTCGAAATGAGATCATACGATGTCGTATTCAAAATTTAAGCCAATCTTCGTGACTCGGTTGATTTAGTAAGCCTGAAAACACTGAAGAGTTGTATGTTTTTTTCTATTCATAATTTGGACTTGAGTCGTGAACGAGAATTGTGTATTTTTGCATATGGAACCCATTGCAACTCGAAATGAGATCATACGATGTCGTATTCAAAATTTAAGCCAATCTTCGTGACTCGGTTGATTTAGTAAGCCTGAAAACACTGAAGAGTTGTATCTTTTTTTCTATTCATAATTTGGACTTGAGTCGTGAACGAGAATTGTGTATTTTTGCATAGGGAACCCATTGCAACTCTAAATGAGATCATACGATGTCGTATTCAAAATTTAAGTCAATCTTCGTAACTCGGTTTATTTAGTAAGCCTGAAAACACTGAAGAGTTGTATGTTTTTTTCTATTCATAATTTATACTTGAGTCGTGAACGAGAATTGTGTATTTTTGCATAGGGAACCCATTGCAACTCGAAATGAGATCATACGATGTCGTATTCAAAATTTAAGTCAATCTTCGTGACTCGGTTGATTTAGTAAGCCTGAAAACACTGAAGAGTTGTATGTTTTTTTCTATTCATAATTTGGACTTGAGTCGTGAACGAGAATTGTGTATTTTTGCATAGGGAACCATTTGCAACTCGAAATGAGATCATACGATGTCGTATTCAAAATTTAAGCCAATCTTCGTGACTCGGTTGATTTAGTAAGCCTGAAAACACTGAATAGTTGTATGTTTTTTTCTATTCATAATTTGGACTTGAGTCGTGAACGAGAATTGTGTATTTTTGCATAGGGAACCCATTGCAACTCGAAATGAGATCATATGATGTCGTATTCAAAATTTAAGTCAATCTTCGTAACTCGGTTTATTTAGTAAGCCTGAAAACACTGAAGAGTTGTATGTTTTTTTCTATTCATAATTTGGACTTGAGTCGTGAACGAGAATTGTGTATTTTTGCATAGGGATCCCATTGCAACTCGAAATGAGATCATACGATGTCGCATTCAAAATTTAAGCCAATCTTCGTGACTCGGTTGATTTAGTAAGCCTGAAAACACTCAAGAGTTGTATGTTTTTTTCTATTCATAATTTGGACTTGAGTCGTGAACGAGAATTGTGTACTTTTGCATAGAAAACCCATTGCAACTCGAAATGAGATCATACGATGTCGTATTCAAAATTTAAGCCAATCTTCGTGACTCGGTTGATTTAGTAAGCCTGAAAACACTGAAGAGTTGTATGTTTTTTTCTATTCATAATTTGGACTTGAGTCGTGAACGAGAATTGTGTATTTTTGCATAGGGAACCCATTGCAACTCGAAATGAGATCATACGATGTCGTATTCAAAATTTAAGCCAATCTTCGTGACTCGGTTGATTTAGTAAGCCTGAAAACACTGAAGAGTTGTATGTTTTTTTCTATTCATAATTTGGACTTGAGTCGTGAACGAGAATTGTGTATTTTTGCATAGGGAACCCATTGCAACTCGAAATGAGATCATATGATGTCGTATTAAAAATTTAAGTCAATCTTCGTAACTCGGTTTATTTAGTAAGCCTGAAAACACTGAAGAGTTGTATGTTTTTTTCTATTCATAATTTGGACTTGAGTCGTGAACGAGAATTGTGTATTTTTTCATAGGGAACCCATTGCAACTCGAAATGAGATCATACGATGTCGTATTCAAAATTTAAGCCAATCTTCGTGACTCGGTTGATTTAGTGAGCCTAAAAACACTGAAGAGTTGTATGTTTTTTTCTATTCATAATTTGGACTTGAGTCGTGAACGAGAATTGTGTATTTTTGCATAGAAAACCCATTGCAACTCGAAATGAGATCATACGATGTCGTATTCAAAATTTAAGCCAATCTTCGTGACTCGGTTGATTTAGTAAGCCGGAAAACACTGAAGAGTTGTATGTTTTTTTCTATTCATAATTTGGACTTGAGTCGTGAACGAGAATTGTGTATTTTTGCATAGGGAACCCATTGCAACTCGAAATGAGATCATATGATGTCGTATTCAAAATTTAAGTCAATCTTCGTAACTCGGTTTATTTAGTAAGTCTGAAAACACTGAAGAGTTGTATTTTTTTTTCTATTCATAATTTGGACTTGAGTCGTGAACGAGAATTGTGTATTTTTGCATAGGGAACCCATTGCAACTCGAAATGAGATCATACGATGTCGCATTCAAAATTTAAGCCAATCTTCGTGACTCGGTTGATTTAGTAAGCCCGAAAACACTGAAGAGTTGTATGTTTTTTTCTATTCATAATTTGGACTTGAGTCGTGAACGAGAATTGTGTATTTTTGCATAGAAAACCCATTGCAACTCGAAATGAGATCATACGATGTCGTATTCAAAATTTAAGCCAATCTTCGTGACTCGGTTGATTTAGTAAGCCTGAAAACACTGAAGAGTTGTATGTTTTTGTCTATTCATAATTTGGACTTGAGTCGTGAACGAGAATTGTGTATTTTTGCATAGGGAACCCATTGCAACTCGAAATGAGATCATATGATGTCGTATTAAAAATTTAAGTCAATCTTCGTGACTCGGTTGATTTAGTAAGCCTGAAAACACTGAAGGGTTGTATGTTTTTTTCTATTCATAATTTGGACTTGAGTCGTGAACGAGAATTGTGTATTTTTGCATAGGGAACCCATTGCAACTCGAAAAGAGATCATATGATGTCGTATTCAAAATTTAAGTCAATCTTCGTAACTCGGTTTATTTAGTAAGCCTGAAAACACTGAAGAGTTGTATGTTTTTTTCTATTCATAATTTGGACTTGAGTCGTGAACGAGAATTGTGTATTTTTGCATAGGGATCCCATTGCAACTCGAAATGAGATCATACGATGTCGCATTCAAAATTTAAGCCAATCTTCGTGACTCGGTTGATTTAGTAAGCCTGAAAACACTCAAGAGTTGTATGTTTTTTTCTATTCATAATTTGGACTTGAGTCGTGAACGAGAATTGTGTACTTTTGCATAGAAAACCCATTGCAACTCGACGATAACATGTAAGTATATTAGAAAAAAAAAAAAACCGTCAATAGTTCGTCTGTACAGAGAGAATATATGAGCAAAAATGTAGGCTAACCAAAGATTGGATAACCCATCACCTGCCAAAATAAGGGTGCCATGACAGCCCCCTCCTATACTACCTCACGGCCTATCACAAACACAAATAGGTGATTGGCAAAAAGTTATCAAAGTACTACCAAATCACAAGGATAAATGCTATACAAAATTTTGTAGACAACATATTTAATCCTAGCAAAAACTTCCTCCTCTTTAGGCAAAAAACCATCAAATCTAGCTGCATTCCTGGTCCTCCAGATCCAATATATGGTGCATGAGAAAGCAATCCTAGCAGCCTTGGCTTGCATATTGGCTCCGCTCCTTTCCTTCTTGATCCATTTGACCGAGCTAGCCAAGGTCCCCATCATCCGTGGGATGCCAATCCATGCTTTCATCATAGTCCAGACCTTACCTGAAAAAGGGCATTCAAAATAGAGGTGTGGAGCCGTTTCCGGTCCACCCTTGCACAATACACAATTATTATCCACATCTAATCTATGAAGATTATCACACGTGGCTAATCTATTACGGAATGCCAACCAAGTAATAAAGGAAAACTTGGGAGGAATGTAATCTTTCCAAATAAATGGCATCCACACACGGGTGGCAGCCCTAGTCCTAAGTAAATCATAAACCTTGGAGGATACCAGTTTGCCATTAGATTGAAGAGCATTTAGGCCAAGTATAGCACTCGGAATGTCCGGGAACTTGGAGAGTATTTCATCACGGATTAATGCTATCTTTTTGAATAATTGTGAATCTCTTTCGTGTGGGACAAACTCCCACACACTCCTTCCCTTTAGATAAACCCCATGCACCCACTTGACCCAAAGAGTGTCCTTTTTAGTGTGTATATCCCAAAAAGTTTTTGAAAGTAGAGCCTTGTTCCAAACCTTCGTATCATGTATACCAAGTCCACCTTCTTCTTTCGGGAGGCAAATATCCGCCCAGGCGACCCTAGCGAATTTGCTTCCCCAAAGAAAAATGCGGCAAATGGATGTAATCCTGTCAAGAATAACACTGGGGATGGGAAACATTTGTAGCCAAAAAGAGTGTACCCCCTGTATAACTGACTTGACTAGCTCAACTCTGCCTGCATAAGATAAAGATTTAAGACTCCAAGCATTAATAAAAGTGGTGATGGACTCTAAAAGGGGTGCATATTGGGCCACAGATAGCTTTAGGGGCGCCAGAGGGACCCCAAGATAAGTGACCGGGAATGCACCAATTTTAAAGTCCACCAGTTCAAGTATAGTATCAAGCTCATAATATGCATTACCACCAAGGAAGATATTTGATTTATCATAGTTGACCCTAAGGCCAGATATGTTACCAAATTCTTCCAAAGCCTGTGTAAGAATCTGTATAGATGTGATATCACCTCTAGAAAAAAGCATCAAATCATCAGCATATGCCACATGTGAAATATTGAGTGACCCACACAGAGGATGGTGATTGAACATAGGGTTTTTGGTCCTATGATTCAATAGTCTAGACAAGTACTCCAAGCATAGGACAAATAAGAGGGGGGACATAGGGTCCCCTTGCCGAAGCCCTCTTTTACCCTCAAAATGGCCATGGAGAACACCATTGATTGATATGGAGTATGAAGCGGTGGTGACACACTCCATAATCCAGTGTATGAATCTGCCCGGGAATCCCAAGTGGGTCAACATACTAGTAAGGAAGTCCCAAGATATAGTATCATAGGCTTTCCGGAGGTCAACCTTGATCATACATCTTGGAGACATACGTTTCCTAGCATATCCTTTAATCAGCTCTTGGGCAACAAACACATTATCAATCATGAGTCTCCCATCAACAAAGGCCCCCTGGGCTTGGTCAATAAGGTCCGGAAGGCACGGGATCATTCTTTTAGAAATGATCTTAGTAATGACTTTGTATACCACATTTGTACAAGCGATTGGTCTAAAGTCAGCCGGCGTAGGAGAATGGTTTGTCTTAGGAATTAAAGCAATAACCGTGTGGTTAGTTTGCTTTAATAACCTACCAGACCCAAAGAAGGCCTTAACAGCCTTGGTAAAGTCATAACCAACCGTGTTCCAATTCTTTTTAAAGAATGCCGATGTATAACCATCAGGACCAGGTGATTTATTATCACCAATGTCAAACAAGGCCTCTTTAATTTCCACATCTGTGATTGGGCCAATAAGGCCGGCTGAACTAGTAGGAGGTAGACATCTACCCGAGGCCACAATATTGGGGTCCAATCCGGAGGTAGGATAGTGCGTACCAAATAAATTGGTATAAAAGTTCACTAGTTCTGTAGCCACTTGGTCAATAGAAGTGGTAGTCATCCCATTATGGAGTGTTAATGCCGTAATGGAATTTCTAGCCACATTCTTTTTCACAATAGCATGGAAGTATTTGGTGCATTTATCACTTTGAACAAGGTGGTTAGCCTTGGCCTTTTGCCTAAAAAAATCTTCTTCGGCCACTTTAAGGTTTAGAAGTTTTTTCTTGATTAGGGAGAGTTCTTCTTTTAGAGTTTCATCCAACGGAGAGAGTATAGAAAGCCCAAGGAGCCTTTTATACTCTTTCTTGGAATCCTTAACTCTTTCGGAAATGTGCCCAAAATGGAGTTTGTTAAGCTCTCTAAGCGGTCTTTTAAGGTCCTTCAACTTCTTGGCTAAAATGAATTGAGAGCTGCCATATACCCCTTTATCCCAATGACTTGAGAGGATAGCATTGAAATTCTCATGATTTTGCCACATATTAAAAAATTTAAAGGGCCGAGAGGCAGCCCCATTAGTTTTCCCAATGGAAACCATGGAGGCTACGTGATCGGATTCAAGTTCCATATCATGAAAATGTGTTTTACACTCAATATCCATAGTGGACCAAAAAGAGTTGATGAGAACTCGATCTAGTTTAGCCCATAGCGAGCCTCTATTCCAAGTTAGGAATTGGCCCGTGGATGGACAATCAACAAGGTTAGTTTGCAATTTAAAATCATTTAAGTGTTGCATATCATAGGCCGAGGGAGGGGTAGGACCCACCCTCTCATTCGGGCCTCCAACACAATTAAAGTCTCCCATTACTAGCCACGGGCTATTAATGTTAGGCTCCAAATTTGCTAGATGATCCCAAAGGGCCTTTCTCTCAAGCACCGTGTAGAGAGCATACACAAAAGTAACAATATACTCAATTTGAGTAATCTTACATGTGGCTTTAAGATGCACATGTTGTTTGTCAATTTCAAGCACATTAATATGAACAAAATTTGGGTCCCAAATTATGCCAATACGGCCACCATCAATTTTGTCAAAATTAGTAATAGATAGCCAAGAAGGTAATCTATTTGAACTAAACTTGACAAAATTAGTGATAGTCATTTTGGTTTCAAGAAGACAACACAAATGGATATTATTAGTGCGAATAAACTTAAGGATAGAATTTTGTTTGGAGACCTTATTGAGGCCTCTTATATTCCAAGCGGACACAATCATCAAATCTTTTTGTTGGCCTTCCTCCTCCCACCATTCTTCTCATTGGGTCTCGGCCTCATCCTATCTCTCTCATAGGTAGGTCTCGGCTTTACTCTTTGTTTGTACCTAGTAAGATATAAGAAAGTATAGGGATATTCAATGAACCAAGAGTTAAAGTCATACCCAAACTCCGTAGCAAAGACTCCCGGAATAGCCTCCAAACACTTAGTTGTGAAAGTGAGTCCCACGGTAAGCTCATCTTGGGTGACTCTCAAATAGTTATCAAGCCGCACCATTTGTTCCTTAACTTCACCAAAGTGTAGTAGGTGAATCAAAGGTAGGTTGTCATTGCCAAGCTCAAGTTTTACAATAACATCATCTCGATATGCGTCTCTAATGTCTTTCACCACACGGATTTTGTTGAAGTCTAGCATGCTTGGACGCTTTACAAGAGATGCTTTACCCCTCGGGCAGCCGTCTTCATAATATCTAGCAAGATAGTGCCTAAAGACACCCCTCATAAATGTAGAATCGAAGGTATATCCGCTGTTGGCAGCAGTGATTCCGGGCAGTTTCTCTAGGCATTCCTTAGTAAAGAACATCCCGGGTTGGTCATCCTTCACTATCTTGAGGTGGTGGTCCATCTTTAGAATTGTAGCCTCTTTATCCACATGTTTTTTATACGTAACATTAATTGTAGGCATTAAAACCTCATCCGGTTCCATGTCAACAACTACTTCATCTTGATATGTATCAAGAAAATTTTGTACCTTACGGACAAGTACATCCTCTCCATCCTTGAAATCGGATGTGCCACCCTCCCCTCTTATGGGCTTTTTCTTTCCCCATTTAAAGAAGCGGAACCTCTTAAAAAATGGGTGATCTCTTTTAGTGACAAAGGCATCACTTTCTTCTTCCACTATTCTTTCTTGACAGACTGTTTTAGCATCTTTACAAACTGTTTTAGCTACCTCGCTGCCAGTAACTACCTCCACTCCGATCTCATTTATGCCATTTGTTATTGTTAAAATTTCTTCCTTTTCTTTGCTCTCAATCTCGGCAATGATGGTACACGTGAAGGCATGGTGACCAAACTTTTTGCAATGGAAGCAAAAATTTGGAAAAGTTTCATACCTCACAAATTGGGTGTGTAGTTTCCCATTAGGTAGCTTAATCTTGAGCTCAAGTGGAGGTGGTTTAGATGCATCAACTTCAATTAGGACTCTTGCAAAGTTTGATCTAGCCTTTTCAAGAGTAACTCTATCCGTGGTCAAGGGAACGCCCACCTTAGATGCCACCTCACTTATAACATCCTCATTCCAAATTCTCATAGGTAGATGGGGGAATTGCACCCAAATAGGGACCTTAAGGAATTCCTCATCATTCATAGAAAAATCTTCCGATAGTAATTTCAATGGAAACCTTTTCCCAAACAAAGTGTATGGACCTTCCATAAGGACTTTAGCCCTATCCTTGTCATTTTGAAATTTGAATATCACCCATCCCTTGTCATGGCTTCTAAATCGGCAAGGGACTGCCCATTTTTGTACAATAGTTTGGAGCTTCATGTAGCCGGGGTAGCCTCCATCAAAATAACCAACAAGACAATGCCCCCAAATATCAATCATGGACGGTAGGACTCGAGTAGATAGGTCAATAATGTCACCTTTAGGCTCAATGTATCTTAGTTTCATACCCTTGTTTGGCTCTCTATTGTCTTTAAAAAGAGACACAAATGAAGGTTTAGAACCCGGTTGTCCCCATTTGTTTGCACCTAGTATTTCTGCCTTGTTTACTGTCTCAGCCTGGGTGTGTACTGCCGCGACCTGAAGGTGTATTGCCGCGTCCTGGGTGGGTAATGTAGCGTGCTGGGAGGCCTGAAGGGGTAATGCCGCAGCTAATTGGCCTGAAGGAGAAAACTCGCTGTGCTGTGTGGCCTGGAGGGGTAATGCCGCAGTAGGTGTAGTTGCCACATTTTTGTCAGCCATGGCTTCCTCTCTTTCCAAGATCTCTTTAACAGTTGGATCAAGTTCATACTCCACATCTTCAATCAACACATTATCAATAGAGTCTTCATCAATAATTGGTACAAGGTGAGTACCTTCGTTTATATCACTGTTTATATCCTCCATTGTTCCATCTATGCTTGGTTCCAAGGATTGGCAGCTATTTTCCCTAGAGTCCTCAAGGATTGGTTCCAAAGCTGTAGAAGAGCTGCCATTCTTAACACGGTCTTGTGAAGTCTCATTTTCCCATATCTGCGTATCATCTTTCTCATGGGCCATAGTCGCTGGTGCCTCATCAATTTCCCTGTTTAGTTCATCCTTAAGCCGAGAAGAGGAAATAGCGGCCTCAACATTGCTCTGCATTCCAGCCTTCTGAGGTTGTGAGCACTCAACGTTATCACTTCCAATAGCCTCAATAGCCTCATCAATTTCCTTGCTTTGCTTAGCCTTAAGTCGAGAGGAAGACTTGGTGGGTGCGGAAGCCTCCTTCTTTTTTTTTGTAGCCATGGAGGAAGAGGGAGCTAAGCAGAGTCTCAACTAAGTAGCCATAACTGTAGTTTCCTTTTTTAGAGTATGGAGTTCCCAGATTGGAAAGAGCCGTTGGGGAAGATGACCCAAAAACGACCTTCCCAGATAGTGGAAACGGATGGATATGCTTGATCTACAAACTCAGGGGAATCCAAAAACACCTTCTAAGAGAAGATTGAACGAGGTAAACTCGAGTAATTGGCGTTGACCTGAAGCTGTGAACAGTAACCCGTCGGTATGTTTGAGTGAAAACCAGTCCGAAATTCCCCAAAATGAGCTTAAAAATTGGAGGATTTACCCCCAAACAAGTTTAGGAGTTAAAGCAACCAATATCAAAGCTCAAACGTCAAGATTAATGGAAGAAACAAGTTGAATTGATGAATGCCGTAGAAGAGCCTCGACGTGAGGGAGAGGATCAGCTCTCAACTTCTAACAACCCAATAACCCATTGCAACTCGAAATGAGATCATACGATGTCGTATTCAAAATTTAAGCCAATCTTCGTGACTCGGTTGATTTAGTAAGCCTGAAAACACTGAAGAGTTGTATGTTTTTTTCTATTCATAATTTGGACTTGAGTCGTGAACGAGAATTGTGTATTTTTGCATAGGGAACCCATTGCAACTCGAAATGAGATCATACGATGTCGTATTCAAAATTTAAGCCAATCTTCGTGACTCGGTTGATTTTGTAAGCCTGAAAACACTGAAGAGTTGTATGTTTTTTTCTATTCATAATTTGGACTTGAGTCGTGAACGAGAATTGTGTATTTTTGCATAGGGAACCCATTGCAACTCGAAATGAGATCATATGATGTCGTATTCAAAATTTAAGTCAATCTTCGTGACTCGGTTGATTTAGTAAGCCTGAAAACACTGAAGAGTTGTATGTTTTTTTCTATTCATAATTTGGACTTGAGTCGTGAACGAGAATTGTGTATTTTTGCATAGGGAACCCATTGCAACTCGAAAAGAGATCATATGATGTCGTATTCAAAATTTAAGTCAATCTTCGTAACTCGGTTTATTTAGTAAGCCTGAAAACACTGAAGAGTTGTATGTTTTTTTCTATTCATAATTTGGACTTGAGTCGTGAACGAGAATTGTGTATTTTTGCATAGGGATCCCATTGCAACTCGAAATGAGATCATACGATGTCGCATTCAAAATTTAAGCAGATCTTCGTGACTCGGTTGATTTAGTAAGCCTGAAAACACTCAAGAGTTGTATGTTTTTTTCTATTCATAATTTGGATTTGAGTCGTGAACGAGAATTGTGTACTTTTGCATAGAAAACCCATTGCAACTCGAAATGAGATCATACGATGTCGTATTCAAAATTTAAGCCAATCTTCGTGACTCGGTTGATTTAGTAAGCCTGAAAACACTGAAGAGTTGTATGTTTTTTTCTATTCATAATTTGGACTTGAGTCGTGAACGAGAATTGTGTATTTTTGCATAGGGAACCCATTGCAACTCGAAATGAGATCATACGATGTCGTATTCAAAATTTAAGCCAATCTTCGTGACTCGGTTGATTTAGTAAGCCTGAAAACACTGAAGAGTTGTATGTTTTTTTCTATTCATAATTTGGACTTGAGTCGTGAACGAGAATTGTGTATTTTTGCATAGGGAACCCATTGCAACTCGAAATGAGATCATACGATGTCGTATTCAAAATTTAAGCCAATCTTCGTGACTCGGTTGATTTTGTAAGCCTGAAAACACTGAAGAGTTGTATGTTTTTTTCTATTCATAATTTGGACTTGAGTCGTGAACGAGAATTGTGTATTTTTGCATAGGGAACCCATTGCAACTCGAAATGAGATCATATGATGTCGTATTCAAAATTTAAGTCAATCTTCGTGACTCGGTTGATTTAGTAAGCCTGAAAACACTGAAGAGTTGTATGTTTTTTTCTATTCATAATTTGGACTTGAGTCGTGAACGAGAATTGTGTATTTTTGCATAGGGAACCCATTGCAACTCGAAAAGAGATCATATGATGTCGTATTCAAAATTTAAGTCAATCTTCGTAACTCGGTTTATTTAGTAAGCCTGAAAACACTGAAGAGTTGTATGTTTTTTTCTATTCATAATTTGGACTTGAGTCGTGAACGAGAATTGTGTATTTTTGCATAGGGATCCCATTGCAACTCGAAATGAGATCATACGATGTCGCATTCAAAATTTAAGCAGATCTTCGTGACTCGGTTGATTTAGTAAGCCTGAAAACACTCAAGAGTTGTATGTTTTTTTCTATTCATAATTTGGATTTGAGTCGTGAACGAGAATTGTGTACTTTTGCATAGAAAACCCATTGCAACTCGAAATGAGATCATACGATGTCGTATTCAAAATTTAAGCCAATCTTCGTGACTCGGTTGATTTAGTAAGCCTGAAAACACTGAAGAGTTGTATGTTTTTTTCTATTCATAATTTCGACTTGAGTCGTGAACGAGAATTGTGTATGTTTGCATAGGGAACCCATTGCAACTCGAAATGAGATCATACGATGTCGTATTCAAAATTTAAGCCAATCTTCGTGACTCGGTTGATTTTGTAAGCCTGAAAACACTGAAGAGTTGTATGTTTTTTTCTATTCATAATTTGGACTTGAGTCGTGAACGAGAATTGTGTATTTTTGCATAGGGAACCCATTGCAACTCGAAATGAGATCATATGATGTCGTATTCAAAATTTAAGTCAATCTTCGTAACTCGGTTTATTTAGTAAGCCTGAAAACACTGAAGAGTTGTATGTTTTTTTCTATTCATAATTTGGACTTGAGTCGTGAACGAGAATTGTGTATTTTTGCATAGGGATCCCATTGCAACTCGAAATGAGATCATACGATGTCGCATTCAAAATTTAACCCAATCTTCGTGACTCGATTGATTTAGTAAGCCTGAAAACACTCAAGAGTTGTATGTTTTTTTCTATTCATAATTTGGACTTGAGTCATGAACGAGAATTGTGTACTTTTGCATAGAAAACCCATTGCAACTCGAAATGAGATCATACGATGTCGTATTCAAAATTTAAGCCAATCTTCGTGACTCGGTTGATTTAGTAAGCCTGAAAACACTGAAGAGTTGTATGTTTTTTTCTATTCATAATTTGGACTTGAGTCGTGAACGAGAATTGTGTATTTTTGCATAGATAACCCATTGCTACTCTAAATGAGATCATACGATGTCGTATTCAAAATTTAAGCCAATCTTCGTGACTCGGTTGATTTAGTAAGCCTGAAAACACTGAAGAGTTGTATGTTTTTTTCTATTCATAATTTGGACTTGAGTCGTGAATGAGAATTGTGTATTTTTGCATAGGGAACCCATTGCAACTCGAAATGAGATCATATGATGTCGTATTCAAAATTTAAGTCAATCTTCGTAACTCGGTTTATTTAGTAAGCCTGAAAACACTGAAGAGTTGTATGTTTTTTTCTATTCATAATTTGGACTTGAGTCGTGAACGAGAATTGTGTATTTTTGCATAGGGATCCCATTGCAACTCGAAATGAGATCATACGATGTCGCATTCAAAATTTAAGCAGATCTTCGTGACTTGGTTGATTTAGTAAGCCTGAAAACACTCAAGAGTTGTATGTTTTTTTCTATTCATAATTTGGACTTGAGTCGTGAACGAGAATTGTGTACTTTTGCATAGAAAACCCATTGCAACTCGAAATGAGATCATACGATGTCGTATTCAAAATTTAAGCCAATCTTCGTGACTCGGTTGATTTAGTAAGCCTGAAAACACTGAAGAGTTGTATGTTTTTTTCTATTCATAATTTGGACTTGAGTCGTGAACGAGAATTGTGTATTTTTGCATAGGGAACCCATTGCAACTCGAAATGAGATCATACGATGTCGTATTCAAAATTTAAGCCAATCTTCGTGACTCGGTTGATTTTGTAAGCCTGAAAACACTGAAGAGTTGTATGTTTTTTTCTATTCATAATTTGGACTTGAGTCGTGAACGAGAATTGTGTATTTTTGCATAGGGAACCCATTGCAACTCGAAATGAGATCATATGATGTCGTATTCAAAATTTAAGTCAATCTTCGTAACTCGGTTTATTTAGTAAGCCTGAAAACACTGAAGAGTTGTATGTTTTTTTCTATTCATAATTTGGACTTGAGTCGTGAACGAGAATTGTGTATTTTTGCATAGGGATCCCATTGCAACTCGAAATGAGATCATACGATGTCGCATTCAAAATTTAAGCCAATCTTCGTGACTCGGTTGATTTAGTAAGCCTGAAAACACTCAATAGTTGTATGTTTTTTTCTATTCATAATTTGGACTTGAGTCGTGAACGAGAATTGTGTACTTTTGCATAGAAAACCCATTGCAACTCGAAATGAGATCATACGATGTCGTATTCAAAATTTAAGCCAATCTTCGTGACTCGGTTGATTTAGTAAGCCTGAAAACACTGAAGAGTTGTATGTTTTTTTCTATTCATAATTTGGACTTGAGTCGTGAACGAGAATTGTGTATTTTTGCATAGATAACCCATTGCAACTCTAAATGAGATCATACGATGTCGTATTCAAAATTTAAGCCAATCTTCGTGACTCGGTTGATTTAGTAAGCCTTAAAACACTGAAGAGTTGTATGTTTTTTTCTATTCATAATTTGGACTTGAGTCGTGAATGAGAATTGTGTATTTTTGCATAGGGAACCCATTGCAACTCGAAATGAGATCATATGATGTCGTATTCAAAATTTAAGTCAATCTTCGTAACTCGGTTTATTTAGTAAGCCTGAAAACACTGAAGAGTTGTATGTTTTTTTCTATTCATAATTTGGACTTGAGTCGTGAACGAGAATTGTGTATTTTTGCATAGGGAACCCATTGCAACTCGAAATGAGATCATACGATGTCGTATTCAAAATTTAAGCCAATCTTCGTGACTCGGTTGATTTAGTAAGCCTGAAAACACTGAAGAGTTGTATGTTTTTTTCTATTCATAATTTGGACTTGAGTCGTGAACGAGAATTGTGTATTTTTGCATAGAAAACCCATTGCAACTCGAAATGAGATCATACGATGTCGTATTCAAAATTTAAGCCAATCTTCGTGACTCGGTTGATTTAGTAAGCCGGAAAACACTGAAGAGTTGTATGTTTTTTTCTATTCATAATTTGGACTTGAGTCGTGAACGAGAATTGTGTATTTTTGCATAGGGAACCCATTGCAACTCGAAATGAGATCATATGATGTCGTATTCAAAATTTAAGTCAATCTTCGTAACTCGGTTTATTTAGTAAGCCTGAAAACACTGAAGAGTTGTATTTTTTTTTCTATTCATAATTTGGACTTGAGTCGTGAACGAGAATTGTGTATTTTTGCATAGGGAACCCATTGCAACTCGAAATGAGATCATACGATGTCGCATTCAAAATTTAAGCCAATCTTCGTGACTCGGTTGATTTAGTAAGCCCGAAAACACTGAAGAGTTGTATGTTTTTTTCTATTCATAATTTGGACTTGAGTCGTGAACGAGAATTGTGTATTTTTGCATAGAAAACCCATTGCAACTCGAAATGAGATCATACGATGTCGTATTCAAAATGTAAGCCAATCTTCGTGACTCGGTTGATTTAGTAAGCCGGAAAACACTGAAGAGTTGTATGTTTTTTTATTCATAATTTGGACTTGAGTCGTGAACGAGAATTGTGTATTTTTGCATAGGGAACCCATTGCAACACGAAATGAGATCATATGATGTCGTATTCAAAATTTAAGTCAATCTTCGTAACTCGGTTTATTTAGTAAGCCTGAAAACACTGAAGAGTTGTATGTTTTTTTCTATTCATAATTTGGACTTGAGTCGTGAACGAGAATTGTGTATTTTTGCATAGGGATCCCATTGCAACTCGAAATGAGATCATACGATGTCGCATTCAAAATTTAAGCCAATCTTCGTGACTCGGTTGATTTAGTAAGCCTGAAAACACTCAAGAGTTGTATGTTTTTTTCTATTCATAATTTGGACTTGAGTCGTGAACGAGAATTGTGTACTTTTGCATAGAAAACCCATTGCAACTCGAAATGAGATCATACGATGTCGTATTCAAAATTTAAGCCAATCTTCGTGACTCGGTTGATTTAGTAAGCCTGAAAACACTGAAGAGTTGTATGTTTTTTTCTATTCATAATTTGGACTTGAGTCGTGAACGAGAATTGTGTATTTTTGCATAGATAACCCATTGCAACTCTAAATGAGATCATACGATGTCGTATTCAAAATTTAAGCCAATCTTCGTGACTCGGTTGATTTAGTAAGCCTTAAAACACTGAAGAGTTGTATGTTTTTTTCTATTCATAATTTGGACTTGAGTCGTGAATGAGAATTGTGTATTTTTGCATAGGGAACCCATTGCAACTCGAAATGAGATCATATGATGTCGTATTCAAAATTTAAGTCAATCTTCGTAACTCGGTTTATTTAGTAAGCCTGAAAACACTGAAGAGTTGTATGTTTTTTTCTATTCATAATTTGGACTTGAGTCGTGAACGAGAATTGTGTATTTTTGCATAGGGAACCCATTGCAACTCGAAATGAGATCATACGATGTCGTATTCAAAATTTAAGCCAATCTTCGTGACTCGGTTGATTTAGTAAGCCTGAAAACACTGAAGAGTTGTATGTTTTTTTCTATTCATAATTTGGACTTGAGTCGTGAACGAGAATTGTGTATTTTTGCATAGAAAACCCATTGCAACTCGAAATGAGATCATACGATGTCGTATTCAAAATTTAAGCCAATCTTCGTGACTCGGTTGATTTAGTAAGCCGGAAAACACTGAAGAGTTGTATGTTTTTTTCTATTCATAATTTGGACTTGAGTCGTGAACGAGAATTGTGTATTTTTGCATAGGGAACCCATTGCAACTCGAAATGAGACCATATGATGTCGTATTCAAAATTTAAGTCAATCTTCGTAACTCGGTTTATTTAGTAAGCCTGAAAACACTGAAGAGTTGTATTTTTTTTTCTATTCATAATTTGGACTTGAGTCGTGAACGAGAATTGTGTATTTTTGCATAGGGAACCCATTGCAACTCGAAATGAGATCATACGATGTCGCATTCAAAATTTAAGCCAATCTTCGTGACTCGGTTGATTTAGTAAGCCCGAAAACACTGAAGAGTTGTATGTTTTTTTCTATTCATAATTTGGACTTGAGTCGTGAACGAGAATTGTGTATTTTTGCATAGAAAACCCATTGCAACTCGAAATGAGATCATACGATGTCGTATTCAAAATGTAAGCCAATCTTCGTGACTCGGTTGATTTAGTAAGCCGGAAAACACTGAAGAGTTGTATGTTTTTTTTATTCATAATTTGGACTTGAGTCGTGAACGAGAATTGTGTATTTTTGCATAGGGAACCCATTGCAACACGAAATGAGATCATATGATGTCGTATTCAAAATTTAAGTCAATCTTCGTAACTCGGTTTATTTAGTAAGCCTGAAAACACTGAAGAGTTGTATGTTTTTTTCTATTCATAATTTGGACTTGAGTCGTGAACGAGAATTGTGTATTTTTGCATAGGGATCCCATTGCAACTCGAAATGAGATCATATGATGTCGTATTCAAAATTTAAGTCAATCTTCGTAACTCGGTTGATTTAGTAAGCCGGAAAACACTGAAGAGTTGTATGTTTTTTTCTATTCATAATTTGGACTTGAGTCGTGAACGAGAATTGTGTATTTTTGCATAGGGAACCCATTGCAACTCGAAATGAGATCATATGATGTCGTATTCAAAATTTAAGTCAATCTTCGTAACTCGGTTTATTTAGTAAGCCTGAAAACACTGAAGAGTTGTATTTTTTTTTCTATTCATAATTTGGACTTGAGTCGTGAACGAGAATTGTGTATTTTTGCATAGGGAACCCATTGCAACTCGAAATGAGATCATACGATGTCGCATTCAAAATTTAAGCCAATCTTCGTGACTCGGTTGATTTAGTAAGCCCGAAAACACTGAAGAGTTGTATGTTTTTTTCTATTCATAATTTGGACTTGAGTCGTGAACGAGAATTGTGTATTTTTGCATAGAAAACCCATTGCAACTCGAAATGAGATCATACGATGTCGTATTCAAAATGTAAGCCAATCTTCGTGACTCGGTTGATTTAGTAAGCCGGAAAACACTGAAGAGTTGTATGTTTTTTTATTCATAATTTGGACTTGAGTCGTGAACGAGAATTGTGTATTTTTGCATAGGGAACCCATTGCAACACGAAATGAGATCATATGATGTCGTATTCAAAATTTAAGTCAATCTTCGTAACTCGGTTTATTTAGTAAGCCTGAAAACACTGAAGAGTTGTATGTTTTTTTCTATTCATAATTTGGACTTGAGTCGTGAACGAGAATTGTGTATTTTTGCATAGGGATCCCATTGCAACTCGAAATGAGATCATACGATGTCGCATTCAAAATTTAAGCCAATCTTCGTGACTCGGTTGATTTAGTAAGCCTGAAAACACTCAAGAGTTGTATGTTTTTTTCTATTCATAATTTGGACTTGAGTCGTGAACGAGAATTGTGTACTTTTGCATAGAAAACCCATTGCAACTCGAAATGAGATCATACGATGTCGTATTCAAAATTTAAGCCAATCTTCGTGACTCGGTTGATTTAGTAAGCCTGAAAACACTGAAGAGTTGTATGTTTTTTTCTATTCATAATTTGGACTTGAGTCGTGAACGAGAATTGTGTATTTTTGCATAGATAACCCATTGCAACTCTAAATGAGATCATACGATGTCGTATTCAAAATTTAAGCCAATCTTCGTGACTCGGTTGATTTAGTAAGCCTTAAAACACTGAAGAGTTGTATGTTTTTTTCTATTCATAATTTGGACTTGAGTCGTGAATGAGAATTGTGTATTTTTGCATAGGGAACCCATTGCAACTCGAAATGAGATCATATGATGTCGTATTCAAAATTTAAGTCAATCTTCGTAACTCGGTTTATTTAGTAAGCCTGAAAACACTGAAGAGTTGTATGTTTTTTTCTATTCATAATTTGGACTTGAGTCGTGAACGAGAATTGTGTATTTTTGCATAGGGAACCCATTGCAACTCGAAATGAGATCATACGATGTCGTATTCAAAATTTAAGCCAATCTTCGTGACTCGGTTGATTTAGTAAGCCTGAAAACACTGAAGAGTTGTATGTTTTTTTCTATTCATAATTTGGACTTGAGTCGTGAACGAGAATTGTGTATTTTTGCATAGAAAACCCATTGCAACTCGAAATGAGATCATACGATGTCGTATTCAAAATTTAAGCCAATCTTCGTGACTCGGTTGATTTAGTAAGCCGGAAAACACTGAAGAGTTGTATGTTTTTTTCTATTCATAATTTGGACTTGAGTCGTGAACGAGAATTGTGTATTTTTGCATAGGGAACCCATTGCAACTCGAAATGAGACCATATGATGTCGTATTCAAAATTTAAGTCAATCTTCGTAACTCGGTTTATTTAGTAAGCCTGAAAACACTGAAGAGTTGTATTTTTTTTTCTATTCATAATTTGGACTTGAGTCGTGAACGAGAATTGTGTATTTTTGCATAGGGAACCCATTGCAACTCGAAATGAGATCATACGATGTCGCATTCAAAATTTAAGCCAATCTTCGTGACTCGGTTGATTTAGTAAGCCCGAAAACACTGAAGAGTTGTATGTTTTTTTCTATTCATAATTTGGACTTGAGTCGTGAACGAGAATTGTGTATTTTTGCATAGAAAACCCATTGCAACTCGAAATGAGATCATACGATGTCGTATTCAAAATGTAAGCCAATCTTCGTGACTCGGTTGATTTAGTAAGCCGGAAAACACTGAAGAGTTGTATGTTTTTTTATTCATAATTTGGACTTGAGTCGTGAACGAGAATTGTGTATTTTTGCATAGGGAACCCATTGCAACACGAAATGAGATCATATGATGTCGTATTCAAAATTTAAGTCAATCTTCGTAACTCGGTTTATTTAGTAAGCCTGAAAACACTGAAGAGTTGTATGTTTTTTTCTATTCATAATTTGGACTTGAGTCGTGAACGAGAATTGTGTATTTTTGCATAGGGATCCCATTGCAACTCGAAATGAGATCATACGATGTCGCATTCAAAATTTAAGCCAATCTTCGTGACTCGGTTGATTTAGTAAGCCTGAAAACACTCAAGAGTTGTATGTTTTTTTCTATTCATAATTTGGACTTGAGTCGTGAACGAGAATTGTGTACTTTTGCATAGAAAACCCATTGCAACTCGAAATGAGATCATACGATGTCGTATTCAAAATTTAAGCCAATCTTCGTGACTCGGTTGATTTAGTAAGCCTGAAAACACTGAAGAGTTGTATGTTTTTTTCTATTCATAATTTGGACTTGAGTCGTGAACGAGAATTGTGTATTTTTGCATAGATAACCCATTGCAACTCTAAATGAGATCATACGATGTCGTATTCAAAATTTAAGCCAATCTTCGTGACTCGGTTGATTTAGTAAGCCTTAAAACACTGAAGAGTTGTATGTTTTTTTCTATTCATAATTTGGACTTGAGTCGTGAATGAGAATTGTGTATTTTTGCATAGGGAACCCATTGCAACTCGAAATGAGATCATATGATGTCGTATTCAAAATTTAAGTCAATCTTCGTAACTCGGTTTATTTAGTAAGCCTGAAAACACTGAAGAGTTGTATGTTTTTTTCTATTCATAATTTGGACTTGAGTCGTGAACGAGAATTGTGTATTTTTGCATAGGGAACCCATTGCAACTCGAAATGAGATCATACGATGTCGTATTCAAAATTTAAGCCAATCTTCGTGACTCGGTTGATTTAGTAAGCCTGAAAACACTGAAGAGTTGTATGTTTTTTTCTATTCATAATTTGGACTTGAGTCGTGAACGAGAATTGTGTATTTTTGCATAGAAAACCCATTGCAACTCGAAATGAGATCATACGATGTCGTATTCAAAATTTAAGCCAATCTTCGTGACTCGGTTGATTTAGTAAGCCGGAAAACACTGAAGAGTTGTATGTTTTTTTCTATTCATAATTTGGACTTGAGTCGTGAACGAGAATTGTGTATTTTTGCATAGGGAACCCATTGCAACTCGAAATGAGACCATATGATGTCGTATTCAAAATTTAAGTCAATCTTCGTAACTCGGTTTATTTAGTAAGCCTGAAAACACTGAAGAGTTGTATTTTTTTTTCTATTCATAATTTGGACTTGAGTCGTGAACGAGAATTGTGTATTTTTGCATAGGGAACCCATTGCAACTCGAAATGAGATCATACGATGTCGCATTCAAAATTTAAGCCAATCTTCGTGACTCGGTTGATTTAGTAAGCCCGAAAACACTGAAGAGTTGTATGTTTTTTTCTATTCATAATTTGGACTTGAGTCGTGAACGAGAATTGTGTATTTTTGCATAGAAAACCCATTGCAACTCGAAATGAGATCATACGATGTCGTATTCAAAATGTAAGCCAATCTTCGTGACTCGGTTGATTTAGTAAGCCGGAAAACACTGAAGAGTTGTATGTTTTTTTTATTCATAATTTGGACTTGAGTCGTGAACGAGAATTGTGTATTTTTGCATAGGGAACCCATTGCAACACGAAATGAGATCATATGATGTCGTATTCAAAATTTAAGTCAATCTTCGTAACTCGGTTTATTTAGTAAGCCTGAAAACACTGAAGAGTTGTATGTTTTTTTCTATTCATAATTTGGACTTGAGTCGTGAACGAGAATTGTGTATTTTTGCATAGGGATCCCATTGCAACTCGAAATGAGATCATACGATGTCGCATTCAAAATTTAAGCCAATCTTCGTGACTCGGTTGATTTAGTAAGCCTGAAAACACTCAAGAGTTGTATGTTTTTTTCTATTCATAATTTGGACTTGAGTCGTGAACGAGAATTGTGTACTTTTGCATAGAAAACCCATTGCAACTCGAAATGAGATCATACGATGTCGTATTCAAAATTTAAGCCAATCTTCGTGACTCGGTTGATTTAGTAAGCCTGAAAACACTCAAGAGTTGTATGTTTTTTTCTATTCATAATTTGGACTTGAGTCGTGAACGAGAATTGTGTATTTTTGCATAGATAACCCATTGCAACTCTAAATGAGATCATACGATGTCGTATTCAAAATTTAAGCCAATCTTCGTGACTCGGTTGATTTAGTAAGCCTTAAAACACTGAAGAGTTGTATGTTTTTTTCTATTCATAATTTGGACTTGAGTCGTGAATGAGAATTGTGTATTTTTGCATAGGGAACCCATTGCAACTCGAAATGAGATCATATGATGTCGTATTCAAAATTTAAGTCAATCTTCGTAACTCGGTTTATTTAGTAAGCCTGAAAACACTGAAGAGTTGTATGTTTTTTTCTATTCATAATTTGGACTTGAGTCGTGAACGAGAATTGTGTATTTTTGCATAGGGAACCCATTGCAACTCGAAATGAGATCATACGATGTCGTATTCAAAATTTAAGCCAATCTTCGTGACTCGGTTGATTTAGTAAGCCTGAAAACACTGAAGAGTTGTATGTTTTTTTCTATTCATAATTTGGACTTGAGTCGTGAACGAGAATTGTGTATTTTTGCATAGAAAACCCATTGCAACTCGAAATGAGATCATACGATGTCGTATTCAAAATTTAAGCCAATCTTCGTGACTCGGTTGATTTAGTAAGCCGGAAAACACTGAAGAGTTGTATGTTTTTTTCTATTCATAATTTGGACTTGAGTCGTGAACGAGAATTGTGTATTTTTGCATAGGGAACCCATTGCAACTCGAAATGAGACCATATGATGTCGTATTCAAAATTTAAGTCAATCTTCGTAACTCGGTTTATTTAGTAAGCCTGAAAACACTGAAGAGTTGTATTTTTTTTTCTATTCATAATTTGGACTTGAGTCGTGAACGAGAATTGTGTATTTTTGCATAGGGAACCCATTGCAACTCGAAATGAGATCATACGATGTCGCATTCAAAATTTAAGCCAATCTTCGTGACTCGGTTGATTTAGTAAGCCCGAAAACACTGAAGAGTTGTATGTTTTTTTCTATTCATAATTTGGACTTGAGTCGTGAACGAGAATTGTGTATTTTTGCATAGAAAACCCATTGCAACTCGAAATGAGATCATACGATGTCGTATTCAAAATGTAAGCCAATCTTCGTGACTCGGTTGATTTAGTAAGCCGGAAAACACTGAAGAGTTGTATGTTTTTTTTATTCATAATTTGGACTTGAGTCGTGAACGAGAATTGTGTATTTTTGCATAGGGAACCCATTGCAACACGAAATGAGATCATATGATGTCGTATTCAAAATTTAAGTCAATCTTCGTAACTCGGTTGATTTAGTAAGCCGGAAAACACTGAAGAGTTGTATGTTTTTTTCTATTCATAATTTGGACTTGAGTCGTGAACGAGAATTGTGTATTTTTGCATAGGGAACCCATTGCAACTCGAAATGAGATCATATGATGTCGTATTCAAAATTTAAGTCAATCTTCGTAACTCGGTTTATTTAGTAAGCCTGAAAACACTGAAGAGTTGTATTTTTTTTTCTATTCATAATTTGGACTTGAGTCGTGAACGAGAATTGTGTATTTTTGCATAGGGAACCCATTGCAACTCGAAATGAGATCATACGATGTCGCATTCAAAATTTAAGCCAATCTTCGTGACTCGGTTGATTTAGTAAGCCCGAAAACACTGAAGAGTTGTATGTTTTTTTCTATTCATAATTTGGACTTGAGTCGTGAACGAGAATTGTGTATTTTTGCATAGAAAACCCATTGCAACTCGAAATGAGATCATACGATGTCGTATTCAAAATGTAAGCCAATCTTCGTGACTCGGTTGATTTAGTAAGCCGGAAAACACTGAAGAGTTGTATGTTTTTTTATTCATAATTTGGACTTGAGTCGTGAACGAGAATTGTGTATTTTTGCATAGGGAACCCATTGCAACACGAAATGAGATCATATGATGTCGTATTCAAAATTTAAGTCAATCTTCGTAACTCGGTTTATTTAGTAAGCCTGAAAACACTGAAGAGTTGTATGTTTTTTTCTATTCATAATTTGGACTTGAGTCGTGAACGAGAATTGTGTATTTTTGCATAGGGATCCCATTGCAACTCGACGATAACATGTAAGTATATTAGAAAAAAAAAACCGTCAATAGTTCGTCTGTACAGAGAGAATATATGAGCAAAAATGTAGGCTAACCAAAGATTGGATAACCCATCACCTGCCAAAATAAGGGTGCCATGACAGCCCCCTCCTATACTACCTCACGGCCTATCACAAACACAAATAGGTGATTGGCAAAAAGTTATCAAAGTACTACCAAATCACAAGGATAAATGCTATACAAAATTTTGTAGACAACATATTTAATCCTAGCAAAAACTTCCTCCTCTTTAGGCAAAAAACCATCAAATCTAGCTGCATTCCTGGTCCTCCAGATCCAATATATGGTGCATGAGAAAGCAATCCTAGCAGCCTTGGCTTGCATATTGGCTCCGCTCCTTTCCTTCTTGATCCATTTGACCGAGCTAGCCAAGGTCCCCATCATCCGTGGGATGCCAATCCATGCTTTCATCATAGTCCAGACCTTACCTGAAAAAGGGCATTCAAAATAGAGGTGTGGAGCCGTTTCCGGTCCACCCTTGCACAATACACAATTATTATCCACATCTAATCTATGAAGATTATCACACGTGGCTAATCTATTACGGAATGCCAACCAAGTAATAAAGGAAAACTTGGGAGGAATGTAATCTTTCCAAATAAATGGCATCCACACACGGGTGGCAGCCCTAGTCCTAAGTAAATCATAAACCTTGGAGGATACCAGTTTGCCATTAGATTGAAGAGCATTTAGGCCAAGTATAGCACTCGGAATGTCCGGGAACTTGGAGAGTATTTCATCACGGATTAATGCTATCTTTTTGAATAATTGTGAATCTCTTTCGTGTGGGACAAACTCCCACACACTCCTTCCCTTTAGATAAACCCCATGCACCCACTTGACCCAAAGAGTGTCCTTTTTAGTGTGTATATCCCAAAAAGTTTTTGAAAGTAGAGCCTTGTTCCAAACCTTCGTATCATGTATACCAAGTCCACCTTCTTCTTTCGGGAGGCAAATATCCGCCCAGGCGACCCTAGCGAATTTGCTTCCCCAAAGAAAAATGCGGCAAATGGATGTAATCCTGTCAAGAATAACACTGGGGATGGGAAACATTTGTAGCCAAAAAGAGTGTACCCCCTGTATAACTGACTTGACTAGCTCAACTCTGCCTGCATAAGATAAAGATTTAAGACTCCAAGCATTAATAAAAGTGGTGATGGACTCTAAAAGGGGTGCATATTGGGCCACAGATAGCTTTAGGGGCGCCAGAGGGACCCCAAGATAAGTGACCGGGAATGCACCAATTTTAAAGTCCACCAGTTCAAGTATAGTATCAAGCTCATAATATGCATTACCACCAAGGAAGATATTTGATTTATCATAGTTGACCCTAAGGCCAGATATGTTACCAAATTCTTCCAAAGCCTGTGTAAGAATCTGTATAGATGTGATATCACCTCTAGAAAAAAGCATCAAATCATCAGCATATGCCACATGTGAAATATTGAGTGACCCACACAGAGGATGGTGATTGAACATAGGGTTTTTGGTCCTATGATTCAATAGTCTAGACAAGTACTCCAAGCATAGGACAAATAAGAGGGGGGACATAGGGTCCCCTTGCCGAAGCCCTCTTTTACCCTCAAAATGGCCATGGAGAACACCATTGATTGATATGGAGTATGAAGCGGTGGTGACACACTCCATAATCCAGTGTATGAATCTGCCCGGGAATCCCAAGTGGGTCAACATACTAGTAAGGAAGTCCCAAGATATAGTATCATAGGCTTTCCGGAGGTCAACCTTGATCATACATCTTGGAGACATACGTTTCCTAGCATATCCTTTAATCAGCTCTTGGGCAACAAACACATTATCAATCATGAGTCTCCCATCAACAAAGGCCCCCTGGGCTTGGTCAATAAGGTCCGGAAGGCACGGGATCATTCTTTTAGAAATGATCTTAGTAATGACTTTGTATACCACATTTGTACAAGCGATTGGTCTAAAGTCAGCCGGCGTAGGAGAATGGTTTGTCTTAGGAATTAAAGCAATAACCGTGTGGTTAGTTTGCTTTAATAACCTACCAGACCCAAAGAAGGCCTTAACAGCCTTGGTAAAGTCATAACCAACCGTGTTCCAATTCTTTTTAAAGAATGCCGATGTATAACCATCAGGACCAGGTGATTTATTATCACCAATGTCAAACAAGGCCTCTTTAATTTCCACATCTGTGATTGGGCCAATAAGGCCGGCTGAACTAGTAGGAGGTAGACATCTACCCGAGGCCACAATATTGGGGTCCAATCCGGAGGTAGGATAGTGCGTACCAAATAAATTGGTATAAAAGTTCACTAGTTCTGTAGCCACTTGGTCAATAGAAGTGGTAGTCATCCCATTATGGAGTGTTAATGCCGTAATGGAATTTCTAGCCACATTCTTTTTCACAATAGCATGGAAGTATTTGGTGCATTTATCACTTTGAACAAGGTGGTTAGCCTTGGCCTTTTGCCTAAAAAAATCTTCTTCGGCCACTTTAAGGTTTAGAAGTTTTTTCTTGATTAGGGAGAGTTCTTCTTTTAGAGTTTCATCCAACGGAGAGAGTATAGAAAGCCCAAGGAGCCTTTTATACTCTTTCTTGGAATCCTTAACTCTTTCGGAAATGTGCCCAAAATGGAGTTTGTTAAGCTCTCTAAGCGGTCTTTTAAGGTCCTTCAACTTCTTGGCTAAAATGAATTGAGAGCTGCCATATACCCCTTTATCCCAATGACTTGAGAGGATAGCATTGAAATTCTCATGATTTTGCCACATATTAAAAAATTTAAAGGGCCGAGAGGCAGCCCCATTAGTTTTCCCAATGGAAACCATGGAGGCTACGTGATCGGATTCAAGTTCCATATCATGAAAATGTGTTTTACACTCAATATCCATAGTGGACCAAAAAGAGTTGATGAGAACTCGATCTAGTTTAGCCCATAGCGAGCCTCTATTCCAAGTTAGGAATTGGCCCGTGGATGGACAATCAACAAGGTTAGTTTGCAATTTAAAATCATTTAAGTGTTGCATATCATAGGCCGAGGGAGGGGTAGGACCCACCCTCTCATTCGGGCCTCCAACACAATTAAAGTCTCCCATTACTAGCCACGGGCTATTAATGTTAGGCTCCAAATTTGCTAGATGATCCCAAAGGGCCTTTCTCTCAAGCACCGTGTAGAGAGCATACACAAAAGTAACAATATACTCAATTTGAGTAATCTTACATGTGGCTTTAAGATGCACATGTTGTTTGTCAATTTCAAGCACATTAATATGAACAAAATTTGGGTCCCAAATTATGCCAATACGGCCACCATCAATTTTGTCAAAATTAGTAATAGATAGCCAAGAAGGTAATCTATTTGAACTAAACTTGACAAAATTAGTGATAGTCATTTTGGTTTCAAGAAGACAACACAAATGGATATTATTAGTGCGAATAAACTTAAGGATAGAATTTTGTTTGGAGACCTTATTGAGGCCTCTTATATTCCAAGCGGACACAATCATCAAATCTTTTTGTTGGCCTTCCTCCTCCCACCATTCTTCTCATTGGGTCTCGGCCTCATCCTATCTCTCTCATAGGTAGGTCTCGGCTTTACTCTTTGTTTGTACCTAGTAAGATATAAGAAAGTATAGGGATATTCAATGAACCAAGAGTTAAAGTCATACCCAAACTCCGTAGCAAAGACTCCCGGAATAGCCTCCAAACATTTAGTTGTGAAAGTGAGTCCCACGGTAAGCTCATCTTGGGTGACTCTCAAATAGTTATCAAGCCGCACCATTTGTTCCTTAACTTCACCAAAGTGTAGTAGGTGAATCAAAGGTAGGTTGTCATTGCCAAGCTCAAGTTTTACAATAACATCATCTCGATATGCGTCTCTAATGTCTTTCACCACACGGATTTTGTTGAAGTCTAGCATGCTTGGACGCTTTACAAGAGATGCTTTACCCCTCGGGCAGCCGTCTTCATAATATCTAGCAAGATAGTGCCTAAAGACACCCCTCATAAATGTAGAATCGAAGGTATATCCGCTGTTGGCAGCAGTGATTCCGGGCAGTTTCTCTAGGCATTCCTTAGTAAAGAACATCCCGGGTTGGTCATCCTTCACTATCTTGAGGTGGTGGTCCATCTTTAGAATTGTAGCCTCTTTATCCACATGTTTTTTATACGTAACATTAATTGTAGGCATTAAAACCTCATCCGGTTCCATGTCAACAACTACTTCATCTTGATATGTATCAAGAAAATTTTGTACCTTACGGACAAGTACATCCTCTCCATCCTTGAAATCGGATGTGCCACCCTCCCCTCTTATGGGCTTTTTCTTTCCCCATTTAAAGAAGCGGAACCTCTTAAAAAATGGGTGATCTCTTTTAGTGACAAAGGCATCACTTTCTTCTTCCACTATTCTTTCTTGACAGACTGTTTTAGCATCTTTACAAACTGTTTTAGCTACCTCGCTGCCAGTAACTACCTCCACTCCGATCTCATTTATGCCATTTGTTATTGTTAAAATTTCTTCCTTTTCTTTGCTCTCAATCTCGGCAATGATGGTACACGTGAAGGCATGGTGACCAAACTTTTTGCAATGGAAGCAATAATTTGGAAAAGTTTCATACCTCACAAATTGGGTGTGTAGTTTCCCATTAGGTAGCTTAATCTTGAGCTCAAGTGGAGGTGGTTTAGATGCATCAACTTCAATTAGGACTCTTGCAAAGTTTGATCTAGCCTTTTCAAGAGTAACTCTATCCGTGGTCAAGGGAACGCCCACCTTAGATGCCACCTCACTTATAACATCCTCATTCCAAATTCTCATAGGTAGATGGGGGAATTGCACCCAAATAGGGACCTTAAGGAATTCCTCATCATTCATAGAAAAATCTTCCGATAGTAATTTCAATGGAAACCTTTTCCCAAACAAAGTGTATGGACCTTCCATAAGGACTTTAGCCCTATCCTTGTCATTTTGAAATTTGAATATCACCCATCCCTTGTCATGGCTTCTAAATCGGCAAGGGACTGCCCATTTTTGTACAATAGTTTGGAGCTTCATGTAGCCGGGGTAGCCTCCATCAAAATAACCAACAAGACAATGCCCCCAAATATCAATCATGGACGGTAGGACTCGAGTAGATAGGTCAATAATGTCACCTTTAGGCTCAATGTATCTTAGTTTCATACCCTTGTTTGGCTCTCTATTGTCTTTAAAAAGAGACACAAATGAAGGTTTAGAACCCGGTTGTCCCCATTTGTTTGCACCTAGTATTTCTGCCTTGTTTACTGTCTCAGCCTGGGTGTGTACTGCCGCGACCTGAAGGTGTATTGCCGCGTCCTGGGTGGGTAATGTAGCGTGCTGGGAGGCCTGAAGGGGTAATGCCGCAGCTAATTGGCCTGAAGGAGAAAACTCGCTGTGCTGTGTGGCCTGGAGGGGTAATGCCGCAGTAGGTGTAGTTGCCACATTTTTGTCAGCCATGGCTTCCTCTCTTTCCAAGATCTCTTTAACAGTTGGATCAAGTTCATACTCCACATCTTCAATCAACACATTATCAATAGAGTCTTCATCAATAATTGGTACAAGGTGAGTACCTTCGTTTATATCACTGTTTATATCCTCCATTGTTCCATCTATGCTTGGTTCCAAGGATTGGCAGCTATTTTCCCTAGAGTCCTCAAGGATTGGTTCCAAAGCTGTAGAAGAGCTGCCATTCTTAACACGGTCTTGTGAAGTCTCATTTTCCCATATCTGCGTATCATCTTTCTCATGGGCCATAGTCGCTGGTGCCTCATCAATTTCCCTGTTTAGTTCATCCTTAAGCCGAGAAGAGGAAATAGCGGCCTCAACATTGCTCTGCATTCCAGCCTTCTGAGGTTGTGAGCACTCAACGTTATCACTTCCAATAGCCTCAATAGCCTCATCAATTTCCTTGCTTTGCTTAGCCTTAAGTCGAGAGGAAGACTTGGTGGGTGCGGAAGCCTCCTTCTTTTTTTTTGTAGCCATGGAGGAAGAGGGAGCTAAGCAGAGTCTCAACTAAGTAGCCATAACTGTAGTTTCCTTTTTTAGAGTATGGAGTTCCCAGATTGGAAAGAGCCGTTGGGGAAGATGACCCAAAAACGACCTTCCCAGATAGTGGAAACGGATGGATATGCTTGATCTACAAACTCAGGGGAATCCAAAAACACCTTCTAAGAGAAGATTGAACGAGGTAAACTCGAGTAATTGGCGTTGACCTGAAGCTGTGAACAGTAACCCGTCGGTATGTTTGAGTGAAAACCAGTCCGAAATTCCCCAAAATGAGCTTAAAAATTGGAGGATTTACCCCCAAACAAGTTTAGGAGTTAAAGCAACCAATATCAAAGCTCAAACGTCAAGATTAATGGAAGAAACAAGTTGAATTGATGAATGCCGTAGAAGAGCCTCGACGTGAGGGAGAGGATCAGCTCTCAACTTCTAACAACTCCCATTGCAACTCGAAATGAGATCATACGATGTCGCATTCAAAATTTAAGCCAATCTTCGTGACTCGGTTGATTTAGTAAGCCTGAAAACACTCAAGAGTTGTATGTTTTTTTCTATTCATAATTTGGACTTGAGTCGTGAACGAGAATTGTGTACTTTTGCATAGAAAACCCATTGCAACTCGAAATGAGATCATACGATGTCGTATTCAAAATTTAAGCCAATCTTCGTGACTCGGTTGATTTAGTAAGCCTGAAAACACTGAAGAGTTGTATGTTTTTTTCTATTCATAATTTGGACTTGAGTCGTGAACGAGAATTGTGTATTTTTGCATAGATAACCCATTGCAACTCTAAATGAGATCATACGATGTCGTATTCAAAATTTAAGCCAATCTTCGTGACTCGGTTGATTTAGTAAGCCTTAAAACACTGAAGAGTTGTATGTTTTTTTCTATTCATAATTTGGACTTGAGTCGTGAATGAGAATTGTGTATTTTTGCATAGGGAACCCATTGCAACTCGAAATGAGATCATATGATGTCGTATTCAAAATTTAAGTCAATCTTCGTAACTCGGTTTATTTAGTAAGCCTGAAAACACTGAAGAGTTGTATGTTTTTTTCTATTCATAATTTGGACTTGAGTCGTGAACGAGAATTGTGTATTTTTGCATAGGGAACCCATTGCAACTCGAAATGAGATCATACGATGTCGTATTCAAAATTTAAGCCAATCTTCGTGACTCGGTTGATTTAGTAAGCCTGAAAACACTGAAGAGTTGTATGTTTTTTTCTATTCATAATTTGGACTTGAGTCGTGAACGAGAATTGTGTATTTTTGCATAGAAAACCCATTGCAACTCGAAATGAGATCATACGATGTCGTATTCAAAATTTAAGCCAATCTTCGTGACTCGGTTGATTTAGTAAGCCGGAAAACACTGAAGAGTTGTATGTTTTTTTCTATTCATAATTTGGACTTGAGTCGTGAACGAGAATTGTGTATTTTTGCATAGGGAACCCATTGCAACTCGAAATGAGACCATATGATGTCGTATTCAAAATTTAAGTCAATCTTCGTAACTCGGTTTATTTAGTAAGCCTGAAAACACTGAAGAGTTGTATTTTTTTTTCTATTCATAATTTGGACTTGAGTCGTGAACGAGAATTGTGTATTTTTGCATAGGGAACCCATTGCAACTCGAAATGAGATCATACGATGTCGCATTCAAAATTTAAGCCAATCTTCGTGACTCGGTTGATTTAGTAAGCCCGAAAACACTGAAGAGTTGTATGTTTTTTTCTATTCATAATTTGGACTTGAGTCGTGAACGAGAATTGTGTATTTTTGCATAGAAAACCCATTGCAACTCGAAATGAGATCATACGATGTCGTATTCAAAATGTAAGCCAATCTTCGTGACTCGGTTGATTTAGTAAGCCGGAAAACACTGAAGAGTTGTATGTTTTTTTTATTCATAATTTGGACTTGAGTCGTGAACGAGAATTGTGTATTTTTGCATAGGGAACCCATTGCAACACGAAATGAGATCATATGATGTCGTATTCAAAATTTAAGTCAATCTTCGTAACTCGGTTTATTTAGTAAGCCTGAAAACACTGAAGAGTTGTATGTTTTTTTCTATTCATAATTTGGACTTGAGTCGTGAACGAGAATTGTGTATTTTTGCATAGGGATCCCATTGCAACTCGAAATGAGATCATACGATGTCGCATTCAAAATTTAAGCCAATCTTCGTGACTCGGTTGATTTAGTAAGCCTGAAAACACTCAAGAGTTGTATGTTTTTTTCTATTCATAATTTGGACTTGAGTCGTGAACGAGAATTGTGTACTTTTGCATAGAAAACCCATTGCAACTCGAAATGAGATCATACGATGTCGTATTCAAAATTTAAGCCAATCTTCGTGACTCGGTTGATTTAGTAAGCCTGAAAACACTGAAGAGTTGTATGTTTTTTTCTATTCATAATTTGGACTTGAGTCGTGAACGAGAATTGTGTATTTTTGCATAGGGAACCCATTGCAACTCGAAATGAGATCATACGATGTCGTATTCAAAATTTAAGCCAATCTTCGTGACTCGGTTGATTTAGTAAGCCGGAAAACACTGAAGAGTTGTATGTTTTTTTCTATTCATAATTTGGACTTGAGTCGTGAACGAGAATTGTGTATTTTTGCATAGGGAACCCATTGCAACTCGAAATGAGACCATATGATGTCGTATTCAAAATTTAAGTCAATCTTCGTAACTCGGTTTATTTAGTAAGCCTGAAAACACTGAAGAGTTGTATTTTTTTTTCTATTCATAATTTGGACTTGAGTCGTGAACGAGAATTGTGTATTTTTGCATAGGGAACCCATTGCAACTCGAAATGAGATCATACGATGTCGCATTCAAAATTTAAGCCAATCTTCGTGACTCGGTTGATTTAGTAAGCCCGAAAACACTGAAGAGTTGTATGTTTTTTTCTATTCATAATTTGGACTTGAGTCGTGAACGAGAATTGTGTATTTTTGCATAGAAAACCCATTGCAACTCGAAATGAGATCATACGATGTCGTATTCAAAATGTAAGCCAATCTTCGTGACTCGGTTGATTTAGTAAGCCGGAAAACACTGAAGAGTTGTATGTTTTTTTTATTCATAATTTGGACTTGAGTCGTGAACGAGAATTGTGTATTTTTGCATAGGGAACCCATTGCAACACGAAATGAGATCATATGATGTCGTATTCAAAATTTAAGTCAATCTTCGTAACTCGGTTTATTTAGTAAGCCTGAAAACACTGAAGAGTTGTATGTTTTTTTCTATTCATAATTTGGACTTGAGTCGTGAACGAGAATTGTGTATTTTTGCATAGGGATCCCATTGCAACTCGAAATGAGATCATACGATGTCGCATTCAAAATTTAAGCCAATCTTCGTGACTCGGTTGATTTAGTAAGCCTGAAAACACTCAAGAGTTGTATGTTTTTTTCTATTCATAATTTGGACTTGAGTCGTGAACGAGAATTGTGTACTTTTGCATAGAAAACCTATTGCAACTCGAAATGAGATCATACGATGTCGTATTCAAAATTTAAGCCAATCTTCGTGACTCGGTTGATTTAGTAAGCCTGAAAACACTGAAGAGTTGTATGTTTTTTTCTATTCATAATTTGGACTTGAGTCGTGAACGAGAATTGTGTATTTTTGCATAGGGAACCCATTGCAACTCGAAATGAGATCATACGATGTCGTATTCAAAATTGAAGCCAATCTTCGTGACTCGGTTGATTTAGTAAGCCTGAAAACACTGAAGAGTTGTATGTTTTTTTCTATTCATAATTTGGACTTGAGTCGTGAACGAGAATTGTGTATTTTTGCATAGGGAACCCATTGCAACTCGAAATGAGATCATATGATGTCGTATTAAAAATTTAAGTCAATCTTCGTAACTCGGTTTATTTAGTAAGCCTGAAAACACTGAAGAGTTGTATGTTTTTTTCTATTCATAATTTGGACTTGAGTCGTGAACGAGAATTGTGTATTTTTGCATAGGGAACCCATTGCAACACGAAATGAGATCATATGATGTCGTATTCAAAATTTAAGTCAATCTTCGTAACTCGGTTTATTTAGTAAGCCTGAAAACACTGAAGAGTTGTATGTTTTTTTCTATTCATAATTTGGACTTGAGTCGTGAACGAGAATTGTGTATTTTTGCATAGGGATCCCATTGCAACTCGAAATGAGATCATACGATGTCGCATTCAAAATTTAAGCCAATCTTCGTGACTCGGTTGATTTAGTAAGCCTGAAAACACTCAAGAGTTGTATGTTTTTTTCTATTCATAATTTGGACTTGAGTCGTGAACGAGAATTGTGTACTTTTGCATAGAAAACCCATTGCAACTCGAAATGAGATCATACGATGTCGTATTCAAAATTTAAGCCAATCTTCGTGACTCGGTTGATTTAGTAAGCCTGAAAACACTGAAGAGTTGTATGTTTTTTTCTATTCATAATTTGGACTTGAGTCGTGAACGAGAATTGTGTATTTTTGCATAGATAACCCATTGCAACTCTAAATGAGATCATACGATGTCGTATTCAAAATTTAAGCCAATCTTCGTGACTCGGTTGATTTAGTAAGCCTTAAAACACTGAAGAGTTGTATGTTTTTTTCTATTCATAATTTGGACTTGAGTCGTGAATGAGAATTGTGTATTTTTGCATAGGGAACCCATTGCAACTCGAAATGAGATCATATGATGTCGTATTCAAAATTTAAGTCAATCTTCGTAACTCGGTTTATTTAGTAAGCCTGAAAACACTGAAGAGTTGTATGTTTTTTTCTATTCATAATTTGGACTTGAGTCGTGAACGAGAATTGTGTATTTTTGCATAGGGAACCCATTGCAACTCGAAATGAGATCATACGATGTCGTATTCAAAATTTAAGCCAATCTTCGTGACTCGGTTGATTTAGTAAGCCTGAAAACACTGAAGAGTTGTATGTTTTTTTCTATTCATAATTTGGACTTGAGTCGTGAACGAGAATTGTGTATTTTTGCATAGAAAACCCATTGCAACTCGAAATGAGATCATACGATGTCGTATTCAAAATTTAAGCCAATCTTCGTGACTCGGTTGATTTAGTAAGCCGGAAAACACTGAAGAGTTGTATGTTTTTTTCTATTCATAATTTGGACTTGAGTCGTGAACGAGAATTGTGTATTTTTGCATAGGGAACCCATTGCAACTCGAAATGAGACCATATGATGTCGTATTCAAAATTTAAGTCAATCTTCGTAACTCGGTTTATTTAGTAAGCCTGAAAACACTGAAGAGTTGTATTTTTTTTTCTATTCATAATTTGGACTTGAGTCGTGAACGAGAATTGTGTATTTTTGCATAGGGAACCCATTGCAACTCGAAATGAGATCATACGATGTCGCATTCAAAATTTAAGCCAATCTTCGTGACTCGGTTGATTTAGTAAGCCCGAAAACACTGAAGAGTTGTATGTTTTTTTCTATTCATAATTTGGACTTGAGTCGTGAACGAGAATTGTGTATTTTTGCATAGAAAACCCATTGCAACTCGAAATGAGATCATACGATGTCGTATTCAAAATGTAAGCCAATCTTCGTGACTCGGTTGATTTAGTAAGCCGGAAAACACTGAAGAGTTGTATGTTTTTTTTATTCATAATTTGGACTTGAGTCGTGAACGAGAATTGTGTATTTTTGCATAGGGAACCCATTGCAACACGAAATGAGATCATATGATGTCGTATTCAAAATTTAAGTCAATCTTCGTAACTCGGTTGATTTAGTAAGCCGGAAAACACTGAAGAGTTGTATGTTTTTTTCTATTCATAATTTGGACTTGAGTCGTGAACGAGAATTGTGTATTTTTGCATAGGGAACCCATTGCAACTCGAAATGAGATCATATGATGTCGTATTCAAAATTTAAGTCAATCTTCGTAACTCGGTTTATTTAGTAAGCCTGAAAACACTGAAGAGTTGTATTTTTTTTTCTATTCATAATTTGGACTTGAGTCGTGAACGAGAATTGTGTATTTTTGCATAGGGAACCCATTGCAACTCGAAATGAGATCATACGATGTCGCATTCAAAATTTAAGCCAATCTTCGTGACTCGGTTGATTTAGTAAGCCCGAAAACACTGAAGAGTTGTATGTTTTTTTCTATTCATAATTTGGACTTGAGTCGTGAACGAGAATTGTGTATTTTTGCATAGAAAACCCATTGCAACTCGAAATGAGATCATACGATGTCGTATTCAAAATGTAAGCCAATCTTCGTGACTCGGTTGATTTAGTAAGCCGGAAAACACTGAAGAGTTGTATGTTTTTTTATTCATAATTTGGACTTGAGTCGTGAACGAGAATTGTGTATTTTTGCATAGGGAACCCATTGCAACACGAAATGAGATCATATGATGTCGTATTCAAAATTTAAGTCAATCTTCGTAACTCGGTTTATTTAGTAAGCCTGAAAACACTGAAGAGTTGTATGTTTTTTTCTATTCATAATTTGGACTTGAGTCGTGAACGAGAATTGTGTATTTTTGCATAGGGATCCCATTGCAACTCGAAATGAGATCATACGATGTCGCATTCAAAATTTAAGCCAATCTTCGTGACTCGGTTGATTTAGTAAGCCTGAAAACACTCAAGAGTTGTATGTTTTTTTCTATTCATAATTTGGACTTGAGTCGTGAACGAGAATTGTGTACTTTTGCATAGAAAACCCATTGCAACTCGAAATGAGATCATACGATGTCGTATTCAAAATTTAAGCCAATCTTCGTGACTCGGTTGATTTAGTAAGCCTGAAAACACTGAAGAGTTGTATGTTTTTTTCTATTCATAATTTGGACTTGAGTCGTGAACGAGAATTGTGTATTTTTGCATAGATAACCCATTGCAACTCTAAATGAGATCATACGATGTCGTATTCAAAATTTAAGCCAATCTTCGTGACTCGGTTGATTTAGTAAGCCTTAAAACACTGAAGAGTTGTATGTTTTTTTCTATTCATAATTTGGACTTGAGTCGTGAATGAGAATTGTGTATTTTTGCATAGGGAACCCATTGCAACTCGAAATGAGATCATATGATGTCGTATTCAAAATTTAAGTCAATCTTCGTAACTCGGTTTATTTAGTAAGCCTGAAAACACTGAAGAGTTGTATGTTTTTTTCTATTCATAATTTGGACTTGAGTCGTGAACGAGAATTGTGTATTTTTGCATAGGGAACCCATTGCAACTCGAAATGAGATCATACGATGTCGTATTCAAAATTTAAGCCAATCTTCGTGACTCGGTTGATTTAGTAAGCCTGAAAACACTGAAGAGTTGTATGTTTTTTTCTATTCATAATTTGGACTTGAGTCGTGAACGAGAATTGTGTATTTTTGCATAGAAAACCCATTGCAACTCGAAATGAGATCATACGATGTCGTATTCAAAATTTAAGCCAATCTTCGTGACTCGGTTGATTTAGTAAGCCGGAAAACACTGAAGAGTTGTATGTTTTTTTCTATTCATAATTTGGACTTGAGTCGTGAACGAGAATTGTGTATTTTTGCATAGGGAACCCATTGCAACTCGAAATGAGACCATATGATGTCGTATTCAAAATTTAAGTCAATCTTCGTAACTCGGTTTATTTAGTAAGCCTGAAAACACTGAAGAGTTGTATTTTTTTTTCTATTCATAATTTGGACTTGAGTCGTGAACGAGAATTGTGTATTTTTGCATAGGGAACCCATTGCAACTCGAAATGAGATCATACGATGTCGCATTCAAAATTTAAGCCAATCTTCGTGACTCGGTTGATTTAGTAAGCCCGAAAACACTGAAGAGTTGTATGTTTTTTTCTATTCATAATTTGGACTTGAGTCGTGAACGAGAATTGTGTATTTTTGCATAGAAAACCCATTGCAACTCGAAATGAGATCATACGATGTCGTATTCAAAATGTAAGCCAATCTTCGTGACTCGGTTGATTTAGTAAGCCGGAAAACACTGAAGAGTTGTATGTTTTTTTTATTCATAATTTGGACTTGAGTCGTGAACGAGAATTGTGTATTTTTGCATAGGGAACCCATTGCAACACGAAATGAGATCATATGATGTCGTATTCAAAATTTAAGTCAATCTTCGTAACTCGGTTTATTTAGTAAGCCTGAAAACACTGAAGAGTTGTATGTTTTTTTCTATTCATAATTTGGACTTGAGTCGTGAACGAGAATTGTGTATTTTTGCATAGGGATCCCATTGCAACTCGAAATGAGATCATACGATGTCGCATTCAAAATTTAAGCCAATCTTCGTGACTCGGTTGATTTAGTAAGCCTGAAAACACTCAAGAGTTGTATGTTTTTTTCTATTCATAATTTGGACTTGAGTCGTGAACGAGAATTGTGTACTTTTGCATAGAAAACCCATTGCAACTCGAAATGAGATCATACGATGTCGTATTCAAAATTTAAGCCAATCTTCGTGACTCGGTTGATTTAGTAAGCCTGAAAACACTGAAGAGTTGTATGTTTTTTTCTATTCATAATTTGGACTTGAGTCGTGAACGAGAATTGTGTATTTTTGCATAGGGAACCCATTGCAACTCGAAATGAGATCATACGATGTCGTATTCAAAATTTAAGCCAATCTTCGTGACTCGGTTGATTTAGTAAGCCGGAAAACACTGAAGAGTTGTATGTTTTTTTCTATTCATAATTTGGACTTGAGTCGTGAACGAGAATTGTGTATTTTTGCATAGGGAACCCATTGCAACTCGAAATGAGACCATATGATGTCGTATTCAAAATTTAAGTCAATCTTCGTAACTCGGTTTATTTAGTAAGCCTGAAAACACTGAAGAGTTGTATTTTTTTTTCTATTCATAATTTGGACTTGAGTCGTGAACGAGAATTGTGTATTTTTGCATAGGGAACCCATTGCAACTCGAAATGAGATCATACGATGTCGCATTCAAAATTTAAGCCAATCTTCGTGACTCGGTTGATTTAGTAAGCCCGAAAACACTGAAGAGTTGTATGTTTTTTTCTATTCATAATTTGGACTTGAGTCGTGAACGAGAATTGTGTATTTTTGCATAGAAAACCCATTGCAACTCGAAATGAGATCATACGATGTCGTATTCAAAATGTAAGCCAATCTTCGTGACTCGGTTGATTTAGTAAGCCGGAAAACACTGAAGAGTTGTATGTTTTTTTTATTCATAATTTGGACTTGAGTCGTGAACGAGAATTGTGTATTTTTGCATAGGGAACCCATTGCAACACGAAATGAGATCATATGATGTCGTATTCAAAATTTAAGTCAATCTTCGTAACTCGGTTTATTTAGTAAGCCTGAAAACACTGAAGAGTTGTATGTTTTTTTCTATTCATAATTTGGACTTGAGTCGTGAACGAGAATTGTGTATTTTTGCATAGGGATCCCATTGCAACTCGAAATGAGATCATACGATGTCGCATTCAAAATTTAAGCCAATCTTCGTGACTCGGTTGATTTAGTAAGCCTGAAAACACTCAAGAGTTGTATGTTTTTTTCTATTCATAATTTGGACTTGAGTCGTGAACGAGAATTGTGTACTTTTGCATAGAAAACCTATTGCAACTCGAAATGAGATCATACGATGTCGTATTCAAAATTTAAGCCAATCTTCGTGACTCGGTTGATTTAGTAAGCCTGAAAACACTGAAGAGTTGTATGTTTTTTTCTATTCATAATTTGGACTTGAGTCGTGAACGAGAATTGTGTATTTTTGCATAGGGAACCCATTGCAACTCGAAATGAGATCATACGATGTCGTATTCAAAATTGAAGCCAATCTTCGTGACTCGGTTGATTTAGTAAGCCTGAAAACACTGAAGAGTTGTATGTTTTTTTCTATTCATAATTTGGACTTGAGTCGTGAACGAGAATTGTGTATTTTTGCATAGGGAACCCATTGCAACTCGAAATGAGATCATATGATGTCGTATTAAAAATTTAAGTCAATCTTCGTAACTCGGTTTATTTAGTAAGCCTGAAAACACTGAAGAGTTGTATGTTTTTTTCTATTCATAATTTGGACTTGAGTCGTGAACGAGCATTGTGTATTTTTGCATAGGGAACCCATTGCAACTCGAAATGAGATCATACGATGTCGTATTCAAAATTTAAGCCAATCTTCGTGACTCGGTTGATTTAGTAAGCCTGAAAACACTGAAGAGTTGTATGTTTTTTTCTATTCATAATTTGGACTTGAGTCGTGAACGAGAATTGTGTATTTTTGCATAGAAAACCCATTGCAACTCGAAATGAGATCATACGATGTCGTATTCAAAATTTAAGCCAATCTTCGTGACTCGGTTGATTTAGTAAGCCGGAAAACACTGAAGAGTTGTATGTTTTTTTCTATTCATAATTTGGACTTGAGTCGTGAACGAGAATTGTGTATTTTTGCATAGGGAACCCATTGCAACTCGAAATGAGATCATACGATGTTGTATTCAAAATTTAAGCCAATCTTCGTGACTCGGTTGATTTAGTAAGCCTGAAAACACTGAAGAGTTGTATGTTTTTTTCTATTCATAATTTGGACTTGAGTCGTGAACGAGAATTGTGTATTTTTGCATAGGGAACCCATTGCAACTCGAAATGAGATCATATGATGTCGTATTCAAAATTTAAGTCAATCTTCGTAACTCGGTTTATTTAGTAAGCCTGAAAACACTGAAGAGTTGTATTTTTTTTTTCTATTCATAATTTGGACTTGAGTCGTGAACGAGAATTGTGTATTTTTGCATAGGGAACCCATTGCAACTCGAAATGAGATCATACGATGTCGCATTCAAAATTTAAGGCAATCTTCGTGACTCGGTTGATTTAGTAAGCCCGAAAACACTGAAGAGTTGTATGTTTTTTTCTATTCATAATTTGGACTTGAGTCGTGAACGAGAATTGTGTATTTTTGCATAGAAAACCCATTGCAACTCGAAATGAGATCATACGATGTCGTATTCAAAATTTAAGCCAATCTTCGTGACTCGGTTTATTTAGTAAGCCTGAAAACACTGAAGAGTTGTATGTTTTTTTCTATTCATAATTTGGACTTGAGTCGTGAACGAGAATTGTGTATTTTTGCATAGGGAACCCATTGCAACTCGAAATGAGATCATACGATGTCGTATTCAAAATTTAAGCCAATCTTCGTGACTCGGTTGATTTAGTAAGCCTGAAAACACTGAAGAGTTGTATGTTTTTTTCTATTCATAATTTGGACTTGAGTCGTGAACGAGAATTGTGTATTTTTGCATAGAAAACCCATTGCAACTCGAAATGAGATCATACGATGTCGTATTCAAAATTTAAGCCAATCTTCGTGACTCGGTTGATTTAGTAAGCCGGAAAACACTGAAGAGTTGTATGTTTTTTTCTATTCATAATTTGGACTTGAGTCGTGAACGAGAATTGTGTATTTTTGCATAGGGAACCCATTGCAACTCTAAATGAGATCATATGATGTCGTATTCAAAATTTAAGTCAATCTTCGTAACTCGGTTTATTTAGTAAGCCTGAAAACACTGAAGAGTTGTATGTTTTTTTCTATTCATAATTTGGACTTGAGTCGTGAACGAGAATTGTGTATTTTTGCATAGGGATCCCATTGCAACTCGAAATGAGATCATACGATGTCGCATTCAAAATTTAAGCCAATCTTCGTGACTCGGTTGATTTAGTAAGCCTGAAAACACTCAAGAGTTGTATGTTTTTTTCTATTCATAATTTGGACTTGAGTCGTGAACGAGAATTGTGTACTTTTGCATAGAAAACCCATTGCAACTCGAAATGAGATCATACGATGTCGTATTCAAAATTTAAGCCAATCTTCGTGACTCGGTTGATTTAGTAAGCCTGAAAACACTGAAGAGTTGTATGTTTTTTTCTATTCATAATTTGGACTTGAGTCGTGAACGAGAATTGTGTATTTTTGCATAGGGAACCCATTGCAACTCGAAATGAGATCATACGATGTCGTATTCAAAATTGAAGCCAATCTTCGTGACTCGGTTGATTTAGTAAGCCTGAAAACACTGAAGAGTTGTATGTTTTTTTCTATTCATAATTTGGACTTGAGTCGTGAACGAGAATTGTGTATTTTTGCATAGGGAACCCATTGCAACTCGAAATGAGATCATATGATGTCGTATTAAAAATTTAAGTCAATCTTCGTAACTCGGTTTATTTAGTAAGCCTGAAAACACTGAAGAGTTGTATGTTTTTTTCTATTCATAATTTGGACTTGAGTCGTGAACGAGAATTGTGTATTTTTGCATAGGGAACCCATTGCAACTCGAAATGAGATCATACGATGTCGTATTCAAAATTTAAGCCAATCTTCGTGACTCGGTTGATTTAGTAAGCCGGAAAACACTGAAGAGTTGTATGTTTTTTTCTATTCATAATTTGGACTTGAGTCGTGAACGAGAATTGTGTATTTTTGCATAGGGAACCCATTGCAACTCGAAATGAGATCATATGATGTCGTATTAAAAATTTAAGTCAATCTTCGTAACTCGGTTTATTTAGTAAGCCTGAAAACACTGAAGAGTTGTATGTTTTTTTCTATTCATAATTTGGACTTGAGTCGTGAACGAGAATTGTGTATTTTTGCATAGGGAACCCATTGCAACTCGAAATGAGATCATACGATGTCGTATTCAAAATTTAAGCCAATCTTCGTGACTCGGTTGATTTAGTAAGCCGGAAAACACTGAAGAGTTGTATGTTTTTTTCTATTCATAATTTGGACTTGAGTCGTGAACGAGAATTGTGTATTTTTGCATAGGGAACCCATTGCAACTCGAAATGAGATCATATGATGTCGTATTCAAAATTTAAGTCAATCTTCGTAACTCGGTTTATTTAGTAAGCCTGAAAACACTGAAGAGTTGTATTTTTTTTTTCTATTCATAATTTGGACTTGAGTCGTGAACGAGAATTGTGTATTTTTGCATAGGGAACCCATTGCAACTCGAAATGAGATCATACGATGTCGCATTCAAAATTTAAGGCAATCTTCGTGACTCGGTTGATTTAGTAAGCCCGAAAACACTGAAGAGTTGTATGTTTTTTTCTATTCATAATTTGGACTTGAGTCGTGAACGAGAATTGTGTATTTTTGCATAGAAAACCCATTGCAACTCGAAATGAGATCATACGATGTCGTATTCAAAATTTAAGCCAATCTTCGTGACTCGGTTTATTTAGTAAGCCTGAAAACACTGAAGAGTTGTATGTTTTTTTCTATTCATAATTTGGACTTGAGTCGTGAACGAGAATTGTGTATTTTTGCATAGGGAACCCATTGCAACTCGAAATGAGATCATACGATGTCGTATTCAAAATTTAAGCCAATCTTCGTGACTCGGTTGATTTAGTAAGCCTGAAAACACTGAAGAGTTGTATGTTTTTTTCTATTCATAATTTGGACTTGAGTCGTGAACGAGAATTGTGTATTTTTGCATAGAAAACCCATTGCAACTCGAAATGAGATCATACGATGTCGTATTCAAAATTTAAGCCAATCTTCGTGACTCGGTTGATTTAGTAAGCCGGAAAACACTGAAGAGTTGTATGTTTTTTTCTATTCATAATTTGGACTTGAGTCGTGAACGAGAATTGTGTATTTTTGCATAGGGAACCCATTGCAACTCTAAATGAGATCATATGATGTCGTATTCAAAATTTAAGTCAATCTTCGTAACTCGGTTTATTTAGTAAGCCTGAAAACACTGAAGAGTTGTATGTTTTTTTCTATTCATAATTTGGACTTGAGTCGTGAACGAGAATTGTGTATTTTTGCATAGGGATCCCATTGCAACTCGAAATGAGATCATACGATGTCGCATTCAAAATTTAAGCCAATCTTCGTGACTCGGTTGATTTAGTAAGCCTGAAAACACTCAAGAGTTGTATGTTTTTTTCTATTCATAATTTGGACTTGAGTCGTGAACGAGAATTGTGTACTTTTGCATAGAAAACCCATTGCAACTCGAAATGAGATCATACGATGTCGTATTCAAAATTTAAGCCAATCTTCGTGACTCGGTTGATTTAGTAAGCCTGAAAACACTGAAGAGTTGTATGTTTTTTTCTATTCATAATTTGGACTTGAGTCGTGAACGAGAATTGTGTATTTTTGCATAGGGAACCCATTGCAACTCGAAATGAGATCATACGATGTCGTATTCAAAATTGAAGCCAATCTTCGTGACTCGGTTGATTTAGTAAGCCTGAAAACACTGAAGAGTTGTATGTTTTTTTCTATTCATAATTTGGACTTGAGTCGTGAACGAGAATTGTGTATTTTTGCATAGGGAACCCATTGCAACTCGAAATGAGATCATATGATGTCGTATTAAAAATTTAAGTCAATCTTCGTAACTCGGTTTATTTAGTAAGCCTGAAAACACTGAAGAGTTGTATGTTTTTTTCTATTCATAATTTGGACTTGAGTCGTGAACGAGAATTGTGTATTTTTGCATAGGGAACCCATTGCAACTCGAAATGAGATCATACGATGTCGTATTCAAAATTTAAGCCAATCTTCGTGACTCGGTTGATTTAGTAAGCCGGAAAACACTGAAGAGTTGTATGTTTTTTTCTATTCATAATTTGGACTTGAGTCGTGAACGAGAATTGTGTATTTTTTCATAGGGAACCCATTGCAACTCGAAATGAGATCATATGATGTCGTATTCAAAATTTAAGTCAATCTTCGTAACTCGGTTTATTTAGTAAGCCTGAAAACACTGAAGAGTTGTATTTTTTTTTTCTATTCATAATTTGGACTTGAGTCGTGAACGAGAATTGTGTATTTTTGCATAGGGAACCCATTGCAACTCGAAATGAGATCATACGATGTCGCATTCAAAATTTAAGGCGATCTTCGTGACTCGGTTGATTTAGTAAGCCCGAAAACACTGAAGAGTTGTATGTTTTTTTCTATTCATAATTTGGACTTGAGTCGTGAACGAGAATTGTGTATTTTTGCATAGAAAACCCATTGCAACTCGAAATGAGATCATACGATGTCGTATTCAAAATTTAAGCCAATCTTCGTGACTCGGTTTATTTAGTAAGCCTGAAAACACTGAAGAGTTGTATGTTTTTTTCTATTCATAATTTCGACTTGAGTCGTGAACGAGAATTGTGTATTTTTGCATAGGGAACCCATTGCAACTCGAAATGAGATCATACGATGTCGTATTCAAAATTTAAGCCAATCTTCGTGACTCGGTTGATTTAGTAAGCCTGAAAACACTGAAGAGTTGTATGTTTTTTTCTATTCATAATTTGGACTTGAGTCGTGAACGAGAATTGTGTATTTTTGCATAGAAAACCCATTGCAACTCGAAATGAGATCATACGATGTCGTATTCAAAATTTAAGCCAATCTTCGTGACTCGGTTGATTTAGTAAGCCGGAAAACACTGAAGAGTTGTATGTTTTTTTCTATTCATAATTTGGACTTGAGTCGTGAACGAGAATTGTGTATTTTTGCATAGGGAACCCATTGCAACTCGAAATGAGATCATATGATGTCGTATTCAAAATTTAAGTCAATCTTCGTAACTCGGTTTATTTAGTAAGCCTGAAAACACTGAAGAGTTGTATTTTTTTTTTCTATTCATAATTTGGACTTCAGTCGTGAACGAGAATTGTGTATTTTTGCATAGGGAACCCATTGCAACTCGAAATGAGATCATACGATGTCGCATTCAAAATTTAAGCCAATCTTCCTGACTCGGTTGATTTAGTAAGCCCGAAAACACTGAAGAGTTGTATGTTTTTTTCTATTCATAATTTGGACTTGAGTCGTGAACGAGAATTGTGTATTTTTGCATAGAAAACCCATTGCAACTCGAAATGAGATCATACGATGTCGTATTCAAAATTTAAGCCAATCTTCGTGACTCGGTTGATTTAGTAAGCCTGAAAACACTGAAGAGTTGTATGTTTTTTTCTATTCATAATTTGGACTTGAATCGTGAACGAGAATTGTGTATTTTTGCATAGGGAACCCATTGCAACTCGAAATGAGATCATACGATGTCGCATTCAAAATTTAAGGCAATCTTCGTGACTCGGTTGATTTAGTAAGCCTGAAAACACTGAAGAGTTGTATGTTTTTTTCTATTCATAATTTGGACTTGAGTCGTGAACGAGAATTGTGTATTTTTGCATAGGGAACCCATTGCAACTCGAAATGAGATCATACGATGTCGTATTCAAAATTGAAGCCAATCTTCGTGACTCGGTTGATTTAGTAAGCCTGAAAACACTGAAGAGTTGTATGTTTTTTTCTATTCATAATTTGGACTTGAGTCGTGAACGAGAATTGTGTATTTTTGCATAGGGAACCCATTGCAACTCGAAATGAGATCATATGATGTCGTATTAAAAATTTAAGTCAATCTTCGTAACTCGGTTTATTTAGTAAGCCTGAAAACACTGAAGAGTTGTATGTTTTTTTCTATTCATAATTTGGACTTGAGTCGTGAACGAGAATTGTGTATTTTTGCATAGGGATCCCATTGCAACTCGAAATGAGATCATACGATGTCGCATTCAAAATTTAAGCCAATCTTCGTGACTCGGTTGATTTAGTAAGCCTGAAAACACTCAAGAGTTGTATGTTTTTTTCTATTCATAATTTGGACTTGAGTCGTGAACGAGAATTGTGTACTTTTGCATAGAAAACCCATTGCAACTCGAAATGAGATCATACGATGTCGTATTCAAAATTTAAGCCAATCTTCGTGACTCTCGGTTGATTTAGTAAGCCTGAAAACACTGAAGAGTTGTATGTTTTTTTCTATTCATAATTTGGACTTGAGTCGTGAACGAGAATTGTGTATTTTTGCATAGGGAACCCATTGCAACTCGAAATGAGATCATACGATGTCGTATTCAAAATTGAAGCCAATCTTCGTGACTCGGTTGATTTAGTAAGCCTGAAAACACTGAAGAGTTGTATGTTTTTTTCTATTCATAATTTGGACTTGAGTCGTGAACGAGAATTGTGTATTTTTGCATAGGGAACCCATTGCAACTCGAAATGAGATCATATGATGTCGTATTAAAAATTTAAGTCAATCTTCGTAACTCGGTTTATTTAGTAAGCCTGAAAACACTGAAGAGTTGTATGTTTTTTTCTATTCATAATTTGGACTTGAGTCGTGAACGAGAATTGTGTATTTTTGCATAGGGAACCCATTGCAACTCGAAATGAGATCATACGATGTCGTATTCAAAATTTAAGCCAATCTTCGTGACTCGGTTGATTTAGTAAGCCTGAAAACACTGAAGAGTTGTATGTTTTTTTCTATTCATAATTTGGACTTGAGTCGTGAACGAGAATTGTGTATTTTTGCATAGAAAACCCATTGCAACTCGAAATGAGATCATACGATGTCGTATTCAAAATTTAAGCCAATCTTCGTGACTCGGTTGATTTAGTAAGCCGGAAAACACTGAAGAGTTGTATGTTTTTTTCTATTCATAATTTGGACTTGAGTCGTGAACGAGAATTGTGTATTTTTTCATAGGGAACCCATTGCAACTCGAAATGAGATCATATGATGTCGTATTCAAAATTTAAGTCAATCTTCGTAACTCGGTTTATTTAGTAAGCCTGAAAACACTGAAGAGTTGTATTTTTTTTTTCTATTCATAATTTGGACTTGAGTCGTGAACGAGAATTGTGTATTTTTGCATAGGGAACCCATTGCAACTCGAAATGAGATCATACGATGTCGCATTCAAAATTTAAGGCGATCTTCGTGACTCGGTTGATTTAGTAAGCCCGAAAACACTGAAGAGTTGTATGTTTTTTTCTATTCATAATTTGGACTTGAGTCGTGAACGAGAATTGTGTATTTTTGCATAGAAAACCCATTGCAACTCGAAATGAGATCATACGATGTCGTATTCAAAATTTAAGCCAATCTTCGTGACTCGGTTTATTTAGTAAGCCTGAAAACACTGAAGAGTTGTATGTTTTTTTCTATTCATAATTTGGACTTGAGTCGTGAACGAGAATTGTGTATTTTTGCATAGGGAACCCATTGCAACTCGAAATGAGATCATACGATGTCGTATTCAAAATTTAAGCCAATCTTCGTGACTCGGTTGATTTAGTAAGCCTGAAAACGCTGAAGAGTTGTATGTTTTTTTCTATTCATAATTTGGACTTGAGTCGTGAACGAGAATTGTGTATTTTTGCATAGAAAACCCATTGCAACTCGAAATGAGATCATACGATGTCGTATTCAAAATTTAAGCCAATCTTCGTGACTCGGTTGATTTAGTAAGCCGGAAAACACTGAAGAGTTGTATGTTTTTTTCTATTCATAATTTGGACTTGAGTCGTGAACGAGAATTGTGTATTTTTGCATAGGGAACCCATTGCAACTCGAAATGAGATCATATGATGTCGTATTCAAAATTTAAGTCAATCTTCGTAACTCGGTTTATTTAGTAAGCCTGAAAACACTGAAGAGTTGTATTTTTTTTTTCTATTCATAATTTGGACTTCAGTCGTGAACGAGAATTGTGTATTTTTGCATAGGGAACCCATTGCAACTCGAAATGAGATCATACGATGTCGCATTCAAAATTTAAGCCAATCTTCCTGACTCGGTTGATTTAGTAAGCCCGAAAACACTGAAGAGTTGTATGTTTTTTTCTATTCATAATTTGGACTTGAGTCGTGAACGAGAATTGTGTATTTTTGCATAGAAAACCCATTGCAACTCGAAATGAGATCATACGATGTCGTATTCAAAATTTAAGCCAATCTTCGTGACTCGGTTGATTTAGTAAGCCTGAAAACACTGAAGAGTTGTATGTTTTTTTCTATTCATAATTTGGACTTGAATCGTGAACGAGAATTGTGTATTTTTGCATAGGGAACCCATTGCAACTCGAAATGAGATCATACGATGTCGCATTCAAAATTTAAGGCAATCTTCGTGACTCGGTTGATTTAGTAAGCCTGAAAACACTGAAGAGTTGTATGTTTTTTTCTATTCATAATTTGGACTTGAGTCGTGAACGAGAATTGTGTATTTTTGCATAGGGAACCCATTGCAACTCGAAATGAGATCATACGATGTCGTATTCAAAATTGAAGCCAATCTTCGTGACTCGGTTGATTTAGTAAGCCTGAAAACACTGAAGAGTTGTATGTTTTTTTCTATTCATAATTTGGACTTGAGTCGTGAACGAGAATTGTGTATTTTTGCATAGGGAACCCATTGCAACTCGAAATGAGATCATATGATGTCGTATTAAAAATTTAAGTCAATCTTCGTAACTCGGTTTATTTAGTAAGCCTGAAAACACTGAAGAGTTGTATGTTTTTTTCTATTCATAATTTGGACTTGAGTCGTGAACGAGAATTGTGTATTTTTGCATAGGGAACCCATTGCAACTCGAAATGAGATCATACGATGTCGTATTCAAAATTGAAGCCAATCTTCGTGACTCGGTTGATTTAGTAAGCCTGAAAACACTGAAGAGTTGTATGTTTTTTTCTATTCATAATTTGGACTTGAGTCGTGAACGAGAATTGTGTATTTTTGCATAGAAAACCCATTGCAACTCGAAATGAGATCATACGATGTCGTATTCAAAATTTAAGCCAATCTTCGTGACTCGGTTGATTTAGTAAGCCGGAAAACACTGAAGAGTTGTATGTTTTTTTCTATTCATAATTTGGACTTGAGTCGTGAACGAGAATTGTGTATTTTTGCATAGGGAACCCATTGCAACTCGAAATGAGATCATATGATGTCGTATTCAAAATTTAAGTCAATCTTCGTAACTCGGTTTATTTAGTAAGCCTGAAAACACTGAAGAGTTGTATTTTTTTTTTCTATTCATAATTTGGACTTGAGTCGTGAACGAGAATTGTGTATTTTTGCATAGGGAACCCATTGCAACTCGAAATGAGATCATACGATGTCGCATTCAAAATTTAAGGCGATCTTCGTGACTCGGTTGATTTAGTAAGCCCGAAAACACTGAAGAGTTGTATGTTTTTTTCTATTCATAATTTGGACTTGAGTCGTGAACGAGAATTGTGTATTTTTGCATAGAAAACCCATTGCAACTCGAAATGAGATCATACGATGTCGTATTCAAAATTTAAGCCAATCTTCGTGACTCGGTTTATTTAGTAAGCCTGAAAACACTGAAGAGTTGTATGTTTTTTTCTATTCATAATTTGGACTTGAGTCGTGAACGAGAATTGTGTATTTTTGCATAGGGAACCCATTGCAACTCGAAATGAGATCATACGATGTCGTATTCAAAATTTAAGCCAATCTTCGTGACTCGGTTGATTTAGTAAGCCTGAAAACACTGAAGAGTTGTATGTTTTTTTCTATTCATAATTTGGACTTGAGTCGTGAACGAGAATTGTGTATTTTTGCATAGAAAACCCATTGCAACTCGAAATGAGATCATACGATGTCGTATTCAAAATTTAAGCCAATCTTCGTGACTCGGTTGATTTAGTAAGCCGAAAAACACTGAAGAGTTGTATGTTTTTTTCTATTCATAATTTGGACTTGAGTCGTGAACGAGAATTGTGTATTTTTGCATAGGGAACCCATTGCAACTCGAAATGAGATCATATGATGTCGTATTCAAAATTTAAGTCAATCTTCGTAACTCGGTTTATTTAGTAAGCCTGAAAACACTGAAGAGTTGTATTTTTTTTTTCTATTCATAATTTGGACTTAAGTCGTGAACGAGAATTGTGTATTTTTGCATAGGGAACCCATTGCAACTCGAAATGAGATCATACGATGTCGCATTCAAAATTTAAGGCGATCTTCGTGACTCGGTTGATTTAGTAAGCCCGAAAACACTGAAGAGTTGTATGTTTTTTTCTATTCATAATTTGGACTTGAGTCGTGAACGAGAATTGTGTATTTTTGCATAGAAAACCCATTGCAACTCGAAATGAGATCATACGATGTCGTATTCAAAATTTAAGCCAATCTTCGTGACTCGGTTTATTTAGTAAGCCTGAAAACACTGAAGAGTTGTATGTTTTTTTCTATTCATAATTTGGACTTGAGTCGTGAACGAGAATTGTGTATTTTTGCATAGGGAACCCATTGCAACTCGAAATGAGATCATACGATGTCGTATTCAAAATTTAAGCCAATCTTCGTGACTCGGTTGATTTAGTAAGCCTGAAAACACTGAAGAGTTGTATGTTTTTTTCTATTCATAATTTGGACTTGAGTCGTGAACGAGAATTGTGTATTTTTGCATAGAAAACCCATTGCAACTCGAAATGAGATCATACGATGTCGTATTCAAAATTTAAGCCAATCTTCGTGACTCGGTTGATTTAGTAAGCCGAAAAACACTGAAGAGTTGTATGTTTTTTTCTATTCATAATTTGGACTTGAGTCGTGAACGAGAATTGTGTATTTTTGCATAGGGAACCCATTGCAACTCGAAATGAGATCATATGATGTCGTATTCAAAATTTAAGTCAATCTTCGTAACTCGGTTTATTTAGTAAGCCTGAAAACACTGAAGAGTTGTATTTTTTTTTTCTATTCATAATTTGGACTTAAGTCGTGAACGAGAATTGTGTATTTTTGCATAGGGAACCCATTGCAACTCGAAATGAGATCATACGATGTCGCATTCAAAATTTAAGGCGATCTTCGTGACTCGGTTGATTTAGTAAGCCCGAAAACACTGAAGAGTTGTATGTTTTTTTCTATTCATAATTTGGACTTGAGTCGTGAACGAGAATTGTGTATTTTTGCATAGAAAACCCATTGCAACTCGAAATGAGATCATACGATGTCGTATTCAAAATTTAAGCCAATCTTCGTGACTCGGTTTATTTAGTAAGCCTGAAAACACTGAAGAGTTGTATGTTTTTTTCTATTCATAATTTGGACTTGAGTCGTGAACGAGAATTGTGTATTTTTGCATAGGGAACCCATTGCAACTCGAAATGAGATCATACGATGTCGTATTCAAAATTTAAGCCAATCTTCGTGACTCGGTTGATTTAGTAAGCCCGAAAACACTGAAGAGTTGTATGTTTTTTTCTATTCATAATTTGGACTTGAGTCGTGAACGAGAATTGTGTATTTTTGCATAGAAAACCCATTGCAACTCGAAATGAGATCATACGATGTCGTATTCAAAATTTAAGCCAATCTTCGTGACTCGGTTGATTTAGTAAGCCTGAAAACACTGAAGAGTTGTATGTTTTTTTCTATTCATAATTTGGACTTGAGTCGTGAACGAGAATTGTGTATTTTTGCATAGGGAACCCATTGCAACTCGAAATGAGATCATACGATGTCGTATTCAAAATTTAAGCCAATCTTCGTGACTCGGTTGATTTAGTAAGCCTGAAAACACTGAAGAGTTGTATGTTTTTTTCTATTCATAATTTGGACTTGAGTCGTGAACGAGAATTGTGTATTTTTGCATAGAAAACCCATTGCAACTCGAAATGAGATCATACGATGTCGTATTCAAAATTTAAGCCAATCTTCGTGACTCGGTTGATTTAGTAAGCCGGAAAACACTGAAGAGTTGTATGTTTTTTTCTATTCATAATTTGGACTTGAGTCGTGAACGAGAATTGTGTATTTTTGCATAGGGAACCCATTGCAACTCGAAATGAGATCATATGATGTCGTATTCAAAATTTAAGTCAATCTTCGTAACTCGGTTTATTTAGTAAGCCTGAAAACACTGAAGAGTTGTATTTTTTTTTTTCTATTCATAATTTGGACTTGAGTCGTGAACGAGAATTGTGTATTTTTGCATAGGGAACCCATTGCAACTCGAAATGAGATCATATGATGTCGCATTCAAAATTTAAGGCGATCTTCGTGACTCGGTTGATTTAGTAAGCCCGAAAACACTGAAGAGTTGTATGTTTTTTTCTATTCATAATTTGGACTTGAGTCGTGAACGAGAATTGTGTATTTTTGCATAGAAAACCCATTGCAACTCGAAATGAGATCATACGATGTCGTATTCAAAATTTAAGCCAATCTTCGTGACTCGGTTTATTTAGTAAGCCTGAAAACACTGAAGAGTTGTATGTTTTTTTCTATTCATAATTTGGACTTGAGTCGTGAACGAGAATTGTGTATTTTTGCATAGGGAACCCATTGCAACTCGAAATGAGATCATACGATGTCGTATTCAAAATTTAAGCCAATCTTCGTGACTCGGTTGATTTAGTAAGCCTGAAAACACTGAAGAGTTGTATGTTTTTTTCTATTCATAATTTGGACTTGAGTCGTGAACGAGAATTGTGTATTTTTGCATAGAAAACCCATTGCAACTCGAAATGAGATCATACGATGTCGTATTCAAAATTTAAGCCAATCTTCGTGACTCGGTTGATTTAGTAAGCCGAAAAACACTGAAGAGTTGTATGTTTTTTTCTATTCATAATTTGGACTTGAGTCGTGAACGAGAATTGTGTATTTTTGCATAGGGAACCCATTGCAACTCGAAATGAGATCATATGATGTCGTATTCAAAATTTAAGTCAATCTTCGTAACTCGGTTTATTTAGTAAGCCTGAAAACACTGAAGAGTTGTATTTTTTTTTTCTATTCATAATTTGGACTTCAGTCGTGAACGAGAATTGTGTATTTTTGCATAGGGAACCCATTGCAACTCGAAATGAGATCATACGATGTCGCATTCAAAATTTAAGCCAATCTTCGTGACTCGGTTGATTTAGTAAGCCCGAAAACACTGAAGAGTTGTATGTTTTTTTCTATTCATAATTTGGACTTGAGTCGTGAACGAGAATTGTGTATTTTTGCATAGAAAACCCATTGCAACTCGAAATGAGATCATACGATGTCGTATTCAAAATTTAAGCCAATCTTCGTGACTCGGTTGATTTAGTAAGCCTGAAAACACTGAAGAGTTGTATGTTTTTTTCTATTCATAATTTGGACTTGAATCGTGAACGAGAATTGTGTATTTTTGCATAGGGAACCCATTGCAACTCGACGATAACATGTAAGTATATTAGAAAAACCGTCAATAGTTCGTCTGTACAGAGAGAGTATATGAGCAAAAATGTAGGCTAACCAAAGATTGGGTAACCCATCACCTGCCAAAATAAGGGTGCCATGACAGCCCCCTCCTATACTACCTCACGGCCAATCACCAACACAAAAAGGTGATTGGCAAAAAGTTATCAAAGTACTACCAAATCATAAGGATAGATGCAATACAGGATTTTATAGACAACATATTGTATCCTGGCAAAAACTTGCTCCTCCTTTGGCAAAAAATCATCAAACCGAGCTGCATTCCTGACTCTCCAAAGCGAGTATATGGTGCACGAGAAAGCAATCCTGGCAGCCTTGGCTCGTATACTAGCTCCACTCCTTTCCTTCTTGATCCATTTGACCGCACTAGCTAGGGTCCCCATCACTCGTGGAATGCCAATCCATGCTTTCATCATAGCCCAAACTTTTCCTGAAAAAGAGCATTCAAAGTAGAGGTGTGGAACCGTTTCCGGTCCACCCTTGCACAATACACAAGTATTATCCACATCTAATCTATGAAGATTATCACACGTGGCTAATCTATTACGGAATGCCAACCAAGTAATAAAGGAAAACTTGGGAGGAATGTAATCTTTCCAAATAAATGGCATCCACACTCGGGTGGCAGCCCTGGTCCTAAGTAAATCATAAACCTTGGAGGATACAAGCTTGCCATTAGATTGGAGAGCATTTAGGCCAAGTATAGCACTCGGAATGTCCGGGAATTTGGAGAGTATTTCATCACGGATTAATGCTATCTTTTTGAATAATTGTGAGTCTCTTTCGTGTGGGACAAACTCCCACACACTCCTTCCCTTTAGATAAACCCCATGCACCCACTTGACCCAAAGAGTGTCCTTTTTAGTGTGTATATCCCAAAAAGTTTTTGAAAGTAGAGCCTTGTTCCAAACCTTCGTATCATGTATACCAAGTCCACCTTCTTCTTTCGGGAGGCAAATATCCGCCCAGGCGACCCTAGCGAATTTGCTTCCCCAAAGAAAAATGCGGCAAATGGATGTAATCCTGTCAAGAATAACATTGGGGATGGGAAACATTTGTAGCCAAAAAGAGTGTACCCCCTGTATAACTGATTTGACTAGCTCAACTCTGCCTGCATAAGATAAAGATTTAAGACTCCAAGCATTAATAAAAGTGGTGATGGACTCTAAAAGGGGTGCATATTGGGCCACAGATAGCTTTAGGGGCGCCAGAGGGACCCCAAGATAAGTGACCGGGAATGCACCAATTTTAAAGTCCACCAGTTCAAGTATAGTATCAAGCTCATAATATGCATTACCACCAAGGAAGATATTTGATTTATCATAGTTGACCCTAAGGCCAGATATGTTACCAAATTCTTCCAAAGCCTGTGTAAGAATCTGTATAGATGTGATATCACCTCTAGAAAAAAGCATCAAATCATCAGCATATGCCACATGTGAAATATTCAGTGACCCACACAGAGGATGGTGATTGAAAATAGGGTTTTTGGTCCTATCATTCAATAGTCTAGACAAGTACTCCAAGCATAGGACAAATAAGAGGGGGGACATAGGGTCCCCTTGCCGAAGCCCTCTTTTACCCTCAAAATGGCCATGGAGAACACCATTGATTGATATGGAGTATGAAGCGGTGGTGACACACTCCATAATCCAGTGTATGAATCTGCCCGGGAATCCCAAGTGGGTCAACATACTAGTAAGGAAGTCCCAAGATATAGTATCATAGGCTTTCCGGAGGTCAACCTTGATCATACATCTCGGAGACATACGTTTCCTAGCATATCCTTTAATCAGCTCTTGGGCAACAAACACATTATCAATCATGAGTCTCCCATCAACAAAGGCCCCCTGGGCTTGGTCAATTAGGTCCGGAAGGCACGGGATCATTCTTTTAGAAATGATCTTAGTGATGACTTTGTAAACCACATTTGTACAAGCAATTGGTCTAAAGTCAGCCGGCGTAGGAGAGTGGGTTGTCTTAGGAATTAAAGCAATAACCGTGTGGTTAGTTTGCTTTAATAACCTACCAGACCCAAAAAAGGCCTTAACAGCCTTGGTAAAATCATAACCAACGATGTTCCAATTCTTTTTAAAAAATGCCGATGTGTATCCGTCTGGACCAGGTGATTTGTTGTCACCAATGTCAAACAAAGCCTCTTTGATTTCCACATCTGTGACAGGACCAATAAGGCTGGCCGAGGCATTAGAAGGGAGACATCTACTCGAGGCAACTATGTTGGGGTCCAATCCGGAAGTGGGATAGTGTGTGCCAAATAGATCGGTGTAAAACTGCACTAGTTCCGTAGCCACTTGGTCAATAGAAGTGGTGGTCATCCCATTATGGAGTTTTAGAGCCGTAATGGAATTTCTAGCCACATTCTTTTTTACAATAGCATGGAAGTATTTGGTACATTTATCACTTTGAACGAGATGGTTTGCCTTGGCCTTTTGTTTGAAAAAATCTTCTTCGGCCACTTTAAGGTTAAGAAGTTTTTTCTTAATCAATGAAAGTTCTTCCTTTATAGTTTCATCCAAAGGAGAGAGTATAGAAAGCCCAAGGAGCCTTTTATACTCTTTCTTGGAATCCTTAACTCTTTCGGAAATGTGGCCAAAGTGAAGTTTATTTAGCTCTCTAAGCGGTCTTTTGAGGTCCTTCAATTTCTTGGCTAAGATGAATTGGGAGCTACCATATACCTCTCTATCCCAATGGGTGGTGAGGATGACATTGAAATTTTCATGATTTAGCCACATATTAAAAAATTTAAAAGGCCGAGAGGCAGCCCCATTAGTTTTCCCAATGGAAACCATGGAAGCTACATGGTCGGATTCAAGTTCGAAATCATGAAAATGTGTTTTGCACTCAATATCCAAGGTAGACCAAAAAGAATTAATAAGAACTCGATCTAGTTTAGCCCAAAGGGAACCTCTATTCCAAGTAAGGAATTGGCCCGTGGATGGACAATCAACAAGATTAGTTTGCAATTTAAAATCATTTAGATGTTGCATATCATAGGCCGAGGGAGGGGAAGGACCCACCCTCTCATTCGGGCTTCCAACACAATTAAAGTCTCCCATTACTAGCCACGGGCTATTAAGTTAGGCTCCAAGTTTGCTAGATGATCCCAAAGGGCCTTTCTCTCAAGAGCCGTGTAGAGAGCATACACAAAAGTAACAAGATACTCAATTTGAGTAACCTTACAAGTGGCGGTAAGGTGTACATGTTGCTTGTCAATTTCAAGTACATTAATATGAACATACGATGTCGCATTCAAAATTTAAGGCAATCTTCGTGACTCGGTTGATTTAGTAAGCCCGAAAACACTGAAGAGTTGTATGTTTTTTTCTATTCATAATTTGGACTTGAGTCGTGAACGAGAATTGTGTATTTTTGCATAGAAAACCCATTGCAACTCGAAATGAGATCATACGATGTCGTATTCAAAATTTAAGCCAATCTTCGTGACTCGGTTGATTTAGTAAGCCTGAAAACACTGAAGAGTTGTATGTTTTTTTCTATTCATAATTTGGACTTGAATCGTGAACGAGAATTGTGTATTTTTGCATAGGGAACCCATTGCAACTCGAAATGAGATCATACGATGTCGCATTCAAAATTTAAGGCAATCTTCGTGACTCGGTTGATTTAGTAAGCCCGAAAACACTGAAGAGTTGTATGTTTTTTTCTATTCATAATTTGGACTTGAGTCGTGAACGAGAATTGTGTATTTTTGCATAGAAAACCCATTGCAACTCGAAATGAGATCATACGATGTCGTATTCAAAATTTAAGCCAATCTTCGTGACTCGGTTGATTTAGTAAGCCTGAAAACACTGAAGAGTTGTATGTTTTTTTCTATTCATAATTTGGACTTGAATCGTGAACGAGAATTGTGTATTTTTGCATAGGGAACCCATTGCAACTCGAAATGAGATCATACGATGTCGCATTCAAAATTTAAGGCAATCTTCGTGACTCGGTTGATTTAGTAAGCCCGAAAACACTGAAGAGTTGTATGTTTTTTTCTATTCATAATTTGGACTTGAGTCGTGAACGAGAATTGTGTATTTTTGCATAGAAAACCCATTGCAACTCGAAATGAGATCATACGATGTCGTATTCAAAATTTAAGCCAATCTTCGTGACTCGGTTGATTTAGTAAGCCTGAAAACACTGAAGAGTTGTATGTTTTTTTCTATTCATAATTTATACTTGAGTCGTGAACGAGAATTGTGTATTTTGGCATAGGGAACCCATTGCAACTCGAAATGAGATCATACGATGTCGTATTCAAAATTTAAGCCAATCTTCGTGACTCGGTTGATTTAGTAAGCCTGAAAACACTGAAGAGTTGTATGTGTTTTTCTATTCATAATTTGGACATGAGTCGTGAACGAGAATTGTGTATTTTTGCATAGGGAACCCATTGCAACTCGAAATGAGATCATACGATGTCGTATTCAAAATTTAAGCCAATCTTCGTGACTCAGTTGATTTAGTAAGCCTGAAAACACTGAAGAGTTGTATGTTTTTTTCTATTCATAATTTGGACTTGAGTCGTGAACGAGAATTGTGTATTTTTGCATAGGGAACCCATTGCAACTCGAAATGAGATCATATGATGTCGTATTCAAAATTTAAGTCAATCTTCGTAACTCGGTTTATTTAGTAAGCCTGAAAACACTGAAGAGTTGTATGTTTTTTTCTATTCATAATTTGGACTTGAGTCGTGAACGAGAATTGTGTATTTTTGCATAGGGATCCCATTGCAACTCGAAATGAGATCATACGATGTCGCATTCAAAATTTAAGCCAATCTTCGTGACTCGGTTGATTTAGTAAGCCCGAAAACACTGAAGAGTTGTATGTTTTTTTCTATTCATAATTTGGACTTGAGTCGTGAACGAGAATTGTGTATTTTTGCATAGAAAACCCATTGCAACTCGAAATGAGATCATACGATGTCGTATTCAAAATTTAAGCCAATCTTCGTGACTCGGTTGATTTAGTAAGCCTGAAAACACTGAAGAGTTGTATGTTTTTTTCTATTCATAATTTGGACTTGAGTCGTGAACGAGAATTGTGTATTTTTGCATAGGGAACCCATTGCAACTCGAAATGAGATCATACGATGTCGCATTCAAAATTTAAGGCAATCTTCGTGACTCGGTTGATTTAGTAAGCCCGAAAACACTGAAGAGTTGTATGTTTTTTTCTATTCATAATTTGGACTTGAGTCGTGAACGAGAATTGTGTATTTTTGCATAGAAAACCCATTGCAACTCGAAATGAGATCATACGATGTCGTATTCAAAATTTAAGCCAATCTTCGTGACTCGGTTGATTTAGTAAGCCTGAAAACACTGAAGAGTTGTATGTTTTTTTCTATTCATAATTTATACTTGAGTCGTGAACGAGAATTGTGTATTTTGGCATAGGGAACCCATTGCAACTCGAAATGAGATCATACGATGTCGTATTCAAAATTTAAGCCAATCTTCGTGACTCGGTTGATTTAGTAAGCCTGAAAACACTGAAGAGTTGTATGTTTTTTTCTATTCATAATTTGGACATGATTCGTGAACGAGAATTGTGTATTTTTGCATAGGGAACCCATTGCAACTCGAAATGAGATCATACGATGTCGTATTCAAAATTTAAGCCAATCTTCGTGACTCGGTTGATTTAGTAAGCCTGAAAACACTGAAGAGTTGTATGTTTTTTTCTATTCATAATTTGGACTTGAGTCGTGAACGAGAATTGTGTATTTTTGCATAGGGAACCCATTGCAACTCGAAATGAGATCATATGATGTCGTATTCAAAATTTAAGTCAATCTTCGTAACTCGGTTTATTTAGTAAGCCTGAAAACACTGAAGAGTTGTATGTTTTTTTCTATTCATAATTTGGACTTGAGTCGTGAACGAGAATTGTGTATTTTTGCATAGGGATCCCATTGCAACTCGAAATGAGATCATACGATGTCGCATTCAAAATTTAAGCCAATCTTCGTGACTCGGTTGATTTAGTAAGCCTGAAAACACTCAAGAGTTGTATGTTTTTTTCTATTCATAATTTGGACTTGAGTCGTGAACGAGAATTGTGTACTTTTGCATAGAAAACCCATTGCAACTCGAAATGAGATCATACGATGTCGTATTCAAAATTTAAGCCAATCTTCGTGACTCGGTTGATTTAGTAAGCCTGAAAACACTGAAGAGTTGTATGTTTTTTTCTATTCATAATTTGGACTTGAGTCGTGAACGAGAATTGTGTATTTTTGCATAGGGAACCCATTGCAACTCGAAATGAGATCATACGATGTCGTATTCAAAATTTAAGCCAATCTTCGTGACTCGATTGATTTAGTAAGCCTGAAAACACTGAAGAGTTGTATGTTTTTTTCTATTCATAATTTGGACTTGAGTCGTGAACGAGAATTGTGTATTTTTGCATAGGGAACCCATTGCAACTCGAAATGAGATCATATGATGTCGTATTAAAAATTTAAGTCAATCTTCGTAACTCGGTTTATTTAGTAAGCCTGAAAACACTGAAGAGTTGTATGTTTTTTTCTATTCATAATTTGGACTTGAGTCGTGAACGAGAATTGTGTATTTTTGCATAGGGAACCCATTGCAACTCGAAATGAGATCATACGATGTCGTATTCAAAATTTAAGCCAATCTTCGTGACTCGGTTGATTTAGTAAGCCTGAAAACACTGAAGAGTTGTATGTTTTTTTCTATTCATAATTTGGACTTGAGTCGTGAACGAGAATTGTGTATTTTTGCATAGAAAACCCATTGCAACTCGAAATGAGATCATACGATGTCGTATTCAAAATTTAAGCCAATCTTCGTGACTCGGTTGATTTAGTAAGCCGGAAAACACTGAAGAGTTGTATGTTTTTTTCTATTCATAATTTGGACTTGAGTCGTGAACGAGAATTGTGTATTTTTGCATAGGGAACCCATTGCAACTCGAAATGAGATCATATGATGTCGTATTCAAAATTTAAGTCAATCTTCGTAACTCGGTTTATTTAGTAAGCCTGAAAACACTGAAGAGTTGTATTTTTTTTTCTATTCATAATTTTCACTTGAGTCGTGAACGAGAATTGTGTATTTTTGCATAGGGAACCCATTGCAACTCGAAATGAGATCATACGATGTCGCATTCAAAATTTAAGGCAATCTTCGTGACTCGGTTGATTTAGTAAGCCCGAAAACACTGAAGAGTTGTATGTTTTTTTCTATTCATAATTTGGACTTGAGTCGTGAACGAGAATTGTGTATTTTTGCATAGAAAACCCATTGCAACTCGAAATGAGATCATACGATGTCGTATTCAAAATTTAAGCCAATCTTCGTGACTCGGTTGATTTAGTAAGCCTGAAAACACTGAAGAGTTGTATGTTTTTTTCTATTCATAATTTATACTTGAGTCGTGAACGAGAATTGTGTATTTTGGCATAGGGAACCCATTGCAACTCGAAATGAGATCATACGATGTCGTATTCAAAATTTAAGCCAATCTTCGTGACTCGGTTGATTTAGTAAGCCTGAAAACACTGAAGAGTTGTATGTGTTTTTCTATTCATAATTTGGACATGAGTCGTGAACGAGAATTGTGTATTTTTGCATAGGGAACCCATTGCAACTCGAAATGAGATCATACGATGTCGTATTCAAAATTTAAGCCAATCTTCGTGACTCAGTTGATTTAGTAAGCCTGAAAACACTGAAGAGTTGTATGTTTTTTTCTATTCATAATTTGGACTTGAGTCGTGAACGAGAATTGTGTATTTTTGCATAGGGAACCCATTGCAACTCGAAATGAGATCATATGATGTCGTATTCAAAATTTAAGTCAATCTTCGTAACTCGGTTTATTTAGTAAGCCTGAAAACACTGAAGAGTTGTATGTTTTTTTCTATTCATAATTTGGACTTGAGTCGTGAACGAGAATTGTGTATTTTTGCATAGGGATCCCATTGCAACTCGAAATGAGATCATACGATGTCGCATTCAAAATTTAAGCCAATCTTCGTGACTCGGTTGATTTAGTAAGCCCGAAAACACTGAAGAGTTGTATGTTTTTTTCTATTCATAATTTGGACTTGAGTCGTGAACGAGAATTGTGTATTTTTGCATAGAAAACCCATTGCAACTCGAAATGAGATCATACGATGTCGTATTCAAAATTTAAGCCAATCTTCGTGACTCGGTTGATTTAGTAAGCCTGAAAACACTGAAGAGTTGTATGTTTTTTTCTATTCATAATTTGGACTTGAGTCGTGAACGAGAATTGTGTATTTTTGCATAGGGAACCCATTGCAACTCGAAATGAGATCATACGATGTCGCATTCAAAATTTAAGGCAATCTTCGTGACTCGGTTGATTTAGTAAGCCCGAAAACACTGAAGAGTTGTATGTTTTTTTCTATTCATAATTTGGACTTGAGTCGTGAACGAGAATTGTGTATTTTTGCATAGAAAACCCATTGCAACTCGAAATGAGATCATACGATGTCGTATTCAAAATTTAAGCCAATCTTCGTGACTCGGTTGATTTAGTAAGCCTGAAAACACTGAAGAGTTGTATGTTTTTTTCTATTCATAATTTATACTTGAGTCGTGAACGAGAATTGTGTATTTTGGCATAGGGAACCCATTGCAACTCGAAATGAGATCATACGATGTCGTATTCAAAATTTAAGCCAATCTTCGTGACTCGGTTGATTTAGTAAGCCTGAAAACACTGAAGAGTTGTATGTTTTTTTCTATTCATAATTTGGACATGATTCGTGAACGAGAATTGTGTATTTTTGCATAGGGAACCCATTGCAACTCGAAATGAGATCATACGATGTCGTATTCAAAATTTAAGCCAATCTTCGTGACTCGGTTGATTTAGTAAGCCTGAAAACACTGAAGAGTTGTATGTTTTTTTCTATTCATAATTTGGACTTGAGTCGTGAACGAGAATTGTGTATTTTTGCATAGGGAACCCATTGCAACTCGAAATGAGATCATATGATGTCGTATTCAAAATTTAAGTCAATCTTCGTAACTCGGTTTATTTAGTAAGCCTGAAAACACTGAAGAGTTGTATGTTTTTTTCTATTCATAATTTGGACTTGAGTCGTGAACGAGAATTGTGTATTTTTGCATAGGGATCCCATTGCAACTCGAAATGAGATCATACGATGTCGCATTCAAAATTTAAGCCAATCTTCGTGACTCGGTTGATTTAGTAAGCCTGAAAACACTCAAGAGTTGTATGTTTTTTTCTATTCATAATTTGGACTTGAGTCGTGAACGAGAATTGTGTACTTTTGCATAGAAAACCCATTGCAACTCGAAATGAGATCATACGATGTCGTATTCAAAATTTAAGCCAATCTTCGTGACTCGGTTGATTTAGTAAGCCTGAAAACACTGAAGAGTTGTATGTTTTTTTCTATTCATAATTTGGACTTGAGTCGTGAACGAGAATTGTGTATTTTTGCATAGGGAACCCATTGCAACTCGAAATGAGATCATACGATGTCGTATTCAAAATTTAAGCCAATCTTCGTGACTCGATTGATTTAGTAAGCCTGAAAACACTGAAGAGTTGTATGTTTTTTTCTATTCATAATTTGGACTTGAGTCGTGAACGAGAATTGTGTATTTTTGCATAGGGAACCCATTGCAACTCGAAATGAGATCATATGATGTCGTATTAAAAATTTAAGTCAATCTTCGTAACTCGGTTTATTTAGTAAGCCTGAAAACACTGAAGAGTTGTATGTTTTTTTCTATTCATAATTTGGACTTGAGTCGTGAACGAGAATTGTGTATTTTTGCATAGGGAACCCATTGCAACTCGAAATGAGATCATACGATGTCGTATTCAAAATTTAAGCCAATCTTCGTGACTCGGTTGATTTAGTAAGCCTGAAAACACTGAAGAGTTGTATGTTTTTTTCTATTCATAATTTGGACTTGAGTCGTGAACGAGAATTGTGTATTTTTGCATAGAAAACCCATTGCAACTCGAAATGAGATCATACGATGTCGTATTCAAAATTTAAGCCAATCTTCGTGACTCGGTTGATTTAGTAAGCCGGAAAACACTGAAGAGTTGTATGTTTTTTTCTATTCATAATTTGGACTTGAGTCGTGAACGAGAATTGTGTATTTTTGCATAGGGAACCCATTGCAACTCGAAATGAGATCATATGATGTCGTATTCAAAATTTAAGTCAATCTTCGTAACTCGGTTTATTTAGTAAGCCTGAAAACACTGAAGAGTTGTATTTTTTTTTCTATTCATAATTTTCACTTGAGTCGTGAACGAGAATTGTGTATTTTTGCATAGGGAACCCATTGCAACTCGAAATGAGATCATACGATGTCGCATTCAAAATTTAAGCCAATCTTCGTGACTCGGTTGATTTAGTAAGCCCGAAAACACTGAAGAGTTGTATGTTTTTTTCTATTCATAATTTGGAATTGAGTCGTGAACGAGAATTGTGTATTTTTGCATAGGGAACCCATTGCAACTCGAAATGAGATCATACGATGTCGTATTCAAAATTTAAGCCAATCTTCGTGACTCGGTTGATTTAGTAAGCCTGAAAACACTGAAGAGTTGTATGTTTTTTTCTATTCATAATTTGGACTTGAGTCGTGAACGAGAATTGTGTATTTTTGCATAGAAAACCCATTGCAACTCGAAATGAGATCATACGATGTCGTATTCAAAATTTAAGCCAATCTTCGTGACTCGGTTGATTTAGTAAGCCTGAAAACACTGAAGAGTTGTATGTTTTTTTCTATTCATAATTTGGACTTGAGTCGTGAACGAGAATTGTGTATTTTTGCATAGGGAACCCATTGCAACTCGAAATGAGATCATATGATGTCGTATTCAAAATTTAAGTCAATCTTCGTAACTCGGTTTATTTAGTAAGCCTGAAAACACTGAAGAGTTGTATGTTTTTTTCTATTCATAATTTGGACTTGAGTCGTGAACGAGAATTGTGTATTTTTGCATAGGGATCCCATTGCAACTCGAAATGAGATCATACGATGTCGCATTCAAAATTTAAGCCAATCTTCGTGACTCGGTTGATTTAGTAAGCCCGAAAACACTGAAGAGTTGTATGTTTTTTTCTATTCATAATTTGGACTTGAGTCGTGAACGAGAATTGTGTATTTTTGCATAGAAAACCCATTGCAACTCGAAATGAGATCATACGATGTCGTATTCAAAATTTAAGCCAATCTTCGTGACTCGGTTGATTTAGTAAGCCTGAAAACACTGAAGAGTTGTATGTTTTTTTCTATTCATAATTTGGACTTGAGTCGTGAACGAGAATTGTGTATTTTTGCATAGGGAACCCATTGCAACTCGAAATGAGATCATACGATGTCGCATTCAAAATTTAAGGCAATCTTCGTGACTCGGTTGATTTAGTAAGCCCGAAAACACTGAAGAGTTGTATGTTTTTTTCTATTCATAATTTGGACTTGAGTCGTGAACGAGAATTGTGTATTTTTGCATAGGGATCCCATTGCAACTCGAAATGAGATCATACGATGTCGCATTCAAAATTTAAGCCAATCTTCGTGACTCGGTTGATTTAGTAAGCCCGAAAACACTGAAGAGTTGTATGTTTTTTTCTATTCATAATTTGGACTTGAGTCGTGAACGAGAATTGTGTATTTTTGCATAGAAAACCCATTGCAACTCGAAATGAGATCATACGATGTCGTATTCAAAATTTAAGCCAATCTTCGTGACTCGGTTGATTTAGTAAGCCTGAAAACACTGAAGAGTTGTATGTTTTTTTCTATTCATAATTTGGACTTGAGTCGTGAACGAGAATTGTGTATTTTTGCATAGGGAACCCATTGCAACTCGAAATGAGATCATACGATGTCGCATTCAAAATTTAAGGCAATCTTCGTGACTCGGTTGATTTAGTAAGCCCGAAAACACTGAAGAGTTGTATGTTTTTTTCTATTCATAATTTGGACTTGAGTCGTGAACGAGAATTGTGTATTTTTGCATAGGGATCCCATTGCAACTCGAAATGAGATCATACGATGTCGTATTCAAAATTTAAGCCAATCTTCGTGACTCGGTTGATTTAGTAAGCCTGAAAACACTGAAGAGTTGTATGTTTTTTTCTATTCATAATTTATACTTGAGTCGTGAACGAGAATTGTGTATTTTGGCATAGGTAACCCATTGCAACTCGAAATGAGATCATACGATGTCGTATTCAAAATTTAAGCCAATCTTCGTGACTCGGTTGATTTAGTAAGCCTGAAAACACTGAAGAGTTGTATGTTTTTTTCTATTCATAATTTGGACATGAGTCGTGAACGAGAATTGTGTATTTTTGCATAGGGAACCCATTGCAACTCGAAATGAGATCATACGATGTCGTATTCAAAATTTAAGCCAATCTTCGTGACTCGGTTGATTTAGTAAGCTTGAAAACACTGAAGAGTTGTATGTTTTTTTCTATTCATAATTTGGACTTGAGTCGTGAACGAGAATTGTGTATTTTTGCATAGGGAACCCATTGCAACTCGAAATGAGATCATATGATGTCGTATTCAAAATTTAAGTCAATCTTCGTAACTCGGTTTATTTAGTAAGCCTGAAAACACTGAAGAGTTGTATGTTTTTTTCTATTCATAATTTGGATTTGAGTCGTGAACGAGAATTGTGTATTTTTGCATAGGGATCCCATTGCAACTCGAAATGAGATCATACGATGTCGCATTCAAAATTTAAGCCAATCTTCGTGACTCGGTTGATTTAGTAAGCCTGAAAACACTCAAGAGTTGTATGTTTTTTTCTATTCATAATTTGGACTTGAGTCGTGAACGAGAATTGTGTACTTTTGCATAGAAAACCCATTGCAACTCGAAATGAGATCATACGATGTCGTATTCAAAATTTAAGCCAATCTTCGTGACTCGGTTGATTTAGTAAGCCTGAAAACACTGAAGAGTTGTATGTTTTTTTCTATTCATAATTTGGACTTGAGTCGTGAACGAGAATTGTGTATTTTTGCATAGGGAACCCATTGCAACTCGAAATGAGATCATACGATGTCGTATTCAAAATTTAAGCCAATCTTCGTGACTCGGTTGATTTAGTAAGCCTGAAAACACTGAAGAGTTGTATGTTTTTTTCTATTCATAATTTGGACTTGAGTCGTGAACGAGAATTGTGTATTTTTGCATAGGGAACCCATTGCAACTCGAAATGAGATCATATGATGTCGTATTAAAAATTTAAGTCAATCTTCGTAACTCGGTTTATTTAGTAAGCCTGAAAACACTGAAGAGTTGTATGTTTTTTTCTATTCATAGTTTGGACTTGAGTCGTGAACGAGAATTGTGTATTTTTGCATAGGGAACCCATTGCAACTCGAAATGAGATCATACGATGTCGTATTCAAAATTTAAGCCAATCTTCGTGACTCGGTTGATTTAGTAAGCCTGAAAACACTGAAGAGTTGTATGTTTTTTTCTATTCATAATTTGGACTTGAGTCGTGAACGAGAATTGTGTATTTTTGCATAGAAAACCCATTGCAACTCGAAATGAGATCATACGATGTCGTATTCAAAATTTAAGCCAATCTTCGTGACTCGGTTGATTTAGTAAGCCGGAAAACACTGAAGAGTTGTATGTTTTTTTCTATTCATAATTTGGACTTGAGTCGTGAACGAGAATTGTGTATTTTTGCATAGGGAACCCATTGCAACTCGAAATGAGATCATATGATGTCGTATTCAAAATTTAAGTCAATCTTCGTAACTCGGTTTATTTAGTAAGCCTGAAAACACTGAAGAGTTGTATTTTTTTTTTTCTATTCATAATTTTCACTTGAGTCGTGAACGAGAATTGTGTATTTTTGCATAGGGAACCCATTGCAACTCGAAATGAGATCATACGATGTCGCATTCAAAATTTAAGCCAATCTTCGTGACTCGGTTGATTTAGTAAGTCCGAAAACACTGAAGAGTTGTATGTTTTTTTCTATTCATAATTTGGAATTGAGTCGTGAACGAGAATTGTGTATTTTTGCATAGGGAACCCATTGCAACTCGAAATGAGATCATACGATGTTGTATTCAAAATTTAAGCCAATCTTCGTGACTCGGTTGATTTAGTAAGCCTGAAAACACTGAAGAGTTGTATGTTTTTTTCTATTCATAATTTGGACTTAAGTCGTGAACGAGAATTGTGTATTTTTGCATAGAAAACCCATTGCAACTCGAAATGAGATCATACGATGTCGTATTCAAAATTTAAGCCAATCTTCGTGACTCGGTTGATTTAGTAAGCCTGAAAACACTGAAGAGTTGTATGTTTTTTTGTATTCATAATTTGGACTTGAGTCGTGAACGAGAATTGTGTATTTTGGCATAGGGAACCCATTGCAACTCGAAATGAGATCATACGATGTCGTATTCAAAATTTAAGCCAATCTTCGTGACTCGGTTGATTTAGTAAGCCTGAAAACACTGAAGAGTTGTATGTTTTTTTCTATTCATAATTTGGACTTGAGTCGTGAACGAGAATTGTGTATTTTTGCATAGGGATCCCATTGCAACTCGAAATGAGATCATACGATGTCGCATTCAAAATTTAAGCCAATCTTCGTGACTCGGTTGATTTAGTAAGCCTGAAAACACTCAAGAGTTGTATGTTTTTTTCTATTCATAATTTGGACTTGAGTCGTGAACGAGAATTGTGTATTTTTGCATAGGGAACCCATTGCAACTCGAAATGAGATCATACGATGTCGCATTCAAAATTTAAGGCAATCTTCGTGACTCGGTTGATTTAGTAAGCCCGAAAACACTGAAGAGTTGTATGTTTTTTTCTATTCATAATTTGGACTTGAGTCGTGAACGAGAATTGTGTATTTTTGCATAGGGATCCCATTGCAACTCGAAATGAGATCATACGATGTCGTATTCAAAATTTAAGCCAATCTTCGTGACTCGGTTGATTTAGTAAGCCTGAAAACACTGAAGAGTTGTATGTTTTTTTCTATTCATAATTTATACTTGAGTCGTGAACGAGAATTGTGTATTTTGGCATAGGTAACCCATTGCAACTCGAAATGAGATCATACGATGTCGTATTCAAAATTTAAGCCAATCTTCGTGACTCGGTTGATTTAGTAAGCCTGAAAACACTGAAGAGTTGTATGTTTTTTTCTATTCATAATTTGGACATGAGTCGTGAACGAGAATTGTGTATTTTTGCATAGGGAACCCATTGCAACTCGAAATGAGATCATACGATGTCGTATTCAAAATTTAAGCCAATCTTCGTGACTCGGTTGATTTAGTAAGCCTGAAAACACTGAAGAGTTGTATGTTTTTTTCTATTCATAATTTGGACTTGAGTCGTGAACGAGAATTGTGTATTTTTGCATAGGGAACCCATTGCAACTCGAAATGAGATCATATGATGTCGTATTCAAAATTTAAGTCAATCTTCGTAACTCGGTTTATTTAGTAAGCCTGAAAACACTGAAGAGTTGTATGTTTTTTTCTATTCATAATTTGGATTTGAGTCGTGAACGAGAATTGTGTATTTTTGCATAGGGATCCCATTGCAACTCGAAATGAGATCATACGATGTCGCATTCAAAATTTAAGCCAATCTTCGTGACTCGGTTGATTTAGTAAGCCTGAAAACACTCAAGAGTTGTATGTTTTTTTCTATTCATAATTTGGACTTGAGTCGTGAACGAGAATTGTGTACTTTTGCATAGAAAACCCATTGCAACTCGAAATGAGATCATACGATGTCGTATTCAAAATTTAAGCCAATCTTCGTGACTCGGTTGATTTAGTAAGCCTGAAAACACTGAAGAGTTGTATGTTTTTTTCTATTCATAATTTGGACTTGAGTCGTGAACGAGAATTGTGTATTTTTGCATAGGGAACCCATTGCAACTCGAAATGAGATCATACGATGTCGTATTCAAAATTTAAGCCAATCTTCGTGACTCGGTTGATTTAGTAAGCCTGAAAACACTGAAGAGTTGTATGTTTTTTTCTATTCATAATTTGGACTTGAGTCGTGAACGAGAATTGTGTATTTTTGCATAGGGAACCCATTGCAACTCGAAATGAGATCATATGATGTCGTATTAAAAATTTAAGTCAATCTTCGTAACTCGGTTTATTTAGTAAGCCTGAAAACACTGAAGAGTTGTATGTTTTTTTCTATTCATAGTTTGGACTTGAGTCGTGAACGAGAATTGTGTATTTTTGCATAGGGAACCCATTGCAACTCGAAATGAGATCATACGATGTCGTATTCAAAATTTAAGCCAATCTTCGTGACTCGGTTGATTTAGTAAGCCTGAAAACACTGAAGAGTTGTATGTTTTTTTCTATTCATAATTTGGACTTGAGTCGTGAACGAGAATTGTGTATTTTTGCATAGAAAACCCATTGCAACTCGAAATGAGATCATACGATGTCGTATTCAAAATTTAAGCCAATCTTCGTGACTCGGTTGATTTAGTAAGCCGGAAAACACTGAAGAGTTGTATGTTTTTTTCTATTCATAATTTGGACTTGAGTCGTGAACGAGAATTGTGTATTTTTGCATAGGGAACCCATTGCAACTCGAAATGAGATCATATGATGTCGTATTCAAAATTTAAGTCAATCTTCGTAACTCGGTTTATTTAGTAAGCCTGAAAACACTGAAGAGTTGTATTTTTTTTTTCTATTCATAATTTTCACTTGAGTCGTGAACGAGAATTGTGTATTTTTGCATAGGGAACCCATTGCAACTCGAAATGAGATCATACGATGTCGCATTCAAAATTTAAGCCAATCTTCGTGACTCGGTTGATTTAGTAAGTCCGAAAACACTGAAGAGTTGTATGTTTTTTTCTATTCATAATTTGGAATTGAGTCGTGAACGAGAATTGTGTATTTTTGCATAGGGAACCCATTGCAACTCGAAATGAGATCATACGATGTTGTATTCAAAATTTAAGCCAATCTTCGTGACTCGGTTGATTTAGTAAGCCTGAAAACACTGAAGAGTTGTATGTTTTTTTCTATTCATAATTTGGACTTAAGTCGTGAACGAGAATTGTGTATTTTTGCATAGAAAACCCATTGCAACTCGAAATGAGATCATACGATGTCGTATTCAAAATTTAAGCCAATCTTCGTGACTCGGTTGATTTAGTAAGCCTGAAAACACTGAAGAGTTGTATGTTTTTTTGTATTCATAATTTGGACTTGAGTCGTGAACGAGAATTGTGTATTTTGGCATAGGGAACCCATTGCAACTCGAAATGAGATCATACGATGTCGTATTCAAAATTTAAGCCAATCTTCGTGACTCGGTTGATTTAGTAAGCCTGAAAACACTGAAGAGTTGTATGTTTTTTTCTATTCATAATTTGGACTTGAGTCGTGAACGAGAATTGTGTATTTTTGCATAGGGATCCCATTGCAACTCGAAATGAGATCATACGATGTCGCATTCAAAATTTAAGCCAATCTTCGTGACTCGGTTGATTTAGTAAGCCTGAAAACACTCAAGAGTTGTATGTTTTTTTCTATTCATAATTTGGACTTGAGTCGTGAACGAGAATTGTGTACTTTTGCATAGAAAACCCATTGCAACTCGAAATGAGATCATACGATGTCGTATTCAAAATTTAAGCCAATCTTCGTGACTCGGTTGATTTAGTAAGCCCGAAAACACTGAAGAGTTGTATGTTTTTTTCTATTCATAATTTGGACTTGAGTCGTGAACGAGAATTGTGTATTTTTGCATAGAAAACCCATTGCAACTCGAAATGAGATCATACGATGTCGTATTCAAAATTTAAGCCAATCTTCGTGACTCGGTTGATTTAGTAAGCCTGAAAACACTGAAGAGTTGTATGTTTTTTTCTATTCATAATTTGGACATGAGTCGTGAACGAGAATTGTGTATTTTTGCATAGGGAACCCATTGCAACTCGAAATGAGATCATACGATGTCGTATTCAAAATTTAAGCCAATCTTCGTGACTCGGTTGATTTAGTAAGCCTGAAAACACTGAAGAGTTGTATGTTTTTTTCTATTCATAATTTGGACTTGAGTCGTGAACGAGAATTGTGTATTTTTGCATAGGGAACCCATTGCAACTCGAAATGAGATCATATGATGTCGTATTCAAAATTTAAGTCAATCTTCGTAACTCGGTTTATTTAGTAAGCCTGAAAACACTGAAGAGTTGTATGTTTTTTTCTATTCATAATTTGGATTTGAGTCGTGAACGAGAATTGTGTATTTTTGCATAGGGATCCCATTGCAACTCGACGATAACATGTAAGTATATTAGGAATCGAAAAAATAGCATTATGTAAGGAATAAATGTAATTAGATTTTGATGATGCTATAGGATTAGAAAGTTAGATCACCCCCAAATTAGATTTTATGTATTAGAATTTTCAATTGTAAGTATTAGTGTAGTCGACGATCAGAGTTGCTCTGTTTTGGATCAGATCAGAAGTGCATCAGAATTGTTCGACCAGACTTGCTCTATGAGAACTGCTCCATCAGAGTTCTCTTATCAGAAGTCCATCAGAGTTGCACCATGAGAGTTGCTGATAAATTTGGACATCTGATAACCGATGAGAGTTACAGATCAGAGGTACTCATCAGCGGACCTATCAGAGTCAGAGTTAGAGTTCAGTCAGAGATCAGAAAGCCATCAGAACTCAACTCATCAGAAAGCCATCAGAACTCAACTCTTCAGAAAGCAATCAGAATCCAACACATCAGAAGAGCCTGATCAGAGCCCGACTAACACTTAGAAGATTTCAAGCAACATCCAACAGCTATGAATCCAACGGGTAAAAACATCCAACGGCTAGAAGACTGTGCATGAAAGGAAAACATTTAATGCACATTAAATGAGCCTGATACGCTGAAGGATTGATTGCAAATGATTGACCAAAGAATCCGGGAAGATATATTATAAAAATAGAAACCTTCCAAAACGGCGGTCAAGTCAACAGTACGCGCATTTAATGCAGTTGTCTCCTCCTCCAACGGGCAGACAACCTCCGTATATAAGCTACACGAAGAAGAACAAGGAAGACAACTTTGCTACAACTTTTACTCATCATCATTCAAGCTCTCTTGAGATTCAAATTCTACAACCTTCAACAAGACAAGCTTACGTTGGGAAGATTCAAACTCCAAATCTTTCATCCCCAACAAACAAGCAAAGTTCATCCTGTTCTTCAACACTTCAAGAACTTCATCAAACATCATTTGTAACGAAGCAAGTTGGAGGAAAAACTCTGTTTTTCAAAGGATCTTCTGAAAAGAAGGGCGTCCAAGTAACTGCAGTAGTGAAGTGGTGATACTTCCGGGAAGCTGAGTGAAAGGACCAGCCATCAGGACGTGGAACTGCATCCTGGGTGGCAGCTAGACTTGAAGAAGGCGTGGAGAACTTCTTAAGTGCTAGGATTTAGCTTTGTAACCGATCTACTTCAAAGCTAGTGGAACAGTGGACTAGAGGAACGTGTTGTTCCTTGAACCACTATAAAATATCCGGTGTCATTTACTTTACTGCAATTTATATTTCTGCACTTAGGATATTAACTGATTAACTCGAAGACTTGGAATCTGTGTTCAGCAGATCTTGTTTTCAGAGTTATCAGAAAGGCATTTGCCTTAGTATTTTCTGAGGCTACCCGGACAGATCAGAATCCGCTGCCAAGGCCAGTTCTGATATCAGAACCAGCCTTTCTCTGTCATCAGAATCAGACCTTCTCTGATAAGTCAGTTTTGACTTTGAGAAAAAGTTGAAAAACCAATCAGTCTATTCACCCCCCCCCTCTAGACTGATTACCATATTTAACGGGACCAACAAGTGGTATCAGAGCCTCCTTGTTCTTGTAATCTTTTAGGTTACTCTCTGAACAAAGATCCACTTGTTCTTAGCCTCTATTTATTTGTTATTATGGATAACTCTCTTGCCAAGCATCTGATGTTCACAGATCAGAAGTATGATGATTGGAAGATCAGAATGAAGGCACATCTATGTGCCCTTCATGATGAAATGTGGGAAGTCTTGGAAAATGGACCTTTTATCCAGTTCATGAAGATCAACCCTGCCCATACCTTAGACAACAATCTACCCCAGATGATTGAGAAAGCCCGGTCAGAATGGACCAAGGAAGAGAAAAGGCAGTACAACCTGGACAATATAGCCAAGGACATCCTCTACAAGGCTATTGATGAAAGATACTTCAACAGAATCAAGAAGTGTAGAACTGCCAAAGAAATCTGGGATAAACTGGATGAGATTGGAGCAGGAGATGAACAAGAAAGAGATAACAAGTTGACCATTGCTATGAAGAAGTTTGATGACTTCAAACTTCTGCCAGAAGAATGCATTGCTAAGATGCATGAGAGACTGCTGATTCTCATTAGTGAGATTTCTGAGCTTGGGAAGGAGCTCACCATCAAAGAGGTCAACATGAAGATCCTCAGGGGACTGCCTTCAGCTTGGAAGATGAAGGTGATTGCAGTCCAAGAAAGCAAGAACATCAAGACCTACCCCACAGAGAGATTGATCTCAGATCTCAAAGCTTATGAGTTCGAGATGGTTGAAGAGAAAGAAGAAGTGCCAGATGAAAGAACCACAACTGCCCTTACTGCCAGCACTTCTAAGGCTACAAACTTTGATCCCTCAACTCTTCTATCTGATGAATATATGGCTGCCTTTGCCAGAAAATTCAGAAAATTTATGAAGAAAGATGGAAGGAGTCCATCTTCCATCAGAAAACCACATCAGAAGACCAAATCGTCTGAAAGCAATGGAGAGTACCTCTGCTACAACTGTAGACAGCCTGGACACTTCAAGGCTAACTGCCCCTTCCCAAGAGTGTCCAAGAAGCAAGGACAAGAAGAAGAAAAGAAACCAGATGATCAACATAGAAGGAGAAGAGCCTTTATCTCAGAACAAGCTGAGAGAGATCCACTCTCTGAATCAGAGTCCAGTTCAGACTCCGACTCTGATGAAGCATTCTGCTGCTTGGATGCAGAGACTGAAGACCTTTGCCTCATGGCACAATCAGATGATGAGGTATGCTCTACTTCTGATTCTATTTCTTCTTCGGTAGGCACAGCCTTAAATGATGATCCAATGTCATCATTCTGGGAAGAGTTCCAAACTATCCAAGCCACTTATTCTTTTGTTAAAGAAGAGAACAGTAGGCTGAAAGTTGATATCTCTAATCTAAGGAAAGAGACTGAGTGTAAACTTAATTTCTTAACTGAGGAAAGAGATAGACTGAAAGCTGAAAATGAGTCTCTTCTGAAAAGAATAAGAGACATTGAGGAACTTGAGAGTAGATATAATAGTCTTCTGAAGATGCAATCTTCCATGAAGAATATTGGTGACTCTCATAACTTCACCTCTGGTCTTGGATATGTTGAACCAGAGTCTGGTGAGCCTTCTGTAAGGCCTAGCACCCAAGTTGCTAAGGCTAAAAAGGTCATAGTGCCACAGACTCTGAGCCCCAGTTGCCATGCTAGTACTTCTGGTACTAAAGTTGTTCATGAGAAGGTCATACCAGAGAAACAAACTCTAAAGGCCAAACCAAAACAAAGTTTGAAAACTAATGAATATGGCAGAAACTCTAATCAAAGGAAAAGTTTTCAGAAAAATAATAATCAAAGGCCTAACTTCATCAGACAATCTCATGACAACAGTATCAGAAACTGCTATCAGAAAGGCAGATATCAAGAGAAGATTAACTATAGGCAGAAGAGGTTGTCTGGTCAACCTCAGAAGCCTAAAGTTAAGCGCTCATCTGATCTTGATAGCTTCTGGGACTTCTTTCCAACCAAGAAGGCTATGCAGAAGTATGCAAACAGAAAGCATGATCCTCACAAGCATCTGCCCAAAGTGAATCATACATCTGTTTACTACAACTACCAGGTGGACAATGGGTACCATCCACCAAGGTTTCAGCTGATGAGACCAAAATGGTACCAACTACCGAGACTGCATTACCCCCCAGGACCCAACATTGCTTGGGTACCTAAATCTTCCTTTTAATCTTGCAGGAACTGTGTGCTGGAGCCATCTCAGAAAAAGAATGGTATATTGACAGTGGATGCTCCAGACACATGACAGGTGACAAGAGTTGCCTATCAGAGTTCCAGAAAATCAATGGACCCAGAGTCACTTTCGGTGGAAATGACAAGGAAGGGCAAACAAAAGGAAGAGGAAAGCTGATCAAGAACCAGATAATCATTGAAGAGGTCTCATATGTCAAGGGTCTGAAGTTCAACCTCCTAAGTGCTAGCCAATTCTGTGACAAAGGCTACACAGTTGAATTCACCAAGACCTTATGCTATGTCAAGCATGAGACAACCAAAGAAGTGGTTCTTACAGCCAAGAGAAGGAAGAACATCTATGTTGTTGACTGGCAAACAGCAAAAGATGGAACCTGCCTGATAGCTAAGGACAATTCAAAGCTAAGCTGGGACTGGCACAAAAAGCTTAGCCATCTGAACTTCAAAACCATCAACAAACTGGCAAGGGAACATATTGTAGATGGTCTGCCTGACATTGTCTACAAGAAGGAGACCCTCTGCAGTGCTTGTCAGAAAGGCAAACAAGTGAAGACCTCATTCAAACCCATAGCTGGAGATCTTTCTATTTGTCCTCTAAATCTGATCCATATGGATTTATTTGGACCAGTTGAAACTCCCAGTGTTGGTGGAAAAAGATATACTCTTGTTATGGTTGATGACTACTCAAGATACACTTGGACTGTGTTCCTAACCAAGAAGAATGAAACTCTTCAGAAGTTGCCATCTCTGCTAAAGCAACTCCAAACTGAGAAGAATATGAAGGTCAGAACAATCAGATCTGACAGAGGAACTGAATTTGTCAACAAAGTGATCAAAGACTTTTGTGATCAGAATGGTACATTCCATCAACTTTCTGCTGCCAGAACACCCCAACAAAATGGTGTTGCAGAAAGAAGGAACAGAACACTGAAAGAAGCTGCAAGAACTATGATTGCAGAATCAGGACTGCCCATCAGATACTGGGCTGAAGCTATTAACACTGCATGCTACACTCAGAATAGAAGCATGATCCACAAGAATCATCAGAAGACCCCCTATGAGTTGTGGAAAGGAAGAAAGCCAAATATCAGCTACTTCCATGTGTTTGGATGCAAGTGCTACATTCTAAACAATGGAAAGGATAATCTGAAGGTATTTCAAGAAAAAGCTGATGAAGGTGTATTCTTAGGCTACTCAAGCTCAAGCAAAGCCTATAGAATACTTAACAGGAGAACTCTACAAGTTGAAGAATCCATTCATGTCAAATTTGATGATGGTACCTCTGCAGAAGAATTATCAGAGACCTTGCAGAAGATCAATCTTGAAGATAAGGGTTCAGAACTATCAGAAGAGGCCATCAACAATCCTATATTCTCAACTCCTCCTGCCAATCCAGTTCTGATAGACAAAAATGAAGATGAAGATGATGTATCAGAAGATGAACCATCAGAGTTGCCTAGACAGCAACTGTCAGAACCTGATCTAACTTGGTTAAGAGATCATCCTCCTAATCAAGTGATAGGTCAAGTTACCAGTGGTGTTAGAACCAGATCTGCATCTAGAAGAGAAGCCATGTTCACCTGCTGCATATCCCAGATGGAACCAATGTGTGTAGAAGAAGCTCTAGAAGACTCAGACTGGATCAATGCAATGCAAGAAGAGCTGACACAGTTTGAAAGAAATCAAGTATGGGAACTTGTTCCTAGACCAAAGCATCAGAATGTCATTGGAACCAAATGGGTATTCAAGAACAAAGCAGATGAAGAAGGCAATATTGTAAGGAATAAAGCAAGGCTTGTTGCAAAGGGATACTGTCAAGAAGAAGGCATAGATTTTGATGAGACCTTTGCACCTGTAGCAAGACTGGAAGCAATCAGGATATTCCTAGCCTATGCTGCTTACAACGACATCAAAGTATACCAGATGGATGTCAAAAGTGCATTTCTAAATGGAGAACTTGAAGAGGAAGTCTATGTTGAACAACCTCCAGGTTTTGTCATTCCTACTCAATCTTCTTGTGTCTACAAGCTTAGGAAGGCCCTTTATGGTCTTAAGCAAGCTCCTAGAGCCTGGTATGACACATTGTCCCTATTCTTAGTGAACCATGGGTTTACTAAAGGAAAGGTGGACAAAACTTTGTTTCAAATTTCTGTTGCTAATCATATTCTGTTAGTGCAAATTTATGTCGATGACATTATATTTGGAAGCACTAATCCAGAATTATGCAAGAAATTTTCTCAAGTTATGCAGAAGAAGTTTGAAATGAGCATGATGGGAGAACTCAGTTACTTTCTTGGATTACAAGTCAAACAAGTACCAGAAGGCATCTTTATCAACCAAGGAAAGTACACCAGAGATCTCATCAAGAAGTTTGGAGTAGATGGAAAATCTTCAGTCAAAATTCCTATGAATGCATCTCAAGGAATTGGACCAGATGATGAAGGAAAGGATGTTGATGCTACAACTTATAGAGGAATTATTGGATCTCTTCTCTATCTGACTGCAAGCAGACCAGACATAGCTTTTGCAGTAGGAATCTGTGCCAGATACCAATCAAAGCCCAAGGAGAGCCATCTAGTTGCTGCTAAGAAGATTATCAGATACATCAAAGGAAATCCAAATGCAGGACTATGGTATCCCAAGGGAGGTAATTTTGAACTAATTGGCTATTCTGATTCAGATTTTGCAGGTTGCAGATTGGACAGGAAGAGTACTTCTGGTCACTGTCAATTGCTAGGTGGGAGACTTGTCTCCTGGTTTAGCAAGAAGCAAAATTCAATCTCAACTAGCACTGCTGAAGCTGAGTATATTGCTGCTGGAAGTTGTTGTGCTCAATTACTCTGGATGAAGCAACAACTCAAGGATTATGGAGTGCAAGCAAAGGAGATCAAGTTGCTGTGTGACAATACCAGTGCCATTGCAATCACTCAGAATCCTGTGCTGCATTCAAGGACAAAGCATATAGAGATCAGACATCACTTCATCAGAGATCATGTGGAGAAGAAGCACATTTCAATTGAGCATGTCCCAACTGAAGACCAGCTTGCAGATATCTTGACCAAACCTCTCTCTGAGGCAAGGTTTAACAAGTTGAGAGAAGAATTGGGAATGATGGATGATCTTCCCAGAGATGCATGAATCAGAGTTGCAGAAGTATCAGATGTGGATTCATCAGAACACCCCATCTCTGATACCCGAAGCTCTTATTCATCAGAAGCCTGAATCAGAATTGAGAAGTATCAGACTTGCAAAAGTCAGAGTTGCAGGAAGGATCAGACTTGGTATTCATCAGAGGACCTTATATCAGAACACCTCTATCTCTGATACAAGGGCTAATACTTATCAGAGGGGCTGTGGACTTAGAAAAATTTTCTAAATTTCGGGCGAGACTGTCCAATAAACCGGAAGTTACCTTTTTACCCCCGGTAGTTATTACCATTTTTGGAAAACGGCTTTCCGCCCGCATTCCATTAAATGCGACCTCGAAACCGCAAATTATATCAAACGTCCACTAACCCAAATTCATATATACCGTTTCTGAAAACCTAAATCGCTACTGCAATTGTATTCTTCGTCTTCAAGCTTTATCTCTCTAAATCCTCAAATCTCAGACCTTTCAAACTATTCCCTAAACTGTCAATGAAGTTCATCAACATCAACGATCTCTCCAAGGAGGAAATCAAGACTCTTGTGAACAACATCGTCACTGGCATGCGCGTTGATATGTCCTCACTGCCTCTATTGGCAGAAAATCAGAAGCGGATGAAGAAAATCATCCAAGGAATGCATGATTCCCAGCTGAGCAAGATTGTTGCTCATCCTTATGAACAATACAGCACGAAGGACGTTGCTGAGTTCTACTTGAATGCCACCATTACCACTGAGGCCATCCACTCGCAGGTTCAGGGCAAGGACCTGAAAATAGATGCTGATGCTCTCAATGAGTTCTTCGACATCAAACTCGATCCTCAGGAAGAGGATACTACCAGCCTCATTGAGCTTGACGATGTGAATATCTCTGTCCAAACTTTTGCTGAAACCTACTGCCGGGAGGATGCAACCGGAGTAGATAAGCTCTACATGAAGAAGAACCAGCTGAAGAAGGACTATGAACGTCTGATGAGCATAATGCACCGGTGCCTGTGGTGCAAAACCGGCTCAACTGATCAGATGAACAACACAAATGCCAAGGCCATCTATGCTGTTCATCGGGGCATGAACATCAACTGGGGAAGGGTACTATTCCAGTCCCTTGCTGAGTCTGTGGCTAAGAAAGACAAAAAGACTGGCCAATTCTCAACCAAGATAGGTCATGGACTTCTCATTTCAAGACTGATTTCCAATATCAACATATCGCTCCGAGAAGCTGCTGATGTCAATCACACAAAGACCATCTTCCTCACAGCCTCTCCCAAATTCAATGTAGCCATTGCTGCAGAATTAAAGAAAGCAAAGAAACAAGAACAACTGAGGGAGAAACCAGCTACCGCAATTGAGGTTGATGATGAACAACCCAAGGGAAAGAAGAAGAAATCTCAGAAGAAGCTTGAAACCACCACTGAGGAGGTTGCATCAGAGGTGGAAGCATCAGAGGAGGATGCACCCACTGTGGCCCCTGTCAAGAAGATGAGACAGAAGAGGAGAAGAAAAGCAATCATACAGAGTGATTCTGATAGCTCCAAGTCTCCTATCAGAGTAGCAAAGAAGAAGAAGAAGATTCTCTCACCCCCCAAGGAGTCAGAACCTCAGGGGGAACCTGCACCAGAGCTGGCTACTGCACTAGTAATCTCTGATGGTCAGGGGGAACCTGAATCAGAGATCCAACCCATCTCTGCACCAGATCAGCACATCATGCCTCCACCAGAACCGCTAAACCCTTCTACTGCTCTGGACAGACAGTTTCAAAGGGTACTCACATGGAGGAAGTGGAGGATGGGACCTCTGCAACAAATTCTTGCCCAAGCTGCCACTTTTGAAACTGAGGAAGAAGAAGTTCTCAAATGGGCAGGTACAGATGATGTATCTCTATGCTTTGATCTTCAATTTTTACATTCTGTCTTGGAGAAGAAGAAGGAAAGCATCAAGGGAAAAGAGAAGATGACTGCTCCACCATCAGAAGAGCATGTCAGACCTCTATCAGAGAGTGAGGTCCCAGTCTTTGAAGAATGGCTGGTGGAGATGAAAAGGAGGGAATCTCTGAGAAAATATCCCTACCTTCCTCACTTTCACGGTGAATCTTCTATTGTCAACAATCTGCCTCTGGCAATGCAGCAACTGATCAGAGAGTGGAGGAACTCTCAGACTGAGGAGACTTCCATTGAGGTAGTTCCTAACTCTCCTGCCCCCCTACCATCACCTCCCAAATCTCCTTCACCCAAACCAGTCACACCAACAACAACTCCACCCCCATCTCCTCCTCAACCTCAGCAAATCCCTTCTCCAACACCCAAGAAATCCTCCACACCAAAACAACCATCACCCTGTCATCAGATAACCCCCATCAGAAGCAGATCACCCTCACCTCCTCCTCCATCACAACATCAGAGAACTCCTACCCCTCAAACCTCACCTCATCAGAACTCCCAACATCAGAAATCCAAATCTCCCTCTCCTCAGCAGAAGCCTACATCTAACTGTCCCTCCCCTCAGCATTCTGCTGCCTTCACACAAAAGAGAGAACCAGTTGTGAGGATTCTCTCCTCAACTGAAGATAATGATGGATTTCTTCCATCCTCATTGGCTGGAGATCTTCAATCAGCCAGAAGGAAGACCCCTACACCTCCTCCATCTCCCGTACAACCTCAACCTCAGGCCAATGAATTGCCCCAGCCGACGCCTCCAAAAGCTGTCCTCATCCCCTTCCAGGAGTTTGTGGAATCAGCTGAAGAATTTGGAGACCAGATGATTGCTGGGCTCAACAAAATGCTTGTACTAAATCAGAAGCATGATGCTCATCTGGATTTAGTTCAGTACAACATTGAGTCTGAACTTACCAAGATTTCCACTACCCTTTCTACACTGGCAACTACCTTCCTCAGCTACATGAAGACATCAAATGAGAAGGTTGATAACATAGCTTCAGAGGTTGCTAGTCTACACACAGTCTTGTTCTCACAATCTCAGACTCTGACAGCACAGGACAAATCCATTCAAGAATTATCTGATGCTGTTGACACTCTACAATGGTCTCATGACAAAAATGCAGAGCATCTGACAGATGTGGAGGAAATCTGCAAGACCAACAAAGAGTTTAGTCTCAAATTGATCAACACTGGCAAGGACAGAGATCACAAGTTGACTCTCCTTGAGGCTACTACTAAGGATATCAAATCTGCAGTTGATAAGCAGAAAGAGCTGATAGAAGGGCTGGCCTCGGTGACTCAGACACTCCCAGGTGCTCTAGAAGCAATCAAAGACAATAATGCTACAGAATTCTCGAAAATTGGACTCCTACTTGGTGATCTTGTTGATGCCAAAAAGGGGGAAGATAGCAGAGAACCTGTCAAAACCATCAGAGCTACAGAAGGCACAAGCACCAGAGCCCTGACCCCTATTTCTGGTAAGCCTGACCCTTCTATATACTTTGAGAGAGCCAGGCAGAAGCAGATTGCTGCTGGTATTCAAAGACCTCCTCCTCCTCGACCCAAGAGAGGAAAGAAGGCAACTTTCACTCTTGCTCAATGGCTTAAAAGTGATCTAGCTAAACCTGATGCTGCTCAATTCAGAGAGATGAAGAAGCATATGACCCCTACTCAACAAGAGAATCTCATTCTGGATAAAGATGGACTAATAATAATTAACCATGGTGGGTCTATGCAAGAAGCAGAAGACTGGTGGCGATTGAAAGTGATCCCTGGCAAGGACCTATCTGAAGCCATCAGAAACTATCTAGATTGCCAGCTTGAACCTGCCTGGTCAGAATATCAGAATCCCAGGAATCTTGCTACAATCAGAGCTAGGGTCAATGCTGATCTGAAAGAAATTGAAGCAAAGGAAGCTGACCTAGAAGAGGAAGATATCTAAACTCTATCCTCTTGTTGCTTTAAATATCTTTCATTAATAAGATAACCAGCTTGCCTCTAATTTGCATGGCAATTTCAAATTATTTCTCTATTGCATTCTGATCATCTATGCTCTGATACCTTGTGCTTTTCTCTTATTTGTTTATTTGTATCTTACTCTTACTACTTTCCTATGCTAAGTGCCCACCAAGTTTTTAAATGAAAGTTTATTTTTAACTTATTTTCCTTATGGTGAAAGGCACTTCTCTGGAAATAGTTTAAGGGTTTTGGCATCATCAAAAAGGGGGAAATTGTAAGGAATAAATGTAATTAGATTTTGATGATGCTATAGGATTAGAAAGTTAGATCACCCCCAAATTAGATTTTATGTATTAGAATTTTCAATTGTAAGTATTAGTGTAGTCGACGATCAGAGTTGCTCTGTTTTGGATCAGATCAGAAGTGCATCAGAATTGTTCGACCAGACTTGCTCTATGAGAACTGCTCCATCAGAGTTCTCTTATCAGAAGTCCATCAGAGTTGCACCATGAGAGTTGCTGATAAATTTGGACATCTGATAACCGATGAGAGTTACAGATCAGAGGTACTCATCAGCGGACCTATCAGAGTCAGAGTTAGAGTTCAGTCAGAGATCAGAAAGCCATCAGAACTCAACTCATCAGAAAGCCATCAGAACTCAACTCTTCAGAAAGCAATCAGAATCCAACACATCAGAAGAGCCTGATCAGAGCCCGACTAACACTTAGAAGATTTCAAGCAACATCCAACAGCTATGAATCCAACGGGTAAAAACATCCAACGGCTAGAAGACTGTGCATGAAAGGAAAACATTTAATGCACATTAAATGAGCCTGATACGCTGAAGGATTGATTGCAAATGATTGACCAAAGAATCCGGGAAGATATATTATAAAAATAGAAACCTTCCAAAACGGCGGTCAAGTCAACAGTACGCGCATTTAATGCAGTTGTCTCCTCCTCCAACGGGCAGACAACCTCCGTATATAAGCTACACGAAGAAGAACAAGGAAGACAACTTTGCTACAACTTTTACTCATCATCATTCAAGCTCTCTTGAGATTCAAATTCTACAACCTTCAACAAGACAAGCTTACGTTGGGAAGATTCAAACTCCAAATCTTTCATCCCCAACAAACAAGCAAAGTTCATCCTGTTCTTCAACACTTCAAGAACTTCATCAAACATCATTTGTAACGAAGCAAGTTGGAGGAAAAACTCTGTTTTTCAAAGGATCTTCTGAAAAGAAGGGCGTCCAAGTAACTGCAGTAGTGAAGTGGTGATACTTCCGGGAAGCTGAGTGAAAGGACCAGCCATCAGGACGTGGAACTGCATCCTGGGTGGCAGCTAGACTTGAAGAAGGCGTGGAGAACTTCTTAAGTGCTAGGATTTAGCTTTGTAACCGATCTACTTCAAAGCTAGTGGAACAGTGGACTAGAGGAACGTGTTGTTCCTTGAACCACTATAAAATATCCGGTGTCATTTACTTTACTGCAATTTATATTTCTGCACTTAGGATATTAACTGATTAACTCGAAGACTTGGAATCTGTGTTCAGCAGATCTTGTTTTCAGAGTTATCAGAAAGGCATTTGCCTTAGTATTTTCTGAGGCTACCCGGACAGATCAGAATCCGCTGCCAAGGCCAGTTCTGATATCAGAACCAGCCTTTCTCTGTCATCAGAATCAGACCTTCTCTGATAAGTCAGTTTTGACTTTGAGAAAAAGTTGAAAAACCAATCAGTCTATTCACCCCCCCCCTCTAGACTGATTACCATATTTAACGGGACCAACACATTACAATGCATCACATCCAAATCAAAATGACTATCTAAGCTAGAATAAACTAACCTAGATATAATGTATCAGAATAATGGGACAGACCCCACCTCATAAGTTACAAACAAAGTGCATATCCCAATAAATGGGATGTCACAATATCAAGACTAAACATCCTCACAAATCAACCATATTGAACCTAAAAGACATTATGAGCAATAATAATCTGAAAAACCATCAACACAATTAGGTAGTACTAATTTAACATCCAAGAAAACATCGGAACGGAGTAGTGAACTTTGAATCAAAGCAAACCTCCCCTTTCTTCTTTGTAACTCCCGGCAATCCTTCAAGACATTTCGCGGTAAATGTAAGGCCCTTCCTATCCAAATCATCCGTAAGTCGCAGAGAAGTGTCCACTCTAATCACACTAGCCTGTACGAATCTAAACGGTTTGACAACTAACTTTAGTGTCTTACCGTTTATTATCTCACATTTGATAACCACATCGTTCTGTTTCACATCTCTTTGGTCCATCACCGTCCTCTCAACATCTTTCAAGACAACCTCGGAGGCTTTTTCAACCTTAGAAAGTCCTTGTGCAGCTGGTACAGTTACAGATAAGGTGGCGGCTTGGTTTGCAGACTGTGCGGTAGACCCGGTTGGGTTGCTGGTATGCCCGGTCGGGCAGACAGCATGGGCAGCAACTGCTGCAGTTTTTACAGGCCCGGTTGGGTCAGCTGTACCACCGGTCGGGTATTTCTGGGCAGCAACCTCTGTCTGAGTGGCCTCACTAACAACATCCTTATTTGTTACAACACTCGGTTCTTTGTTATCACTTTCCCCATCAACCCTTTTAGCAAGGTTTTTACAAATAAAAGGGTGGTGTCCAAAGTCTTTGCAATGAAAACAGTAGTTAGGAAAAGTTTCATAAAGCACACTTTGTTTTATTACCTTTGAGGAAGGTAGTCGTATAGGAAAAGAAAGTGGCGGTGGCTTTGAAACATCCACTTCAATAAGTACTCTAGCAAAATCATTATTTGCCCTATCTTGAGTAATCTTGTCCGTAGTTATTGGGACCCCAATCATAGATGCTACCTCACTCATAGCTTCGTCATTCCATAGCTTCATTGGTAGTTTAGGGAACTTGACCCAAATTGGTACTTTAAGAAACTCCTCATCCTCAAACGAGAAGTCATCCGAGAGTTCTTTGAGCATTAGGAGCTTCCCAAAAACAGTGTAAGGACCGTCATGTAGCACCTTCAATCTATCCTCCTCATTTGTGAATTTAAAGATTACCCATCCCTTGTTATGGGACCTCACAAGACATCTCACACCCCATGTAGATTTAAGATCATGAACCGCTTTGAGTCCGGGGAATTTTCCAGTGAAGTGTCCAACTAGGCAGTAGCCCCACATTTCAACCATGGAAGGTAATACACGATCTCCAAAGTCTAAGGTTTCCCCTTTAGGAGGGACATACCTCAGTTTGATGCCATGTCTTGGATCACGATTATCCTTAAAAAGGGCATTCCAAACTTTCGGCTGAGCTGCCTGTGCATCAGTGGTTACTGCCAGAGTTGGCTGTATAGGTGCCTGTGCGTTATCAGTTACTGCCAGAGTTGGCTTCTTAGCAGCATTTTTTCCTTTCCCTGGCTTTGTTGCAGTAGGAGTCTCAGCATGTAAGGCCTCAGAAGTAGCATTAGTTGCCTTAAGCGCAGGTTTAGCAGAAGCCTCAGAAGAGGCAGGTTTAGTCGCAGGGCTCACCAATTCCTCAGGTATAGCACCTGCAACAATCTTCCCAGTCAGTCCATTCCCATAAGCATTAGGAGTTTTGCCAAAGTTCCCTGGAGTTTGATTCCCAGGTTGGTTCTCTGGCAGCTTCACTAAATTCGCAGCATTGAAGGGGGGGAATTCTTCATCGGATCCTTGCAAGACAGAAAACCTCGATCGAGTTGTACGAGTCAAAGATGCATCCCCTGGTCCCTGCTTAGTTCTTCCCATAGTGCCAGGTCGTACCACAGTCCAAACCAGCCACAAACAACCTCCAAGAGCCCTGTAGCAGACCCTCAATCGCAGGGAAGTTCTCCAACAACCTGCGAACAGATGGGTACCATACCAGGCTTCAAAAAGTAGAACGATGATTTCTCAATGCGACAAACAAGACAATTTCAGAGTTCGTCCAGACTGCTTCAATCCATCTTTGCTGTTTGGAGCTCTGGCCGATCAAAAATGGAAGAGGCCGTTGGGGAGGAAGACCAGCGAATTCTACTTTCCTTGATGACTGGAAAAAAGGTATTTGCTTGGTCCACGCACGCAGGGGAATCCAACAACACCGTCCAAGAGAAGAATGATCAAGGGAGGCTCGAGTATACGGCGTTGACCTGAAACTGTGAACAGTAACCGGTCGCTGTTCAAGTGTGAAAAACAGACCAAAAATCCCCAAAATGAGCTCAAAAATTGGAGGATTTACACCCCAAAGAAGTTTAGAAGGTAAAGCAACCAATATCCAAGCTCAAAGTCAAGATTAATGGAAGAAACGAGTTGATTTGGTGAAAGGCGTAGAAGAGCCTCGACGTGAGGGAGAGAATCAGCTCTCAACTTCTAACCCAAACCCATTTCATCCCATTGCAACTCGAAATGAGATCATACGATGTCGCATTCAAAATTTAAGCCAATCTTCGTGACTCGGTTGATTTAGTAAGCCTGAAAACACTCAAGAGTTGTATGTTTTTTTCTATTCATAATTTGGACTTGAGTCGTGAACGAGAATTGTGTACTTTTGCATAGAAAACCCATTGCAACTCGAAATGAGATCATACGATGTCGTATTCAAAATTTAAGCCAATCTTCGTGACTCGGTTGATTTAGTAAGCCTGAAAACACTGAAGAGTTGTATGTTTTTTTCTATTCATAATTTGGACTTGAGTCGTGAACGAGAATTGTGTATTTTTGCATAGGGAACCCATTGCAACTCGAAATGAGATCATACGATGTCGTATTCAAAATTTAAGCCAATCTTCGTGACTCGGTTGATTTAGTAAGCCTGAAAACACTGAAGAGTTGTATGTTTTTTTCTATTCATAATTTGGACTTGAGTCGTGAACGAGAATTGTGTATTTTTGCATAGGGAACCCATTGCAACTCGAAATGAGATCATATGATGTCGTATTAAAAATTTAAGTCAATCTTCGTAACTCGGTTTATTTAGTAAGCCTGAAAACACTGAAGAGTTGTATGTTTTTTTCTATTCATAATTTGGACTTGAGTCGTGAACGAGAATTGTGTATTTTTGCATAGGGAACCCATTGCAACTCGAAATGAGATCATACGATGTCGTATTCAAAATTTAAGCCAATCTTCGTGACTCGGTTGATTTAGTAAGCCTGAAAACACTGAAGAGTTGTATGTTTTTTTCTATTCATAATTTGGACTTGAGTCGTGAACGAGAATTGTGTATTTTTGCATAGAAAACCCATTGCAACTCGAAATGAGATCATACGATGTCGTATTCAAAATTTAAGCCAATCTTCGTGACTCGGTTGATTTAGTAAGCCGGAAAACACTGAAGAGTTGTATGTTTTTTTCTATTCATAATTTGGACTTGAGTCGTGAACGAGAATTGTGTATTTTTGCATAGGGAACCCATTGCAACTCGAAATGAGATCATATGATGTCGTATTCAAAATTTAAGTCAATCTTCGTAACTCGGTTTATTTAGTAAGCCTGAAAACACTGAAGAGTTGTATTTTTTTTTTCTATTCATAATTTTCACTTGAGTCGTGAACGAGAATTGTGTATTTTTGCATAGGGAACCCATTGCAACTCGAAATGAGATCATACGATGTCGCATTCAAAATTTAAGCCAATCTTCGTGACTCGGTTGATTTAGTAAGCCCGAAAAACTGAAGAGTTGTATGTTTTTTTCTATTCATAATTTGGAATTGAGTCGTGAACGAGAATTGTGTATTTTTGCATAGGGAACCCATTGCAACTCGAAATGAGATCATACGATGTCGTATTCAAAATTTAAGCCAATCTTCGTGACTCGGTTGATTTAGTAAGCCTGAAAACACTGAAGAGTTGTATGTTTTTTTCTATTCATAATTTGGACTTGAGTCGTGAACGAGAATTGTGTACTTTTGCATAGAAAACCCATTGCAACTCGAAATGAGATCATACGATGTCGTATTCAAAATTTAAGCCAATCTTCGTGACTCGGTTGATTTAGTAAGCCTGAAAACACTGAAGAGTTGTATGTTTTTTTCTATTCATAATTTGGACTTGAGTCGTGAACGAGAATTGTGTATTTTTGCATAGGGAACCCATTGCAACTCGAAATGAGATCATACGATGTCGTATTCAAAATTTAAGCCAATCTTCGTGACTCGGTTGATTTAGTAAGCCTGAAAACACTGAAGAGTTGTATGTTTTTTTCTATTCATAATTTGGACTTGAGTCGTGAACGAGAATTGTGTATTTTTGCATAGGGAACCCATTGCAACTCGAAATGAGATCATATGATGTCGTATTAAAAATTTAAGTCAATCTTCGTAACTCGGTTTATTTAGTAAGCCTGAAAACACTGAAGAGTTGTATGTTTTTTTCTATTCATAATTTGGACTTGAGTCGTGAACGAGAATTGTGTATTTTTGCATAGGGAACCCATTGCAACTCGAAATGAGATCATACGATGTCGTATTCAAAATTTAAGCCAATCTTCGTGACTCGGTTGATTTAGTAAGCCTGAAAACACTGAAGAGTTGTATGTTTTTTTCTATTCATAATTTGGACTTGAGTCGTGAACGAGAATTGTGTATTTTTGCATAGAAAACCCATTGCAACTCGAAATGAGATCATACGATGTCGTATTCAAAATTTAAGCCAATCTTCGTGACTCGGTTGATTTAGTAAGCCGGAAAACACTGAAGAGTTGTATGTTTTTTTCTATTCATAATTTGGACTTGAGTCGTGAACGAGAATTGTGTATTTTTGCATAGGGAACCCATTGCAACTCGAAATGAGATCATATGATGTCGTATTCAAAATTTAAGTCAATCTTCGTAACTCGGTTTATTTAGTAAGCCTGAAAACACTGAAGAGTTGTATTTTTTTTTTCTATTCATAATTTTCACTTGAGTCGTGAACGAGAATTGTGTATTTTTGCATAGGGAACCCATTGCAACTCGAAATGAGATCATATGATGTCGTATTCAAAATTTAAGTCAATCTTCGTAACTCGGTTTATTTAGTAAGCCTGAAAACACTGAAGAGTTGTATGTTTTTTTCTATTCATAATTTGGACTTGAGTCGTGAACGAGAATTGTGTATTTTTGCATAGGGATCCCATTGCAACTCGAAATGAGATCATACGATGTCGCATTCAAAATTTAAGCCAATCTTCGTGACTCGGTTGATTTAGTAAGCCCGAAAACACTGAAGAGTTGTATGTTTTTTTCTATTCATAATTTGGACTTGAGTCGTGAACGAGAATTGTGTATTTTTGCATAGAAAACCCATTGCAACTCGAAATGAGATCATACGATGTCGTATTCAAAATTTAAGCCAATCTTCGTGACTCGGTTGATTTAGTAAGCCTGAAAACACTGAAGAGTTGTATGTTTTTTTCTATTCATAATTTGGACTTGAGTCGTGAACGAGAATTGTGTATTTTTGCATAGGGAACCCATTGCAACTCGAAATGAGATCATACGATGTCGCATTCAAAATTTAAGGCAATCTTCGTGACTCGGTTGATTTAGTAAGCCCGAAAACACTGAAGAGTTGTATGTTTTTTTCTATTCATAATTTGGACTTGAGTCGTGAACGAGAATTGTGTATTTTTGCATAGAAAACCCATTGCAACTCGAAATGAGATCATACGATGTCGTATTCAAAATTTAAGCCAATCTTCGTGACTCGGTTGATTTAGTAAGCCTGAAAACACTGAAGAGTTGTATGTTTTTTTCTATTCATAATTTATACTTGAGTCGTGAACGAGAATTGTGTATTTTGGCATAGGTAACCCATTGCAACTCGAAATGAGATCATACGATGTCGTATTCAAAATTTAAGCCAATCTTCGTGACTCGGTTGATTTAGTAAGCCTGAAAACACTGAAGAGTTGTATGTTTTTTTCTATTCATAATTTGGACTTGAGTCGTGAACGAGAATTGTGTATTTTTGCATAGGGAACCCATTGCAACTCGAAATGAGATCATACGATGTCGTATTCAAAATTTAAGCCAATCTTCGTGACTCGGTTGATTTAGTAAGCCTGAAAACACTGAAGAGTTGTATGTTTTTTTCTATTCATAATTTGGACTTGAGTCGTGAACGAGAATTGTGTATTTTTGCATAGGGAACCCATTGCAACTCGAAATGAGATCATATGATGTCGTATTAAAAATTTAAGTCAATCTTCGTAACTCGGTTTATTTAGTAAGCCTGAAAACACTGAAGAGTTGTATGTTTTTTTCTATTCATAATTTGGACTTGAGTCGTGAACGAGAATTGTGTATTTTTGCATAGGGAACCCATTGCAACTCGAAATGAGATCATACGATGTCGTATTCAAAATTTAAGCCAATCTTCGTGACTCGGTTGATTTAGTAAGCCTGAAAACACTGAAGAGTTGTATGTTTTTTTCTATTCATAATTTGGACTTGAGTCGTGAACGAGAATTGTGTATTTTTGCATAGAAAACCCATTGCAACTCGAAATGAGATCATACGATGTCGTATTCAAAATTTAAGCCAATCTTCGTGACTCGGTTGATTTAGTAAGCCGGAAAACACTGAAGAGTTGTATGTTTTTTTCTATTCATAATTTGGACTTGAGTCGTGAACGAGAATTGTGTATTTTTGCATAGGGAACCCATTGCAACTCGAAATGAGATCATATGATGTCGTATTCAAAATTTAAGTCAATCTTCGTAACTCGGTTTATTTAGTAAGCCTGAAAACACTGAAGAGTTGTATTTTTTTTTTCTATTCATAATTTTCACTTGAGTCGTGAACGAGAATTGTGTATTTTTGCATAGGGAACCCATTGCAACTCGAAATGAGATCATATGATGTCGTATTCAAAATTTAAGTCAATCTTCGTAACTCGGTTTATTTAGTAAGCCTGAAAACACTGAAGAGTTGTATGTTTTTTTCTATTCATAATTTGGACTTGAGTCGTGAACGAGAATTGTGTATTTTTGCATAGGGATCCCATTGCAACTCGAAATGAGATCATACGATGTCGCATTCAAAATTTAAGCCAATCTTCGTGACTCGGTTGATTTAGTAAGCCCGAAAACTTTGAAGAGTTGTATGTTTTTTTCTATTCATAATTTGGACTTGAGTCGTGAACGAGAATTGTGTATTTTTGCATAGAAAACCCATTGCAACTCGAAATGAGATCATACGATGTCGTATTCAAAATTTAAGCCAATCTTCGTGACTCGGTTGATTTAGTAAGCCTGAAAACACTGAAGAGTTGTATGTTTTTTTCTATTCATAATTTGGACTTGAGTCGTGAACGAGAATTGTGTATTTTTGCATAGGGAACCCATTGCAACTCGAAATGAGATCATACGATGTCGCATTCAAAATTTAAGGCAATCTTCGTGACTCGGTTGATTTAGTAAGCCCGAAAACACTGAAGAGTTGTATGTTTTTTTCTATTCATAATTTGGACTTGAGTCGTGAACGAGAATTGTGTATTTTTGCATAGAAAACCCATTGCAACTCGAAATGAGATCATACGATGTCGTATTCAAAATTTAAGCCAATCTTCGTGACTCGGTTGATTTAGTAAGCCTGAAAACACTGAAGAGTTGTATGTTTTTTTCTATTCATAATTTATACTTGAGTCGTGAACGAGAATTGTGTATTTTGGCATAGGTAACCCATTGCAACTCGAAATGAGATCATACGATGTCGTATTCAAAATTTAAGCCAATCTTCGTGACTCGGTTGATTTAGTAAGCCTGAAAACACTGAAGAGTTGTATGTTTTTTTCTATTCATAATTTGGACATGAGTCGTGAACGAGAATTGTGTATTTTTGCATAGGGAACCCATTGCAACTCGAAATGAGATCATACGATGTCGTATTCAAAATTTAAGCCAATCTTCGTGACTCGGTTGATTTAGTAAGCCTGAAAACACTGAAGAGTTGTATGTTTTTTTCTATTCATAATTTGGACTTGAGTCGTGAACGAGAATTGTGTATTTTTGCATAGGGAACCCATTGCAACTCGAAATGAGATCATATGATGTCGTATTCAAAATTTAAGTCAATCTTCGTAACTCGGTTTATTTAGTAAGCCTGAAAACACTGAAGAGTTGTATGTTTTTTTCTATTCATAATTTGGATTTGAGTCGTGAACGAGAATTGTGTATTTTTGCATAGGGATCCCATTGCAACTCGAAATGAGATCATACGATGTCGCATTCAAAATTTAAGCCAATCTTCGTGACTCGGTTGATTTAGTAAGCCTGAAAACACTCAAGAGTTGTATGTTTTTTTCTATTCATAATTTGGACTTGAGTCGTGAACGAGAATTGTGTACTTTTGCATAGAAAACCCATTGCAACTCGAAATGAGATCATACGATGTCGTATTCAAAATTTAAGCCAATCTTCGTGACTCGGTTGATTTAGTAAGCCTGAAAACACTGAAGAGTTGTATGTTTTTTTCTATTCATAATTTGGACTTGAGTCGTGAACGAGAATTGTGTATTTTTGCATAGGGAACCCATTGCAACTCGAAATGAGATCATATGATGTCGTATTAAAAATTTAAGTCAATCTTCGTAACTCGGTTTATTTAGTAAGCCTGAAAACACTGAAGAGTTGTATGTTTTTTTCTATTCATAATTTGGACTTGAGTCGTGAACGAGAATTGTGTATTTTTGCATAGGGAACCCATTGCAACTCGAAATGAGATCATACGATGTCGTATTCAAAATTTAAGCCAATCTTCGTGACTCGGTTGATTTAGTAAGCCTGAAAACACTGAAGAGTTGTATGTTTTTTTCTATTCATAATTTGGACTTGAGTCGTGAACGAGAATTGTGTATTTTTGCATAGGGAACCCATTGCAACTCGAAATGAGATCATATGATGTCGTATTAAAAATTTAAGTCAATCTTCGTAACTCGGTTTATTTAGTAAGCCTGAAAACACTGAAGAGTTGTATGTTTTTTTGTATTCATAATTTGGACTTGAGTCGTGAACGAGAATTGTGTATTTTGGCATAGGGAACCCATTGCAACTCGAAATGAGATCATACGATGTCGTATTCAAAATTTAAGCCAATCTTCGTGACTCGGTTGATTTAGTAAGCCTGAAAACACTGAAGAGTTGTATGTTTTTTTCTATTCATAATTTGGACTTGAGTCGTGAACGAGAATTGTGTATTTTTGCATAGGGATCCCATTGCAACTCGAAATGAGATCATACGATGTCGCATTCAAAATTTAAGCCAATCTTCGTGACTCGGTTGATTTAGTAAGCCTGAAAACACTGAAGAGTTGTATGTTTTTTTCTATTCATAATTTGGACTTGAGTCGTGAACGAGAATTGTGTACTTTTGCATAGAAAACCCATTGCAACTCGAAATGAGATCATACGATGTCGTATTCAAAATTTAAGCCAATCTTCGTGACTCGGTTGATTTAGTAAGCCCGAAAACACTGAAGAGTTGTATGTTTTTTTCTATTCATAATTTGGACTTGAGTCGTGAACGAGAATTGTGTATTTTTGCATAGAAAACCCATTGCAACTCGAAATGAGATCATACGATGTCGTATTCAAAATTTAAGCCAATCTTCGTGACTCGGTTGATTTAGTAAGCCTGAAAACACTGAAGAGTTGTATGTTTTTTTCTATTCATAATTTGGACATGAGTCGTGAACGAGAATTGTGTATTTTTGCATAGGGAACCCATTGCAACTCGAAATGAGATCATACGATGTCGTATTCAAAATTTAAGCCAATCTTCGTGACTCGGTTGATTTAGTAAGCCTGAAAACACTGAAGAGTTGTATGTTTTTTTCTATTCATAATTTGGACTTGAGTCGTGAACGAGAATTGTGTATTTTTGCATAGGGAACCCATTGCAACTCGAAATGAGATCATATGATGTCGTATTCAAAATTTAAGTCAATCTTCGTAACTCGGTTTATTTAGTAAGCCTGAAAACACTGAAGAGTTGTATGTTTTTTTCTATTCATAATTTGGATTTGAGTCGTGAACGAGAATTGTGTATTTTTGCATAGGGATCCCATTGCAACTCGAAATGAGATCATACGATGTCGCATTCAAAATTTAAGCCAATCTTCGTGACTCGGTTGATTTAGTAAGCCTGAAAACACTCAAGAGTTGTATGTTTTTTTCTATTCATAATTTGGACTTGAGTCGTGAACGAGAATTGTGTACTTTTGCATAGAAAACCCATTGCAACTCGAAATTAGATCATACGATGTCGTATTCAAAATTTAAGCCAATCTTCGTGACTCGGTTGATTTAGTAAGCCTGAAAACACTGAAGAGTTGTATGTTTTTTTCTATTCATAATTTGGACTTGAGTCGTGAACGAGAATTGTGTATTTTTGCATAGGGATCCCATTGCAACTCGAAATGAGATCATACGATGTCGCATTCAAAATTTAAGCCAATCTTCGTGACTCGGTTGATTTAGTAAGCCCGAAAACACTGAAGAGTTGTATGTTTTTTTCTATTCATAATTTGGACTTGAGTCGTGAACGAGAATTGTGTATTTTTGCATAGAAAACCCATTGCAACTCGAAATGAGATCATACGATGTCGTATTCAAAATTTAAGCCAATCTTCGTGACTCGGTTGATTTAGTAAGCCTGAAAACACTGAAGAGTTGTATGTTTTTTTCTATTCATAATTTGGACTTGAGTCGTGAACGAGAATTGTGTATTTTTGCATAGGGAACCCATTGCAACTCGAAATGAGATCATACGATGTCGCATTCAAAATTTAAGGCAATCTTCGTGACTCGGTTGATTTAGTAAGCCCGAAAACACTGAAGAGTTGTATGTTTTTTTCTATTCATAATTTGGACTTGAGTCGTGAACGAGAATTGTGTATTTTTGCATAGAAAACCCATTGCAACTCGAAATGAGATCATACGATGTCGTATTCAAAATTTAAGCCAATCTTCGTGACTCGGTTGATTTAGTAAGCCTGAAAACACTGAAGAGTTGTATGTTTTTTTCTATTCATAATTTATACTTGAGTCGTGAACGAGAATTGTGTATTTTGGCATAGGTAACCCATTGCAACTCGAAATGAGATCATACGATGTCGTATTCAAAATTTAAGCCAATCTTCGTGACTCGGTTGATTTAGTAAGCCTGAAAACACTGAAGAGTTGTATGTTTTTTTCTATTCATAATTTGGACATGAGTCGTGAACGAGAATTGTGTATTTTTGCATAGGGAACCCATTGCAACTCGAAATGAGATCATACGATGTCGTATTCAAAATTTAAGCCAATCTTCGTGACTCGGTTGATTTAGTAAGCCTGAAAACACTGAAGAGTTGTATGTTTTTTTCTATTCATAATTTGGACTTGAGTCGTGAACGAGAATTGTGTATTTTTGCATAGGGAACCCATTGCAACTCGAAATGAGATCATATGATGTCGTATTCAAAATTTAAGTCAATCTTCGTAACTCGGTTTATTTAGTAAGCCTGAAAACACTGAAGAGTTGTATGTTTTTTTCTATTCATAATTTGGATTTGAGTCGTGAACGAGAATTGTGTATTTTTGCATAGGGATCCCATTGCAACTCGAAATGAGATCATACGATGTCGCATTCAAAATTTAAGCCAATCTTCGTGACTCGGTTGATTTAGTAAGCCTGAAAACACTCAAGAGTTGTATGTTTTTTTCTATTCATAATTTGGACTTGAGTCGTGAACGAGAATTGTGTACTTTTGCATAGAAAACCCATTGCAACTCGAAATGAGATCATACGATGTCGTATTCAAAATTTAAGCCAATCTTCGTGACTCGGTTGATTTAGTAAGCCTGAAAACACTGAAGAGTTGTATGTTTTTTTCTATTCATAATTTGGACTTGAGTCGTGAACGAGAATTGTGTATTTTTGCATAGGGAACCCATTGCAACTCGAAATGAGATCATATGATGTCGTATTAAAAATTTAAGTCAATCTTCGTAACTCGGTTTATTTAGTAAGCCTGAAAACACTGAAGAGTTGTATGTTTTTTTCTATTCATAATTTGGACTTGAGTCGTGAACGAGAATTGTGTATTTTTGCATAGGGAACCCATTGCAACTCGAAATGAGATCATACGATGTCGTATTCAAAATTAAAGCCAATCTTCGTGACTCGGTTGATTTAGTAAGCCTGAAAACACTGAAGAGTTGTATGTTTTTTTCTATTCATAATTTGGACTTGAGTCGTGAACGAGAATTGTGTATTTTTGCATAGGGAACCCATTGCAACTCGAAATGAGATCATATGATGTCGTATTAAAAATTTAAGTCAATCTTCGTAACTCGGTTTATTTAGTAAGCCTGAAAACACTGAAGAGTTGTATGTTTTTTTGTATTCATAATTTGGACTTGAGTCGTGAACGAGAATTGTGTATTTTGGCATAGGGAACCCATTGCAACTCGAAATGAGATCATACGATGTCGTATTCAAAATTTAAGCCAATCTTCGTGACTCGGTTGATTTAGTAAGCCTGAAAACACTGAAGAGTTGTATGTTTTTTTCTATTCATAATTTGGACTTGAGTCGTGAACGAGAATTGTGTATTTTTGCATAGGGATCCCATTGCAACTCGAAATGAGATCATACGATGTCGCATTCAAAATTTAAGCCAATCTTCGTGACTCGGTTGATTTAGTAAGCCTGAAAACACTCAAGAGTTGTATGTTTTTTTCTATTCATAATTTGGACTTGAGTCGTGAACGAGAATTGTGTACTTTTGCATAGAAAACCCATTGCAACTCGAAATGAGATCATACGATGTCGTATTCAAAATTTAAGCCAATCTTCGTGACTCGGTTGATTTAGTAAGCCCGAAAACACTGAAGAGTTGTATGTTTTTTTCTATTCATAATTTGGACTTGAGTCGTGAACGAGAATTGTGTATTTTTGCATAGAAAACCCATTGCAACTCGAAATGAGATCATACGATGTCGTATTCAAAATTTAAGCCAATCTTCGTGACTCGGTTGATTTAGTAAGCCTGAAAACACTGAAGAGTTGTATGTTTTTTTCTATTCATAATTTGGACATGAGTCGTGAACGAGAATTGTGTATTTTTGCATAGGGAACCCATTGCAACTCGAAATGAGATCATACGATGTCGTATTCAAAATTTAAGCCAATCTTCGTGACTCGGTTGATTTAGTAAGCCTGAAAACACTGAAGAGTTGTATGTTTTTTTCTATTCATAATTTGGACTTGAGTCGTGAACGAGAATTGTGTATTTTTGCATAGGGAACCCATTGCAACTCGAAATGAGATCATATGATGTCGTATTCAAAATTTAAGTCAATCTTCGTAACTCGGTTTATTTAGTAAGCCTGAAAACACTGAAGAGTTGTATGTTTTTTTCTATTCATAATTTGGATTTGAGTCGTGAACGAGAATTGTGTATTTTTGCATAGGGATCCCATTGCAACTCGAAATGAGATCATACGATGTCGCATTCAAATTTTAAGCCAATCTTCGTGACTCGGTTGATTTAGTAAGCCTGAAAACACTCAAGAGTTGTATGTTTTTTTCTATTCATAATTTGGACTTGAGTCGTGAACGAGAATTGTGTACTTTTGCATAGAAAACCCATTGCAACTCGAAATGAGATCATACGATGTCGTATTCAAAATTTAAGCCAATCTTCGTGACTCGGTTGATTTAGTAAGCCTGAAAACACTGAAGAGTTGTATGTTTTTTTCTATTCATAGTTTGGACTTGAGTCGTGAACGAGAATTGTGTATTTTTGCATAGGGAACCCATTGCAACTCGAAATGAGATCATACGATGTCGTATTCAAAATTTAAGCCAATCTTCGTGACTCGGTTGATTTAGTAAGCCTGAAAACACTGAAGAGTTGTATGTTTTTTTCTATTCATAATTTGGACTTGAGTCGTGAACGAGAATTGTGTATTTTTGCATAGGGAACCCATTGCAACTCGAAATGAGATCATATGATGTCGTATTAAAAATTTAAGTCAATCTTCGTAACTCGGTTTATTTAGTAAGCCTGAAAACACTGAAGAGTTGTATGTTTTTTTCTATTCATAATTTGGACTTGAGTCGTGAACGAGAATTGTGTATTTTTGCATAGGGAACCCATTGCAACTCGAAATGAGATCATACGATGTCGTATTCAAAATTTAAGCCAATCTTCGTGACTCGGTTGATTTAGTAAGCCTGAAAACACTGAAGAGTTGTATGTTTTTTTCTATTCATAATTTGGACTTGAGTCGTGAACGAGAATTGTGTACTTTTGCATAGAAAACCCATTGCAACTCGAAATGAGATCATACGATGTCGTATTCAAAATTTAAGCCAATCTTCGTGACTCGGTTGATTTAGTAAGCCTGAAAACACTGAAGAGTTGTATGTTTTTTTCTATTCATAATTTGGACTTGAGTCGTGAACGAGAATTGTGTATTTTTGCATAGAAAACCCATTGCAACTCGAAATGAGATCATACGATGTCGTATTCAAAATTTAAGCCAATCTTCGTGACTCGGTTGATTTAGTAAGCCGGAAAACACTGAAGAGTTGTATGTTTTTTTCTATTCATAATTTGGACTTGAGTCGTGAACGAGAATTGTGTATTTTTGCATAGGGAACCCATTGCAACTCGAAATGAGATCATATGATGTCGTATTCAAAATTTAAGTCAATCTTCGTAACTCGGTTTATTTAGTAAGCCTGAAAACACTGAAGAGTTGTATTTTTTTTTTCTATTCATAATTTTCACTTGAGTCGTGAACGAGAATTGTGTATTTTTGCATAGGGAACCCATTGCAACTCGAAATGAGATCATATGATGTCGTATTCAAAATTTAAGTCAATCTTCGTAACTCGGTTTATTTAGTAAGCCTGAAAACACTGAAGAGTTGTATGTTTTTTTCTATTCATAATTTGGACTTGAGTCGTGAACGAGAATTGTGTATTTTTGCATAGGGAACCCATTGCAACTCGAAATGAGATCATACGATGTCGTATTCAAAATTTAAGCCAATCTTCGTGACTCGGTTGATTTAGTAAGCCTGAAAACACTGAAGAGTTGTATGTTTTTTTCTATTCATAATTTGGACTTGAGTCGTGAACGAGAATTGTGTATTTTTGCATAGGGAACCCATTGCAACTCGAAATGAGATCATATGATGTCGTATTCAAAATTTAAGTCAATCTTCGTAACTCGGTTTATTTAGTAAGCCTGAAAACACTGAAGAGTTGTATGTTTTTTTCTATTCATAATTTGGATTTGAGTCGTGAACGAGAATTGTGTATTTTTGCATAGGGATCCCATTGCAACTCGAAATGAGATCATACGATGTCGCATTCAAATTTTAAGCCAATCTTCGTGACTCGGTTGATTTAGTAAGCCTGAAAACACTCAAGAGTTGTATGTTTTTTTCTATTCATAATTTGGACTTGAGTCGTGAACGAGAATTGTGTACTTTTGCATAGAAAACCCATTGCAACTCGAAATGAGATCATACGATGTCGTATTCAAAATTTAAGCCAATCTTCGTGACTCGGTTGATTTAGTAAGCCTGAAAACACTGAAGAGTTGTATGTTTTTTTCTATTCATAGTTTGGACTTGAGTCGTGAACGAGAATTGTGTATTTTTGCATAGGGAACCCATTGCAACTCGAAATGAGATCATACGATGTCGTATTCAAAATTTAAGCCAATCTTCGTGACTCGGTTGATTTAGTAAGCCTGAAAACACTGAAGAGTTGTATGTTTTTTTCTATTCATAATTTGGACTTGAGTCGTGAACGAGAATTGTGTATTTTTGCATAGGGAACCCATTGCAACTCGAAATGAGATCATATGATGTCGTATTAAAAATTTAAGTCAATCTTCGTAACTCGGTTTATTTAGTAAGCCTGAAAACACTGAAGAGTTGTATGTTTTTTTCTATTCATAATTTGGACTTGAGTCGTGAACGAGAATTGTGTATTTTTGCATAGGGAACCCATTGCAACTCGAAATGAGATCATACGATGTCGTATTCAAAATTTAAGCCAATCTTCGTGACTCGGTTGATTTAGTAAGCCTGAAAACACTGAAGAGTTGTATGTTTTTTTCTATTCATAATTTGGACTTGAGTCGTGAACGAGAATTGTGTACTTTTGCATAGAAAACCCATTGCAACTCGAAATGAGATCATACGATGTCGTATTCAAAATTTAAGCCAATCTTCGTGACTCGGTTGATTTAGTAAGCCTGAAAACACTGAAGAGTTGTATGTTTTTTTCTATTCATAATTTGGACTTGAGTCGTGAACGAGAATTGTGTATTTTTGCATAGAAAACCCATTGCAACTCGAAATGAGATCATACGATGTCGTATTCAAAATTTAAGCCAATCTTCGTGACTCGGTTGATTTAGTAAGCCGGAAAACACTGAAGAGTTGTATGTTTTTTTCTATTCATAATTTGGACTTGAGTCGTGAACGAGAATTGTGTATTTTTGCATAGGGAACCCATTGCAACTCGAAATGAGATCATATGATGTCGTATTCAAAATTTAAGTCAATCTTCGTAACTCGGTTTATTTAGTAAGCCTGAAAACACTGAAGAGTTGTATTTTTTTTTTCTATTCATAATTTTCACTTGAGTCGTGAACGAGAATTGTGTATTTTTGCATAGGGAACCCATTGCAACTCGAAATGAGATCATATGATGTCGTATTCAAAATTTAAGTCAATCTTCGTAACTCGGTTTATTTAGTAAGCCTGAAAACACTGAAGAGTTGTATGTTTTTTTCTATTCATAATTTGGACTTGAGTCGTGAACGAGAATTGTGTATTTTTGCATAGGGAACCCATTGCAACTCGAAATGAGATCATACGATGTCGTATTCAAAATTTAAGCCAATCTTCGTGACTCGGTTGATTTAGTAAGCCTGAAAACACTGAAGAGTTGTATGTTTTTTTCTATTCATAATTTGGACTTGAGTCGTGAACGAGAATTGTGTATTTTTGCATAGGGAACCCATTGCAACTCGAAATGAGATCATATGATGTCGTATTAAAAATTTAAGTCAATCTTCGTAACTCGGTTTATTTAGTAAGCCTGAAAACACTGAAGAGTTGTATGTTTTTTTGTATTCATAATTTGGACTTGAGTCGTGAACGAGAATTGTGTATTTTGGCATAGGGAACCCATTGCAACTCGACGATAACATGTAAGTATATTAGAGATCGAAAAAAATAGCATTTTACAATGCATCAAATCCAAATCAAGAAGACTATCTAAGCTAGAATAAACTAACCTAGATATAATGCACCAAAATAATGGGACAGACCCCACCTCACAAATAAATCATGTGTACAATCAAAGTGCATATCCCAATACACGGGATATCACAAAATCAAGACTCACAATTTCATAAATTCACCCAAAACAGTCAAACAACACTACGTCAACAAAAATTAGGTATCCCTAATTTAACATCCAAAGAAAGATCGGAAAGGAGTAGTGAACTTTGAGTCAAAGCAAACCTCCCCTTTCTTTTTAGTAACTCCCGGTAGACCCTCAAAACATTTGGCGGTGAAAGTTAGACCTTTTCGATCCAAATCATCCGTAAGTCGTAGAGAAGTATCCACTCTAATCACGCTAGCTTGCACAAATCTAAATGGTTTGACAAACAACTTGAGTGTCTTACCATTTATTACCTCACATTTGACGACAACATCGTATTGATTCATCTCCTTCTCATTCATAACTAACCTCTCCGTTTCTTCCAAACTGGCCTCGGAATCCTCATTAGAGTCGGAAGACCCTTGAACGTGTGGCGCATCCCCTGTAGTAGCACCAGAAGCAGTCTGCCGCAGCAGCCCAGTCGGGTTAGGTTTAGACCCGGTCGGGTTTAACTGAGACCCGATCAAATTGGCAGGCTTCTGCTGGGCATTCATCATCTGGGACCCGGTCGGGCCAATAGGGCACCCGGTCGGGTTAAGCAGCTGGGCAGGCAGTGCTGGCAGAACAGAGCTCACTGTAGGCTTCCCAATTTTTTCAGTGTTTTCAATGCAATGAACAACCTGTTTTCCCTTTCCATTATTCCCCTCATCATCCCGATTAGCTAATTTATTACAACTAAATGGGTGATGCCCAAAATCTTTGCAATGAAAACAATAACTAGGAAAGGTTTCATAGACCACGCTTTGTTTGAATACCTTATGGGAAGGTAGTCGTATAGGAAAAGATAATGGCGGTGGCTTTGAGGCATCAACTTCAATCAGCACTCTAGCATAGTCATTGTTAATCCTCTCTTTGGTGATCTTATCCGTAGTTATCGGGACCCCAACCATGGATGCCACCTCACTCATTGCCTCATCATTCCATAATTGCATTGGTAAATCATGGAACTTAACCCAAATTGGTACTTTTAGAAATTCCTCATCCTCAAATGAAAAATTTTCCGAAAGTTCCTTGAGCATTAGGAGTTTCCCAAATACAGTGTAAGGTCCCTCACGTAGTACTTTCGATCTATCCTCATCACTTTGAAATTTAAATATTAACCAACCTTTCTTGTGAGATCTCACAAGGCATTTAACTCCCCATGTAGCTTTAAGATCATGGACCGCTTTGAGCCCAGGAAAGCTTCCCGTAAAGTGTCCAACTAGACAGTAACCCCACATATCAACCATAGTGGGTAATACCCGGTCACCAAAGTCCAATGTCTCACCTTTTGGGGGGATATATCTTAGTTTTTTTTTTTTTTTTGGATAAAATGTAAAGTATATATATCCAGAAAAATAGCATAGTACAATGCATCATGATTACAATCAAAGTGCATATCCCGATTCTTGGGATACCACAAAATCAGTAGAAAACCTCAGAAGTCAACAATTTGAACCTAAAAACATTAGGAACAAAATAAATTCAACAAACTAGCTCATCAAAAAAATTAGGTATCTCTAATTTAACATCCAAAGAAAGCACGGAAAGGGGTAGTGAACTTTGAGTCAAAACAAACCTCCCCTTTCTTCTTAGTAACCCCCGACAACCTCTCAAGACAATGGGCGGTGAAAGTTAGGCCCTTCTTATCCAAGTCATCCGTAAGTCTAAAAGAGGTATCCACTCTAATGACACTAGTACGGATGTATCTAAACGGTTTGACAAGCAGCTTGAGCGTCTTACCATTTATGACCTCACACTTGGTGACAACATCATCTTGTTTCAAATCATTTTCATCCCTCACAACCCTCCCCATAGCTTCCAAATTGACATCGGTCTTGGCCTGGGGGTCCTCATTTGAGTTAATAACTTTTTTCACAGGTTCGGAGGACCCTTGGACAAGTGGCGCGCCCCCGGGAGTATCACCAGGAGCCATGGAAACAGTCTGCCACAGCAACCCGGTCGGGTTAGGAATAGGCCCGGTCGGGTCTTCCTTCTGTTGGGCCTCTTCCACCGCAGATCCGGTCAAGCCAGGAGGGCACCCGGTCGGGTTTGGCGCCAGGACAGATTCTGCAGGCAGAATGGGGCTCGATCCAGGCTTCCCAAAATCATCAGTGTTTTCAATGCATTCAACAACCTGTTTTCCCTTTTCATGGTTCCCCTCAACACCCCGTTTAGCTAACATCTTGCAAATAAATGGGTGGTGCCCAAATTCTTTACAATGAAAGCAATAACTAGGAAAAGTTTCATAAACCACACTTTGTTTGTATACCTTTTGTGAAGGTAGCCGTATAGGAAACGAAAGTGGTGGTGGCTTCGAGACATCAACCTCTATCAACACTCTAGCATAGTCATTGTTAATCCTCTCTTGGGTGATTTTATCCGTAGTAATTGGAACACCCACCATGGATGCCACCTCACTCATGGCCTCATCATTCCACAATTGCAACGGTAGATCATGAAACTTGACCCAAATTGGAACTTTAAGAAATTCCTCATCTTCAAATGAAAAATTTTCCGAAAGTTCCTTGAGCATTAGGAGTTTCCCAAACACCGTGTACGGTCCTCCATGTAGTACCTTTGCTCTATCTTCCTCACTTTGAAATTTAAAAATCAACCAACCCTTTTTGTGGGACCTCACTAGGCATTTGACACCCCATTTAGCTTTAAGATCGTGAACCGCTTTGAGTCCGGGAAAATTTCCGGTGAAGTGTCCAACTAGGCAATAGCCCCACATTTCAACCATGGAAGGCAATATACGATCCCCAAAGTCCAAGGTATCTCCTTTGGGAGGGATAAATCTCAATTTGATTCCATGCATTGGGTCCCGATTGTCCTTAAACAAAGTGCTCCAAGGTGCGGGAGTTTTCACAGCAGTCCTTTGGGAGGCATTTACTGCCTCAGATGCAGCAGCAGTGACATTAATCACTCCCCGAGCAGCCTTTAATACCCCAGCATTTGCCCCATTTTTAGCAGCAGGTTTCCCAGGCAAAATAGCAGCAGTTTTATGCCCTGCAGTCAGTGGTAACTCATCCGTATCAGTAGCTACAGTAGCAGGTGTTTTCCCAGTGGATTTAGCAGTATACTGTTTTCCCAGTATCTTAGTTTAAAGCCATGTTTAGGGTCCCGGTTATCCTTAAACAAGGCCTTCCATGTTTTGGCTTCAGTGTCTGCCTGTGGCACCGGAACCAATGTCCCAGAAAGAGGTAAGTCAATGGCTACAACACTCCCAGAAGCCTTCTTACCAGAGTCTGGCCGTGGGAGAAGCTGCTTAGTTGCTGGAGGAGTTTTTGCAGCAGTATCCAGCCCAAGACCTGCAGAAGCAGCAGGTTGCACATTCTGTGTTGGTTCAACACTGTTAGCAGCAATTCCAGAAATCCCTTTGTTCAGTTGTTTAGCAATTCTAACAGGTTCCCTATTCTTCATTAGTGGCAGCACATTTCCAGAATTCAAAACAGGAAATTCTTCATCCCTATCCTCTAAAGCAGCAAATTTTGACCTGGTAGATCGTGTTTTGGAGGCATCCCCACCCCCTTGCTTCGTGCGACCCATTGCAGGTACCCACAGCATCGCCCAGACCTGGGTTTATCAGGCTACAGCAGATTCCCCAGCTCCAAACCAGGTTCTCTACTGGACCTGTCCAACTCTAATACCGACTCCAACTCAGAAATCAAATATCCCTAAAAGAGATTCAGTACACAAACCCAGGTAACCTGCGACTTGCACAATTGGACGCAGAACAAAACGCCCTTGAACAGTACAGTTCGCAATTTAGGTTACGTTTTCTCGAGCACAAACCTTTCCAAACGAAATACGAAGGATAAGATACTTCGAATCAGTAAATAAGCAAAATTTTGGGACCAACCCATTGCAACTCGAAATGAGATCATACGATGTCGTATTCAAAATTTAAGCCAATCTTCGTGACTCGGTTGATTTAGTAAGCCTGAAAACACTGAAGAGTTGTATGTTTTTTTCTATTCATAATTTGGACTTGAGTCGTGAACGAGAATTGTGTATTTTTGCATAGGGATCCCATTGCAACTCGAAATGAGATCATACGATGTCGCATTCAAAATTTAAGCCAATCTTCGTGACTCGGTTGATTTAGTAAGCCTGAAAACACTCAAGAGTTGTATGTTTTTTTCTATTCATAATTTGGACTTGAGTCGTGAACGAGAATTGTGTACTTTTGCATAGAAAACCCATTGCAACTCGAAATGAGATCATACGATGTCGTATTCAAAATTTAAGCCAATCTTCGTGACTCGGTTGATTTAGTAAGCCCGAAAACACTGAAGAGTTGTATGTTTTTTTCTATTCATAATTTGGACTTGAGTCGTGAACGAGAATTGTGTATTTTTGCATAGAAAACCCATTGCAACTCGAAATGAGATCATACGATGTCGTATTCAAAATTTAAGCCAATCTTCGTGACTCGGTTGATTTAGTAAGCCTGAAAACACTGAAGAGTTGTATGTTTTTTTCTATTCATAATTTGGACATGAGTCGTGAACGAGAATTGTGTATTTTTGCATAGGGAACCCATTGCAACTCGAAATGAGATCATACGATGTCGTATTCAAAATTTAAGCCAATCTTCGTGACTCGGTTGATTTAGTAAGCCTGAAAACACTGAAGAGTTGTATGTTTTTTTCTATTCATAATTTGGACTTGAGTCGTGAACGAGAATTGTGTATTTTTGCATAGGGAACCCATTGCAACTCGAAATGAGATCATATGATGTCGTATTCAAAATTTAAGTCAATCTTCGTAACTCGGTTTATTTAGTAAGCCTGAAAACACTGAAGAGTTGTATGTTTTTTTCTATTCATAATTTAGATTTGAGTCGTGAACGAGAATTGTGTATTTTTGCATAGGGATCCCATTGCAACTCGAAATGAGATCATACGATGTCGCATTCAAAATTTAAGCCAATCTTCGTGACTCGGTTGATTTAGTAAGCCTGAAAACACTCAAGAGTTGTATGTTTTTTTCTATTCATAATTTGGACTTGAGTCGTGAACGAGAATTGTGTACTTTTGCATAGAAAACCCATTGCAACTCGAAATGAGATCATACGATGTCGTATTCAAAATTTAAGCCAATCTTCGTGACTCGGTTGATTTAGTAAGCCTGAAAACACTGAAGAGTTGTATGTTTTTTTCTATTCATAATTTGGACTTGAGTCGTGAACGAGAATTGTGTATTTTTGCATAGGGAACCCATTGCAACTCGAAATGAGATCATACGATGTCGTATTCAAAATTTAAGCCAATCTTCGTGACTCGGTTGATTTAGTAAGCCTGAAAACACTGAAGAGTTGTATGTTTTTTTCTATTCATAATTTGGACTTGAGTCGTGAACGAGAATTGTGTATTTTTGCATAGGGAACCCATTGCAACTCGAAATGAGATCATATGATGTCGTATTAAAAATTTAAGTCAATCTTCGTAACTCGGTTTATTTAGTAAGCCTGAAAACACTGAAGAGTTGTATGTTTTTTTCTATTCATAATTTGGACTTGAGTCGTGAACGAGAATTGTGTATTTTTGCATAGGGAACCCATTGCAACTCGAAATGAGATCATACGATGTCGTATTCAAAATTTAAGCCAATCTTCGTGACTCGGTTGATTTAGTAAGCCTGAAAACACTGAAGAGTTGTATGTTTTTTTCTATTCATAATTTGGACTTGAGTCGTGAACGAGAATTGTGTACTTTTGCATAGAAAACCCATTGCAACTCGACGATAATATGTAAGTATATTAGAAATCGAAGAAAAAAAATAGCATTTTACAATGCATCAATCCAAATCAAAATGACTATCTAAGCTAGAATAAACTAACCTAGATATAATGCATCAAAAATATGGGACAGCCCCCATTTCATAAGTCACAAGAAAATAACAAGTCAATGTTACAAATAAAGTGCATATCCGAGTACACAGGATACCACAAAATCAAGATCCACTCACTCCCACATCAATAAAATATTAGGTTAAACTCCGAAAAAAGCTCGGAAGGGAGTAGTAAACTTTGAGTCAAAACAAACCTCCCCTTTCTTCTTAGCTACTCCCGGCATACCCTCGAGACATTTGGCGGTGAAAGTAAGTCCTTTCTTATCCAAATCATCCGTAAGTCGAAGAGAAGTATCAACTCTAATCACACTCGCGTGCACAAATCTAAACGGTTTTACAACTAACTTCAGTGTCTTATCGTTTATTACCTCACATTTGATGACCACATCATTGAACTTCAAGTCTTTTTCTTCCATCACAATCCTATCAATATCTTCCACTACGACCTCCGGTTCTTTATCAGCAGCTTTAGAAGGTTCCTGGGCAGTTAGATTAGTCACAGCAGTTCCCTGGTCAACTCGTTGTACCGCGGCAGCACTGGCAGACCCCTGGGATGACTTCTGCCCTTTATACCCGGTCGGGTTAGGGCAGCACCCGGTCGTATGGGCAGCAACAATCTCCTGGACAGTAAGTTCAGCTCCTCTTTCTTTCATTTCCTCCAATCTATTTTCCATATCTATGTTCCCCACCTGTTTTGGCATATCACAACTATCCCCATCACTTTGTTTTGCTAGTCGTTTACAAATAAATGGGTGGTGCCCAAATTCTTTGCAATGAAAGCAAAAGTTAGGGAAAGTTTCATAGACCACACTTTGTTTGATTACCTTTTGGGAAGGTAGTCGAATAGGAAAAGAAAGCGGTGGTGGCTTAGCAATATCAACCTCTATTAATACCCTAGCAAAATCATTATTAATTCTTCCTTGAGTGACCTTGTCCGTAGTTATTGGAACCCCAACCATAGAAGCTACCTCGCTCATAGCCTCATCATTCCATAACTTCATTGGTAGTTTAGGAAACTTAACCCAAATTGGTATTTTTAGAAATTCCTCATCCTCAAACGAGAAATCCTCCGAGAGTTCTTTAAGCATAAGGAGTTTCCCAAAAACCGTGTACGGTCCGTCATGTAGTACTTTCAATCTATCCTCCTCATTTTGAAATTTAAAAATTATCCAACCCTTGTCATGGGATCTCACGAGACATTTCACCCCCCATTTAGCTTTCAAATCATGGACTGCTTTGAGTCCAGGGAACTTACCTGTGAAGTGTCCAACTAAACAGTAACCCCACATTTCAACCATAGAAGGTAATATCCGATTACCAAAGTCCAGTGTTTCTCCTTTAGGAGGGATAAATCTCAATTTAATGCCATGCCTAGGATCACGATTGTCCTTAAATAAAGAGCTCCAAGGTTCAGAGTTACCTGTCACAGTTGCTGCATTGGATTGCCCAGGTTGTTGGCCATTCACAGGTTGTTTCCCAGGATTCCCAGGTAGTTCATCCTCCTGTGAAGCCAATTTCCTAGCACCTGGGACTAAGTTAACTGCCTCAGTAGCATCTCCCTCAGAGGCAATTGCAGCAACAGCCCCAGTTGATTTCCCTTTCTTCTTCCCACTGATCCCAGAACATAGACCTGGGAACTCCTCTTCTCTGTTTGCAAGCAGAGCAAAGCAGGACCTGGTAGTACGACCTTCCCCAGACCCCTGCACCTTCCGTCCCATGGCAGCTTCTTACAACCAGAAAAACAGAACCCCAAGCTCCAAGAACAGTGTCCGGAGTTTTAAGTTTCAGCAAACAAATGTTTTCTTATTCAAGAACAAGATCAATTAAGTCGTTAGAGGAACCAACCCAACCTTAACATCCAGAAACAACACCTTAAATCAACTCTTTTTACAGAAATCGATTTTGGAGTGAGAAGTAAAAGAAGCAACAGGTATTCTGTCTAACCCCTGAATATGAGCATCGAACCAGTATGAGCAAAGCTCTTATCGTGCGCGCTTGAACCAAAGCATCCAACCTGGCGCGGATTTCAATCTCAGGTATGTACGAAGCTCATATCGTTCGCGGATATCCAAGAATTAATCTTCCCGGCGACCCACTCTGGAAGGGCTGGAACCAAAGCCTCGATCTTCAATCTTCCCGGCGACCAAGAACAGCTCTTGCGCAATTTGGGTTTTCACGAACAGAAAATGTCTCTTTCAAACTAAAATCCAAGGACGGATTTCAGTTTAAGAAGTGATAAACTACTTCGAATCAGTAAAAAAACATCATCTTTTGACCATGGGGATCCATCGATGGCTTGAGCGTGGAAGAAGAACTGGGGCGCAAATCGTTCCCAGGAGAGTTCAGCTCAACCCATTGCAACTCGAAATGAGATCATACGATGTCGTATTCAAAATTTAAGCCAATCTTCGTGACTCGGTTGATTTAGTAAGCCTGAAAACACTGAAGAGTTGTATGTTTTTTTCTATTCATAATTTGGACTTGAGTCGTGAACGAGAATTGTGTATTTTTGCATAGAAAACCCATTGCAACTCGAAATGAGATCATACGATGTCGTATTCAAAATTTAAGCCAATCTTCGTGACTCGGTTGATTTAGTAAGCCGGAAAACACTGAAGAGTTGTATGTTTTTTTCTATTCATAATTTGGACTTGAGTCGTGAACGAGAATTGTGTATTTTTGCATAGGGAACCCATTGCAACTCGAAATGAGATCATATGATGTCGTATTCAAAATTTAAGTCAATCTTCGTAACTCGGTTTATTTAGTAAGCCTGAAAACACTGAAGAGTTGTATTTTTTTTTTCTATTCATAATTTTCACTTGAGTCGTGAACGAGAATTGTGTATTTTTGCATAGGGAACCCATTGCAACTCGAAATGAGATCATATGATGTCGTATTCAAAATTTAAGTCAATCTTCGTAACTCGGTTTATTTAGTAAGCCTGAAAACACTGAAGAGTTGTATGTTTTTTTCTATTCATAATTTGGACTTGAGTCGTGAACGAGAATTGTGTATTTTTGCATAGGGATCCCATTGCAACTCGAAATGAGATCATACGATGTCGCATTCAAAATTTAAGCCAATCTTCGTGACTCGGTTGATTTAGTAAGCCCGAAAACACTGAAGAGTTGTATGTTTTTTTCTATTCATAATTTGGACTTGAGTCGTGAACGAGAATTGTGTATTTTTGCATAGAAAACCCATTGCAACTCGAAATGAGATCATACGATGTCGTATTCAAAATTTAAGCCAATCTTCGTGACTCGGTTGATTTAGTAAGCCGGAAAACACTGAAGAGTTGTATGTTTTTTTCTATTCATAATTTGGACTTGAGTCGTGAACGAGAATTGTGTATTTTTGCATAGGGAACCCATTGCAACTCGAAATGAGATCATATGATGTCGTATTCAAAATTTAAGTCAATCTTCGTAACTCGGTTTATTTAGTAAGCCTGAAAACACTGAAGAGTTGTATTTTTTTTTTCTATTCATAATTTTCACTTGAGTCGTGAACGAGAATTGTGTATTTTTGCATAGGGAACCCATTGCAACTCGAAATGAGATCATATGATGTCGTATTCAAAATTTAAGTCAATCTTCGTAACTCGGTTTATTTAGTAAGCCTGAAAACACTGAAGAGTTGTATGTTTTTTTCTATTCATAATTTGGACTTGAGTCGTGAACGAGAATTGTGTATTTTTGCATAGGGATCCCATTGCAACTCGAAATGAGATCATACGATGTCGCATTCAAAATTTAAGCCAATCTTCGTGACTCGGTTGATTTAGTAAGCCCGAAAACACTGAAGAGTTGTATGTTTTTTTCTATTCATAATTTGGACTTGAGTCGTGAACGAGAATTGTGTATTTTTGCATAGAAAACCCATTGCAACTCGAAATGAGATCATACGATGTCGTATTCAAAATTTAAGCCAATCTTCGTGACTCGGTTGATTTAGTAAGCCTGAAAACACTGAAGAGTTGTATGTTTTTTTCTATTCATAATTTGGACTTGAGTCGTGAACGAGAATTGTGTATTTTTGCATAGGGAACCCATTGCAACTCGAAATGAGATCATACGATGTCGCATTCAAAATTTAAGGCAATCTTCGTGACTCGGTTGATTTAGTAAGCCCGAAAACACTGAAGAGTTGTATGTTTTTTTCTATTCATAATTTGGACTTGAGTCGTGAACGAGAATTGTGTATTTTTGCATAGAAAACCCATTGCAACTCGAAATGAGATCATACGATGTCGTATTCAAAATTTAAGCCAATCTTCGTGACTCGGTTGATTTAGTAAGCCTGAAAACACTGAAGAGTTGTATGTTTTTTTCTATTCATAATTTATACTTGAGTCGTGAACGAGAATTGTGTATTTTGGCATAGGTAACCCATTGCAACTCGAAATGAGATCATACGATGTCGTATTCAAAATTTAAGCCAATCTTCGTGACTCGGTTGATTTAGTAAGCCTGAAAACACTGAAGAGTTGTATGTTTTTTTCTATTCATAATTTGGACATGAGTCGTGAACGAGAATTGTGTATTTTTGCATAGGGAACCCATTGCAACTCGAAATGAGATCATACGATGTCGTATTCAAAATTTAAGCCAATCTTCGTGACTCGGTTGATTTAGTAAGCCTGAAAACACTGAAGAGTTGTATGTTTTTTTCTATTCATAATTTGGACTTGAGTCGTGAACGAGAATTGTGTATTTTTGCATAGGGAACCCATTGCAACTCGAAATGAGATCATATGATGTCGTATTCAAAATTTAAGTCAATCTTCGTAACTCGGTTTATTTAGTAAGCCTGAAAACACTGAAGAGTTGTATGTTTTTTTCTATTCATAATTTGGATTTGAGTCGTGAACGAGAATTGTGTATTTTTGCATAGGGATCCCATTGCAACTCGAAATGAGATCATACGATGTCGCATTCAAAATTTAAGCCAATCTTCGTGACTCGGTTGATTTAGTAAGCCTGAAAACACTCAAGAGTTGTATGTTTTTTTCTATTCATAATTTGGACTTGAGTCGTGAACGAGAATTGTGTACTTTTGCATAGAAAACCCATTGCAACTCGAAATGAGATCATACGATGTCGTATTCAAAATTTAAGCCAATCTTCGTGACTCGGTTGATTTAGTAAGCCTGAAAACACTGAAGAGTTGTATGTTTTTTTCTATTCATAATTTGGACTTGAGTCGTGAACGAGAATTGTGTATTTTTGCATAGGGAACCCATTGCAACTCGAAATGAGATCATACGATGTCGTATTCAAAATTTAAGCCAATCTTCGTGACTCGGTTGATTTAGTAAGCCTGAAAACACTGAAGAGTTGTATGTTTTTTTCTATTCATAATTTGGACTTGAGTCGTGAACGAGAATTGTGTATTTTTGCATAGGGAACCCATTGCAACTCGAAATGAGATCATATGATGTCGTATTAAAAATTTAAGTCAATCTTCGTAACTCGGTTTATTTAGTAAGCCTGAAAACACTGAAGAGTTGTATGTTTTTTTCTATTCATAATTTGGACTTGAGTCGTGAACGAGAATTGTGTATTTTTGCATAGGGAACCCATTGCAACTCGAAATGAGATCATACGATGTCGTATTCAAAATTTAAGCCAATCTTCGTGACTCGGTTGATTTAGTAAGCCTGAAAACACTGAAGAGTTGTATGTTTTTTTCTATTCATAATTTGGACTTGAGTCGTGAACGAGAATTGTGTATTTTTGCATAGAAAACCCATTGCAACTCGAAATGAGATCATACGATGTCGTATTCAAAATTTAAGCCAATCTTCGTGACTCGGTTGATTTAGTAAGCCGGAAAACACTGAAGAGTTGTATGTTTTTTTCTTTTCATAATTTGGACTTGAGTCGTGAACGAGAATTGTGTATTTTTGCATAGGGAACCCATTGCAACTCGAAATGAGATCATATGATGTCGTATTCAAAATTTAAGTCAATCTTCGTAACTCGGTTTATTTAGTAAGCCTGAAAACACTGAAGAGTTGTATTTTTTTTTTCTATTCATAATTTTCACTTGAGTCGTGAACGAGAATTGTGTATTTTTGCATAGGGAACCCATTGCAACTCGAAATGAGATCATACGATGTCGCATTCAAAATTTAAGCCAATCTTCGTGACTCGGTTGATTTAGTAAGTCCGAAAACACTGAAGAGTTGTATGTTTTTTTCTATTCATAATTTGGAATTGAGTCGTGAACGAGAATTGTGTATTTTTGCATAGGGAACCCATTGCAACTCGAAATGAGATCATACGATGTCGTATTCAAAATTTAAGCCAATCTTCGTGACTCGGTTGATTTAGTAAGCCTGAAAACACTGAAGAGTTGTATGTTTTTTTCTATTCATAATTTGGACTTAAGTCGTGAACGAGAATTGTGTATTTTTGCATAGAAAACCCATTGCAACTCGAAATGAGATCATACGATGTCGTATTCAAAATTTAAGCCAATCTTCGTGACTCGGTTGATTTAGTAAGCCTGAAAACACTGAAGAGTTGTATGTTTTTTTGTATTCATAATTTGGACTTGAGTCGTGAACGAGAATTGTGTATTTTGGCATAGGGAACCCATTGCAACTCGAAATGAGATCATACGATGTCGTATTCAAAATTTAAGCCAATCTTCGTGACTCGGTTGATTTAGTAAGCCTGAAAACACTGAAGAGTTGTATGTTTTTTTCTATTCATAATTTGGACTTGAGTCGTGAACGAGAATTGTGTATTTTTGCATAGGGATCCCATTGCAACTCGAAATGAGATCATACGATGTCGCATTCAAAATTTAAGCCAATCTTCGTGACTCGGTTGATTTAGTAAGCCTGAAAACACTCAAGAGTTGTATGTTTTTTTCTATTCATAATTTGGACTTGAGTCGTGAACGAGAATTGTGTACTTTTGCATAGAAAACCCATTGCAACTCGAAATGAGATCATACGATGTCGTATTCAAAATTTAAGCCAATCTTCGTGACTCGGTTGATTTAGTAAGCCCGAAAACACTGAAGAGTTGTATGTTTTTTTCTATTCATAATTTGGACTTGAGTCGTGAACGAGAATTGTGTATTTTTGCATAGAAAACCCATTGCAACTCGAAATGAGATCATACGATGTCGTATTCAAAATTTAAGCCAATCTTCGTGACTCGGTTGATTTAGTAAGCCTGAAAACACTGAAGAGTTGTATGTTTTTTTCTATTCATAATTTGGACATGAGTCGTGAACGAGAATTGTGTATTTTTGCATAGGGAACCCATTGCAACTCGAAATGAGATCATACGATGTCGTATTCAAAATTTAAGCCAATCTTCGTGACTCGGTTGATTTAGTAAGCCTGAAAACACTGAAGAGTTGTATGTTTTTTTCTATTCATAATTTGGACTTGAGTCGTGAACGAGAATTGTGTATTTTTGCATAGGGAACCCATTGCAACTCGAAATGAGATCATATGATGTCGTATTCAAAATTTAAGTCAATCTTCGTAACTCGGTTTATTTAGTAAGCCTGAAAACACTGAAGAGTTGTATGTTTTTTTCTATTCATAATTTGGATTTGAGTCGTGAACGAGAATTGTGTATTTTTGCATAGGGATCCCATTGCAACTCGAAATGAGATCATACGATGTCGCATTCAAAATTTAAGCCAATCTTCGTGACTCGGTTGATTTAGTAAGCCTGAAAACACTGAAGAGTTGTATGTTTTTTTCTATTCATAATTTGGACTTGAGTCGTGAACGAGAATTGTGTATTTTTGCATAGGGAACCCATTGCAACTCGAAATGAGATCATATGATGTCGTATTCAAAATTTAAGTCAATCTTCGTAACTCGGTTTATTTAGTAAGCCTGAAAACACTGAAGAGTTGTATGTTTTTTTCTATTCATAATTTGGATTTGAGTCGTGAACGAGAATTGTGTATTTTTGCATAGGGATCCCATTGCAACTCGAAATGAGATCATACGATGTCGCATTCAAAATTTAAGCCAATCTTCGTGACTCGGTTGATTTAGTAAGCCTGAAAACACTCAAGAGTTGTATGTTTTTTTCTATTCATAATTTGGACTTGAGTCGTGAACGAGAATTGTGTACTTTTGCATAGAAAACCCATTGCAACTCGAAATGAGATCATACGATGTCGTATTCAAAATTTAAGCCAATCTTCGTGACTCGGTTGATTTAGTAAGCCTGAAAACACTGAAGAGTTGTATGTTTTTTTCTATTCATAATTTGGACTTGAGTCGTGAACGAGAATTGTGTATTTTTGCATAGGGAACCCATTGCAACTCGAAATGAGATCATACGATGTCGTATTCAAAATTTAAGCCAATCTTCGTGACTCGGTTGATTTAGTAAGCCTGAAAACACTGAAGAGTTGTATGTTTTTTTCTATTCATAATTTGGACTTGAGTCGTGAACGAGAATTGTGTATTTTTGCATAGGGAACCCATTGCAACTCGAAATCAGATCATATGATGTCGTATTAAAAATTTAAGTCAATCTTCGTAACTCGGTTTATTTAGTAAGCCTGAAAACACTGAAGAGTTGTATGTTTTTTTCTATTCATAATTTGGACTTGAGTCGTGAACGAGAATTGTGTATTTTTGCATAGGGAACCCATTGCAACTCGAAATGAGATCATACGATGTCGTATTCAAAATTTAAGCCAATCTTCGTGACTCGGTTGATTTAGTAAGCCTGAAAACACTGAAGAGTTGTATGTTTTTTTCTATTCATAATTTGGACTTGAGTCGTGAACGAGAATTGTGTATTTTTGCATAGAAAACCCATTGCAACTCGAAATGAGATCATACGATGTCGTATTCAAAATTTAAGCCAATCTTCGTGACTCGGTTGATTTAGTAAGCCGGAAAACACTGAAGAGTTGTATGTTTTTTTCTATTCATAATTTGGACTTGAGTCGTGAACGAGAATTGTGTATTTTTGCATAGGGAACCCATTGCAACTCGAAATGAGATCATATGATGTCGTATTCAAAATTTAAGTCAATCTTCGTAACTCGGTTTATTTAGTAAGCCTGAAAACACTGAAGAGTTGTATTTTTTTTTTCTATTCATAATTTTCACTTGAGTCGTGAACGAGAATTGTGTATTTTTGCATAGGGAACCCATTGCAACTCGAAATGAGATCATACGATGTCGCATTCAAAATTTAAGCCAATCTTCGTGACTCGGTTGATTTAGTAAGCCCGAAAAACTGAAGAGTTGTATGTTTTTTTCTATTCATAATTTGGAATTGAGTCGTGAACGAGAATTGTGTATTTTTGCATAGGGAACCCATTGCAACTCGAAATGAGATCATACGATGTCGTATTCAAAATTTAAGCCAATCTTCGTGACTCGGTTGATTTAGTAAGCCTGAAAACACTGAAGAGTTGTATGTTTTTTTCTATTCATAATTTGGACTTGAGTCGTGAACGAGAATTGTGTACTTTTGCATAGAAAACCCATTGCAACTCGAAATGAGATCATACGATGTCGTATTCAAAATTTAAGCCAATCTTCGTGACTCGGTTGATTTAGTAAGCCTGAAAACACTGAAGAGTTGTATGTTTTTTTCTATTCATAATTTGGACTTGAGTCGTGAACGAGAATTGTGTATTTTTGCATAGGGAACCCATTGCAACTCGAAATGAGATCATACGATGTCGTATTCAAAATTTAAGCCAATCTTCGTGACTCGGTTGATTTAGTAAGCCTGAAAACACTGAAGAGTTGTATGTTTTTTTCTATTCATAATTTGGACTTGAGTCGTGAACGAGAATTGTGTATTTTTGCATAGGGAACCCATTGCAACTCGAAATGAGATCATATGATGTCGTATTAAAAATTTAAGTCAATCTTCGTAACTCGGTTTATTTAGTAAGCCTGAAAACACTGAAGAGTTGTATGTTTTTTTCTATTCATAATTTGGACTTGAGTCGTGAACGAGAATTGTGTATTTTTGCATAGGGAACCCATTGCAACTCGAAATGAGATCATACGATGTCGTATTCAAAATTTAAGCCAATCTTCGTGACTCGGTTGATTTAGTAAGCCTGAAAACACTGAAGAGTTGTATGTTTTTTTCTATTCATAATTTGGACTTGAGTCGTGAACGAGAATTGTGTATTTTTGCATAGAAAACCCATTGCAACTCGAAATGAGATCATACGATGTCGTATTCAAAATTTAAGCCAATCTTCGTGACTCGGTTGATTTAGTAAGCCGGAAAACACTGAAGAGTTGTATGTTTTTTTCTATTCATAATTTGGACTTGAGTCGTGAACGAGAATTGTGTATTTTTGCATAGGGAACCCATTGCAACTCGAAATGAGATCATATGATGTCGTATTCAAAATTTAAGTCAATCTTCGTAACTCGGTTTATTTAGTAAGCCTGAAAACACTGAAGAGTTGTATTTTTTTTTTCTATTCATAATTTTCACTTGAGTCGTGAACGAGAATTGTGTATTTTTGCATAGGGAACCCATTGCAACTCGAAATGAGATCATACGATGTCGCATTCAAAATTTAAGCCAATCTTCGTGACTCGGTTGATTTAGTAAGCCCGAAAACACTGAAGAGTTGTATGTTTTTTTCTATTCATAATTTGGAATTGAGTCGTGAACGAGAATTGTGTATTTTTGCATAGGGAACCCATTGCAACTCGAAATGAGATCATACGATGTCGTATTCAAAATTTAAGCCAATCTTCGTGACTCGGTTGATTTAGTAAGCCTGAAAACACTGAAGAGTTGTATGTTTTTTTCTATTCATAATTTGGACTTGAGTCGTGAACGAGAATTGTGTACTTTTGCATAGAAAACCCATTGCAACTCGAAATGAGATCATACGATGTCGTATTCAAAATTTAAGCCAATCTTCGTGACTCGGTTGATTTAGTAAGCCTGAAAACACTGAAGAGTTGTATGTTTTTTTCTATTCATAATTTGGACTTGAGTCGTGAACGAGAATTGTGTATTTTTGCATAGGGAACCCATTGCAACTCGAAATGAGATCATATGATGTCGTATTCAAAATTTAAGTCAATCTTCGTAACTCGGTTTATTTAGTAAGCCTGAAAACACTGAAGAGTTGTATTTTTTTTTTCTATTCATAATTTTCACTTGAGTCGTGAACGAGAATTGTGTATTTTTGCATAGGGAACCCATTGCAACTCGAAATGAGATCATACGATGTCGCATTCAAAATTTAAGCCAATCTTCGTGACTCGGTTGATTTAGTAAGCCCGAAAAACTGAAGAGTTGTATGTTTTTTTCTATTCATAATTTGGAATTGAGTCGTGAACGAGAATTGTGTATTTTTGCATAGGGAACCCATTGCAACTCGAAATGAGATCATACGATGTCGTATTCAAAATTTAAGCCAATCTTCGTGACTCGGTTGATTTAGTAAGCCTGAAAACACTGAAGAGTTGTATGTTTTTTTCTATTCATAATTTGGACTTGAGTCGTGAACGAGAATTGTGTACTTTTGCATAGAAAACCCATTGCAACTCGAAATGAGATCATACGATGTCGTATTCAAAATTTAAGCCAATCTTCGTGACTCGGTTGATTTAGTAAGCCTGAAAACACTGAAGAGTTGTATGTTTTTTTCTATTCATAATTTGGACTTGAGTCGTGAACGAGAATTGTGTATTTTTGCATAGGGATCCCATTGCAACTCGAAATGAGATCATACGATGTCGCATTCAAAATTTAAGCCAATCTTCGTGACTCGGTTGATTTAGTAAGCCTGAAAACATTCAAGAGTTGTATGTTTTTTTCTATTCATAATTTGGACTTGAGTCGTGAACGAGAATTGTGTACTTTTGCATAGAAAACCCATTGCAACTCGAAATGAGATCATACGATGTCGTATTCAAAATTTAAGCCAATCTTCGTGACTCGGTTGATTTAGTAAGCCTGAAAACACTGAAGAGTTGTATGTTTTTTTCTATTCATAATTTGGACTTGAGTCGTGAACGAGAATTGTGTATTTTTGCATAGGGAACCCATTGCAACTCGAAATGAGATCATATGATGTCGTATTAAAAATTTAAGTCAATCTTCGTAACTCGGTTTATTTAGTAAGCCTGAAAACACTGAAGAGTTGTATGTTTTTTTCTATTCATAATTTGGACTTGAGTCGTGAACGAGAATTGTGTATTTTTGCATAGGGAACCCATTGCAACTCAAAATGAGATCATACGATGTCGCATTCAAAATTTAAGCCAATCTTCGTGACTCGGTTGATTTAGTAAGCCCGAAAACACTGAAGAGTTGTATGTTTTTTTCTATTCATAATTTGGACTTGAGTCGTGAACGAGAATTGTGTATTTTTGCATAGAAAACCCATTGCAACTCGAAATGAGATCATACGATGTCGTATTCAAAATTTAAGCCAATCTTCGTGACTCGGTTGATTTAGTAAGCCTGAAAACACTGAAGAGTTGTATGTTTTTTTCTATTCATAATTTGGACTTGAGTCGTGAACGAGAATTGTGTATTTTTGCATAGGGAACCCATTGCAACTCGAAATGAGATCATACGATGTCGCATTCAAAATTTAAGGCAATCTTCGTGACTCGGTTGATTTAGTAAGCCTGAAAACACTGAAGAGTTGTATGTTTTTTTCTATTCATAATTTGGACTTGAGTCGTGAACGAGAATTGTGTATTTTTGCATAGAAAACCCATTGCAACTCGAAATGAGATCATACGATGTCGTATTCAAAATTTAAGCCAATCTTCGTGACTCGGTTGATTTAGTAAGCCGGAAAACACTGAAGAGTTGTATGTTTTTTTCTATTCATAATTTGGACTTGAGTCGTGAACGAGAATTGTGTATTTTTGCATAGGGAACCCATTGCAACTCGAAATGAGATCATATGATGTCGTATTCAAAATTTAAGTCAATCTTCGTAACTCGGTTTATTTAGTAAGCCTGAAAACACTGAAGAGTTGTATTTTTTTTTTCTATTCATAATTTTCACTTGAGTCGTGAACGAGAATTGTGTATTTTTGCATAGGGAACCCATTGCAACTCGAAATGAGATCATACGATGTCGCATTCAAAATTTAAGCCAATCTTCGTGACTCGGTTGATTTAGTAAGCCCGAAAACACTGAAGAGTTGTATGTTTTTTTCTATTCATAATTTGGAATTGAGTCGTGAACGAGAATTGTGTATTTTTGCATAGGGAACCCATTGCAACTCGAAATGAGATCATACGATGTCGTATTCAAAATTTAAGCCAATCTTCGTGACTCGGTTGATTTAGTAAGCCTGAAAACACTGAAGAGTTGTATGTTTTTTTCTATTCATAATTTGGACTTAAGTCGTGAACGAGAATTGTGTATTTTTGCATAGAAAACCCATTGCAACTCGAAATGAGATCATACGATGTCGTATTCAAAATTTAAGCCAATCTTCGTGACTCGGTTGATTTAGTAAGCCTGAAAACACTGAAGAGTTGTATATTTTTTGTATTCATAATTTGGACTTGAGTCGTGAACGAGAATTGTGTATTTTGGCATAGGGAACCCATTGCAACTCGAAATGAGATCATACGATGTCGTATTCAAAATTTAAGCCAATCTTCGTGACTCGGTTGATTTAGTAAGCCTGAAAACACTGAAGAGTTGTATGTTTTTTTCTATTCATAATTTGGACTTGAGTCGTGAACGAGAATTGTGTATTTTTGCATAGGGAACCCATTGCAACTCGAAATGAGATCATACGATGTCGTATTCAAAATTTAAGCCAATCTTCGTGACTCGGTTGATTTAGTAAGCCTGAAAACACTGAAGAGTTGTATGTTTTTTTCTATTCATAATTTGGACTTGAGTCGTGAACGAGAATTGTGTATTTTTGCATAGGGAACCCATTGCAACTCGAAATGAGATCATATGATGTCGTATTCAAAATTTAAGTCAATCTTCGTAACTCGGTTTATTTAGTAAGCCTGAAAACACTGAAGAGTTGTATGTTTTTTTCTATTCATAATTTGGACTTGAGTCGTGAACGAGAATTGTGTATTTTTGCATAGGGATCCCATTGCAACTCGAAATGAGATCATACGATGTCGCATTCAAAATTTAAGCCAATCTTCGTGACTCGGTTGATTTAGTAAGCCTGAAAACATTCAAGAGTTGTATGTTTTTTTCTATTCATAATTTGGACTTGAGTCGTGAACGAGAATTGTGTACTTTTGCATAGAAAACCCATTGCAACTCGAAATGAGATCATACGATGTCGTATTCAAAATTTAAGCCAATCTTCGTGACTCGGTTGATTTAGTAAGCCTGAAAACACTGAAGAGTTGTATGTTTTTTTCTATTCATAATTTGGACTTGAGTCGTGAACGAGAATTGTGTATTTTTGCATAGGGAACCCATTGCAACTCGAAATGAGATCATATGATGTCGTATTAAAAATTTAAGTCAATCTTCGTAACTCGGTTTATTTAGTAAGCCTGAAAACACTGAAGAGTTGTATGTTTTTTTCTATTCATAATTTGGACTTGAGTCGTGAACGAGAATTGTGTATTTTTGCATAGGGAACCCATTGCAACTCAAAATGAGATCATACGATGTCGCATTCAAAATTTAAGCCAATCTTCGTGACTCGGTTGATTTAGTAAGCCCGAAAACACTGAAGAGTTGTATGTTTTTTTCTATTCATAATTTGGACTTGAGTCGTGAACGAGAATTGTGTATTTTTGCATAGAAAACCCATTGCAACTCGAAATGAGATCATACGATGTCGTATTCAAAATTTAAGCCAATCTTCGTGACTCGGTTGATTTAGTAAGCCTGAAAACACTGAAGAGTTGTATGTTTTTTTCTATTCATAATTTGGACTTGAGTCGTGAACGAGAATTGTGTATTTTTGCATAGGGAACCCATTGCAACTCGAAATGAGATCATACGATGTCGCATTCAAAATTTAAGGCAATCTTCGTGACTCGGTTGATTTAGTAAGCCTGAAAACACTGAAGAGTTGTATGTTTTTTTCTATTCATAATTTGGACTTGAGTCGTGAACGAGAATTGTGTATTTTTGCATAGAAAACCCATTGCAACTCGAAATGAGATCATACGATGTCGTATTCAAAATTTAAGCCAATCTTCGTGACTCGGTTGATTTAGTAAGCCTGAAAACACTGAAGAGTTGTATGTTTTTTTCTATTCATAATTTATACTTGAGTCGTGAACGAGAATTGTGTATTTTGGCATAGGGAACCCATTGCAACTCGAAATGAGATCATACGATGTCGTATTCAAAATTTAAGCCAATCTTCGTGACTCGGTTGATTTAGTAAGCCTGAAAACACTGAAGAGTTGTATGTTTTTTTCTATTCATAATTTGGACATGAGTCGTGAACGAGAATTGTGTATTTTTGCATAGGGAACCCATTGCAACTCGAAATGAGATCATACGATGTCGTATTCAAAATTTAAGCCAATCTTCGTGACTCGGTTGATTTAGTAAGCCTGAAAACACTGAAGAGTTGTATGTTTTTTTCTATTCATAATTTGGACTTGAGTCGTGAACGAGAATTGTGTATTTTTGCATAGGGAACCCATTGCAACTCGAAATGAGATCATATGATGTCGTATTCAAAATTTAAGTCAATCTTCGTAACTCGGTTTATTTAGTAAGCCTGAAAACACTGAAGAGTTGTATGTTTTTTTCTATTCATAATTTGGACTTGAGTCGTGAACGAGAATTGTGTATTTTTGCATAGGGATCCCATTGCAACTCGAAATGAGATCATACGATGTCGCATTCAAAATTTAAGCCAATCTTCGTGACTCGGTTGATTTAGTAAGCCCGAAAACACTGAAGAGTTGTATGTTTTTTTCTATTCATAATTTGGACTTGAGTCGTGAACGAGAATTGTGTATTTTTGCATAGAAAACCCATTGCAACTCGAAATGAGATCATACGATGTCGTATTCAAAATTTAAGCCAATCTTCGTGACTCGGTTGATTTAGTAAGCCTGAAAACACTGAAGAGTTGTATGTTTTTTTCTATTCATAATTTGGACTTGAGTCGTGAACGAGAATTGTGTATTTTTGCATAGGGAACCCATTGCAACTCGAAATGAGATCATACGATGTCGCATTCAAAATTTAAGGCAATCTTCGTGACTCGGTTGATTTAGTAAGCCCGAAAACACTGAAGAGTTGTATGTTTTTTTCTATTCATAATTTGGACTTGAGTCGTGAACGAGAATTGTGTATTTTTGCATAGAAAACCCATTGCAACTCGAAATGAGATCATACGATGTCGTATTCAAAATTTAAGCCAATCTTCGTGACTCGGTTGATTTAGTAAGCCTGAAAACACTGAAGAGTTGTATGTTTTTTTCTATTCATAATTTATACTTGAGTCGTGAACGAGAATTGTGTATTTTGGCATAGGGAACCCATTGCAACTCGAAATGAGATCATACGATGTCGTATTCAAAATTTAAGCCAATCTTCGTGACTCGGTTGATTTAGTAAGCCTGAAAACACTGAAGAGTTGTATGTTTTTTTCTATTCATAATTTGGACATGAGTCGTGAACGAGAATTGTGTATTTTTGCATAGGGAACCCATTGCAACTCGAAATGAGATCATACGATGTCGTATTCAAAATTTAAGCCAATCTTCGTGACTCGGTTGATTTAGTAAGCCTGAAAACACTGAAGAGTTGTATTTTTTTTTTCTATTCATAATTTGGACTTGAGTCGTGAACGAGAATTGTGTATTTTTGCATAGGGAACCCATTGCAACTCGAAATGAGATCATACGATGTCGTATTCAAAATTTAAGCCAATCTTCGTGACTCGGTTGATTTAGTAAGCCTGAAAACACTGAAGAGTTGTATGTTTTTTTCTATTCATAATTTGGACTTGAGTCGTGAACGAGAATTGTGTATTTTTGCATAGGGAACCCATTGCAACTCGAAATGAGATCATATGATGTCGTATTCAAAATTTAAGTCAATCTTCGTAACTCGGTTTATTTAGTAAGCCTGAAAACACTGAAGAGTTGTATGTTTTTTTCTATTCATAATTTGGACTTGAGTCGTGAACGAGAATTGTGTATTTTTGCATAGGGATCCCATTGCAACTCGAAATGAGATCATACGATGTCGCATTCAAAATTTAAGCCAATCTTCGTGACTCGGTTGATTTAGTAAGCCCGAAAACACTGAAGAGTTGTATGTTTTTTTCTATTCATAATTTGGACTTGAGTCGTGAACGAGAATTGTGTATTTTTGCATAGGGAACCCATTGCAACTCGAAATGAGATCATATGATGTCGTATTCAAAATTTAAGTCAATCTTCGTAACTCGGTTTATTTAGTAAGCCTGAAAACACTGAAGAGTTGTATGTTTTTTTCTATTCATAATTTGGACTTGAGTCGTGAACGAGAATTGTGTATTTTTGCATAGGGATCCCATTGCAACTCGAAATGAGATCATACGATGTCGCATTCAAAATTTAAGCCAATCTTCGTGACTCGGTTGATTTAGTAAGCCCGAAAACACTGAAGAGTTGTATGTTTTTTTCTATTCATAATTTGGACTTGAGTCGTGAACGAGAATTGTGTATTTTTGCATAGAAAACCCATTGCAACTCGACGATAACATGTAAGTATATTAGAGATCGAAAAAATAGCATTTTACAATGCATCAAATCCAAATCAACAAGACTATCCAAGCTAGAATCAACTAACCTAGATATAATGCATCAAAAAAACAAAAAATGGGACAGACCCCACCTCACGAATTAATGTTACAAAAGTTCTTAATCTAAATATCCAAAGAAAGCCCGGAAAGGAGTAGTGAACTTAGCATCAAAACAAACCTCCCCTTTCTTTTTTGTAACTCCCGGTAGTCCCTCTAGACATCTTGCGGTGAAAGTTAAGCCCTTTTTATCCAAATCGTCCGTGAGTCGAAGGGAAGTATCCACTCGAATCACACTAGCCCGCACAAATCTAAACGGTTTGACAACCAACTTGAGTGTCTTACCGTTAACCATCTCACATTTGGTGACGACATCATGTTGGTGCAAATCATTCTCATCTGTAACTACCCTCTCAATATCTTCCAAAGCGGCCACGGATTGTTCATTTGAGCTTGTCACAACTTCTGGACACCTTTGGGCAACCTGGGAATCAGTCTGCCGGGTAAACCCGGTCGGCTTTGTGGCTGTCCCGGTCGGGGTTGTGGCTGTCCCGGGCGGGTTGTGCCCCTGGACAGTCGGGTGGATCTCCTGGGCAGATTCTTCCCGTTGGGCAGCGAGTTCAACAGTTTCCACAATTTCCGCAGGTATGTTTTCCTTCCCCCCAATTTTTATTTGTTCATCTTCAACTTTCTCACTTGATTTTACCGTCTCATCGTTCCTTTGTGCTAGCTTATTGCAAATAAACGGGTGATGCCCATATATCTTACAATGGAAGCAAAAATTTGGGAATGTTTCATACAACACAAATTGTTTAACTACCTTCCGGGATGGTAGTCGAATAGGAAATGAAAGTGGCGGTGGCTTCGAAATATCAACTTCAATAAGCACTCTAGCAAAGTGGTGATTAGACCTATCATGTGTGACTTTGTCCGTAGCCAATGGGACACCAACCATGGATGCAATCTCACTCAAAGCATCCTCATTCCAAAGTTTCAGGTGTAAGTTAGGGAATTTAACCCAAATAGGTACTTTGAGAAACTCTTCATCATCAAAGGAAAAATCATCCGATAGTGCTTTTAACATAAGTAGTTTCCCAAAAATGGTGTAAGGTCCCTCTTTCAACACTTTTGTCCTATCATCCTCACTTTGGAATTTAAATAAAACCCAACCCTTATCATGGGGCTTAATAATGCACTTAACACCCCATGTGTTCTTCAAATCATAAATCGCTTTTAGACCGGGAAATTTTCCGGTGAAACAACCGACTAAACAAAAACCCCACATTTCAACCATACTAGGCATAACTCTATCGGAAAAGTCTATGGTTGTGCCACTAGGCGGGATGTACCTCAATTTAAAGCCATTTGAGGGTGCCCGATTGTCCTTAAAAAGGGAGGACCAAGGATTAGCAGTCCCTGAGCTAGTAGGAATGACTGTAGTCTGCCCATGAACCAGAGGAGACGAACCTCCTGCATGAGTAGGATCCGCCCGGAGTTCAGTTTCCTTCCTCTTTTCCTTATTTGCAACCAACTTAGGGACTGACTGTCCAGGTATCTTAGCAACAATCTGCCCAGGTTTAGCAACATTCTCTGCTTTGGCAGTATGTCCTGCTAGCGTAGAGAGACCAGCATCAAGAGTTGCTGGCGTAGCATTCCCCAGAGTATGGAGTTCTTCATCCAGCCCATCCAGCAAGTTAAAGGAAGCAGTGGACCTGGTAACCCGTCCCAGAGAACTTTCAGCGTTTGTCAGCTTCTTCCTTGCCATATCGTTCGTGCAGGTGCCTTCAGAGTTCAGCCATCAGATTCCAAGCAACCTAAGCTCGCCCAGCCAGATGAAGAACAATTGTCGCGATTTTGCTTCTCGCGTGAACAGTGATTTCGCAGATGTTGAAACAGAAGCTTCGAAATTTCACACCTCCAGCAGATTCAAGAACTGAAATGCTTGAGCCTCACTTCCAGGAGAATCTAAAAACACCTACCAATCAAAGATTGAGCAAGCAAATCAAGAGAAATATGCGTTGACCCATTTCTGTGAACAGTAATTCCGAGCTATCTATTACGTGAAACCAGTCCAAGAATCTCCATTGCAACTCGAAATGAGATCATACGATGTCGTATTCAAAATTTAAGCCAATCTTCGTGACTCGGTTGATTTAGTAAGCCTGAAAACACTGAAGAGTTGTATGTTTTTTTCTATTCATAATTTGGACTTGAGTCGTGAACGAGAATTGTGTATTTTTGCATAGGGAACCCATTGCAACTCGAAATGAGATAATACGATGTCGCATTCAAAATTTAAGGCAATCTTCGTGACTCGGTTGATTTAGTAAGCCCGAAAACACTGAAGAGTTGTATGTTTTTTTCTATTCATAATTTGGACTTGAGTCGTGAACGAGAATTGTGTATTTTTGCATAGAAAACCCATTGCAACTCGAAATGAGATCATACGATGTCGTATTCAAAATTTAAGCCAATCTTCGTGACTCGGTTGATTTAGTAAGCCTGAAAACACTGAAGAGTTGTATGTTTTTTTCTATTCATAATTTATACTTGAGTCGTGAACGAGAATTGTGTATTTTGGCATAGGGAACCCATTGCAACTCGAAATGAGATCATACGATGTCGTATTCAAAATTTAAGCCAATCTTCGTGACTCGGTTGATTTAGTAAGCCTGAAAACACTGAAGAGTTGTATGTTTTTTTCTATTCATAATTTGGACATGAGTCGTGAACGAGAATTGTGTATTTTTGCATAGGGAACCCATTGCAACTCGAAATGAGATCATACGATGTCGTATTCAAAATTTAAGCCAATCTTCGTGACTCGGTTGATTTAGTAAGCCTGAAAACACTGAAGAGTTGTATCTTTTTTTCTATTCATAATTTGGACTTGAGTCGTGAACGAGAATTGTGTATTTTTGCATAGGGAACCCATTGCAACTCGAAATGAGATCATACGATGTCGCATTCAAAATTTAAGTCAATCTTCGTAACTCGGTTTATTTAGTAAGCCTGAAAACACTGAAGAGTTGTATGTTTTTTTCTATTCATAATTTGGACTTGAGTCGTGAACGAGAATTGTGTATTTTTGCATAGGGATCCCATTGCAACTCGAAATGAGATCATACGATGTCGCATTCAAAATTTAAGCCAATCTTCGTGACTCGGTTGATTTAGTAAGCCCGAAAACACTGAAGAGTTGTATGTTTTTTTCTATTCATAATTTGGACTTGAGTCGTGAACGAGAATTGTGTATTTTTGCATAGAAAACCCATTGCAACTCGAAATGAGATCATACGATGTCGTATTCAAAATTTAAGCCAATCTTCGTGACTCGGTTGATTTAGTAAGCCTGAAAACACTGAAGAGTTGTATGTTTTTTTCTATTCATAATTTGGACTTGAGTCGTGAACGAGAATTGTGTATTTTTGCATAGGGAACCCATTGCAACTCGAAATGAGATAATACGATGTCGCATTCAAAATTTAAGGCAATCTTCGTGACTCGGTTGATTTAGTAAGCCCGAAAACACTGAAGAGTTGTATGTTTTTTTCTATTCATAATTTGGACTTGAGTCGTGAACGAGAATTGTGTATTTTTGCATAGAAAACCCATTGCAACTCGAAATGAGATCATACGATGTCGTATTCAAAATTTAAGCCAATCTTCGTGACTCGGTTGATTTAGTAAGCCTGAAAACACTGAAGAGTTGTATGTTTTTTTCTATTCATAATTTATACTTGAGTCGTGAACGAGAATTGTGTATTTTGGCATAGGGAACCCATTGCAACTCGAAATGAGATCATACGATGTCGTATTCAAAATTTAAGCCAATCTTCGTGACTCGGTTGATTTAGTAAGCCTGAAAACACTGAAGAGTTGTATGTTTTTTTTCTATTCATAATTTGGACATGAGTCGTGAACGAGAATTGTGTATTTTTGCATAGGGAACCCATTGCAACTCGAAATGAGATCATACGATGTCGTATTCAAAATTTAAGCCAATCTTCGTGACTCGGTTGATTTAGTAAGCCTGAAAACACTGAAGAGTTGTATTTTTTTTTTTCTATTCATAATTTGGACTTGAGTCGTGAACGAGAATTGTGTATTTTTGCATAGGGAACCCATTGCAACTCGAAATGAGATCATACGATGTCGTATTCAAAATTTAAGCCAATCTTCGTGACTCGGTTGATTTAGTAAGCCTGAAAACACTGAAGAGTTGTATGTTTTTTTCTATTCATAATTTGGACTTGAGTCGTGAACGAGAATTGTGTATTTTTGCATAGGGAACCCATTGCAACTCGAAATGAGATCATACGATGTCGTATTCAAAATTTAAGCCAATCTTCGTGACTCGGTTGATTTAGTAAGCCTGAAAACACTGAAGAGTTGTATGTTTTTTTCTATTCATAATTTGGACTTGAGTCGTGAACGAGAATTGTGTATTTTTGCATAGGGAACCCATTGCAACTCGAAATGAGATCATACGATGTCGCATTCAAAATTTAAGTCAATCTTCGTAACTCGGTTTATTTAGTAAGCCTGAAAACACTGAAGAGTTGTATGTTTTTTTCTATTCATAATTTGGACTTGAGTCGTGAACGAGAATTGTGTATTTTTGCATAGGGATCCCATTGCAACTCGAAATGAGATCATACGATGTCGCATTCAAAATTTAAGCCAATCTTCGTGACTCGGTTGATTTAGTAAGCCCGAAAACACTGAAGAGTTGTATGTTTTTTTCTATTCATAATTTGGACTTGAGTCGTGAACGAGAATTGTGTATTTTTGCATAGAAAACCCATTGCAACTCGAAATGAGATCATACGATGTCGTATTCAAAATTTAAGCCAATCTTCGTGACTCGGTTGATTTAGTAAGCCTGAAAACACTGAAGAGTTGTATGTTTTTTTCTATTCATAATTTGGACTTGAGTCGTGAACGAGAATTGTGTATTTTTGCATAGGGAACCCATTGCAACTCGAAATGAGATCATACGATGTCGCATTCAAAATTTAAGGCAATCTTCGTGACTCGGTTGATTTAGTAAGCCCGAAAACACTGAAGAGTTGTATGTTTTTTTCTATTCATAATTTGGACTTGAGTCGTGAACGAGAATTGTGTATTTTTGCATAGAAAACCCATTGCAACTCGAAATGAGATCATACGATGTCGTATTCAAAATTTAAGCCAATCTTCGTGACTCGGTTGATTTAGTAAGCCTGAAAACACTGAAGAGTTGTATGTTTTTTTCTATTCATAATTTATACTTGAGTCGTGAACGAGAATTGTGTATTTTGGCATAGGGAACCCATTGCAACTCGAAATGAGATCATACGATGTCGTATTCAAAATTTAAGCCAATCTTCGTGACTCGGTTGATTTAGTAAGCCTGAAAACACTGAAGAGTTGTATGTTTTTTTCTATTCATAATTTGGACATGAGTCGTGAACGAGAATTGTGTATTTTTGCATAGGGAACCCATTGCAACTCGAAATGAGATCATACGATGTCGTATTCAAAATTTAAGCCAATCTTCGTGACTCGGTTGATTTAGTAAGCCTGAAAACACTGAAGAGTTTTATTTTTTTTTTCTATTCATAATTTGGACTTGAGTCGTGAACGAGAATTGTGTATTTTTGCATAGGGAACCCATTGCAACTCGAAATGAGATCATACGATGTCGTATTCAAAATTTAAGCCAATCTTCGTGACTCGGTTGATTTAGTAAGCCTGAAAACACTGAAGAGTTGTATGTTTTTTTCTATTCATAATTTGGACTTGAGTCGTGAACGAGAATTGTGTATTTTTGCATAGGGAACCCATTGCAACTCGAAATGAGATCATACGATGTCGTATTCAAAATTTAAGCCAATCTTCGTGACTCGGTTGATTTAGTAAGCCTGAAAACACTGAAGAGTTGTATGTTTTTTTCTATTCATAATTTGGACTTGAGTCGTGAACGAGAATTGTGTATTTTTGCATAGGGAACCCATTGCAACTCGAAATGAGATCATACGATGTCGCATTCAAATTTTAAGTCAATCTTCGTAACTCGGTTTATTTAGTAAGCCTGAAAACACTGAAGAGTTGTATGTTTTTTTCTATTCATAATTTGGACTTGAGTCGTGAACGAGAATTGTGTATTTTTGCATAGGGAACCCATTGCAACTCGAAATGAGATCATACGATGTCGTATTCAAAATTTAAGCCAATCTTCGTGACTCGGTTGATTTAGTAAGCCTGAAAACACTGAAGAGTTGTATGTTTTTTTCTATTCATAATTTGGACTTGAGTCGTGAACGAGAATTGTGTATTTTTGCATAGAAAACCCATTGCAACTCGAAATGAGATCATACGATGTCGTATTCAAAATTTAAGCCAATCTTCGTGACTCGGTTGATTTAGTAAGCCCGAAAACACTGAAGAGTTGTACGTTTTTTTCTATTCATAATTTGGACTTGAGTCGTGAACGAGAATTGTGTATTTTTGCATAGAAAACCCATTGCAACTCGACGATAACATGTAAGTATATTAGAAAAACCGTCAATAGTTCGTCTGTACAGAGAGAATATATGAGCAAAAATGTAGGCTAACCAAAGGTTGGATAACCCATTACCTGCCAAAAAAAAATAAGGGTGCCATGACAGCCCCCTCCTATACTACCTCACGGCCAATCACAAACACAAATAGGTGATTGGCAAAAAGTTATCAAAGTACTACCAAATCATAAGGATAGATGCAATACAGAATTTTATAGACAACATATTGTATCCTGGCACAAACTTGCTCCTCCTTTGGCAAGAAATCATCAAATCGAGCTGCATTCCTGACTCTCCAAAGCGAGTATATGGTGCACGAGAAAGCAATCCTGGCAGCCTTGGCTCGTACACTAGCTCCACTCCTCTCCTTCTTGATCCATTTGACCGCACTAGCTAGGGTCCCCATCACTCGTGGAATGCCAATCCATGCTTTCATCATAGCCCAAACTTTTCCTGAAAAAGAGCATTCAAAGTAGAGGTGTGGAACCGTTTCCGGTCCACCCTTGCACAATACACACGTATTATCCACATCCAATCTATGAAGATTATCACACGTGGCTAATCTATTACGGAATGCCAGCCAAGTAATAAAGGAAAACTTGGGAGGAATGTAATCTTTCCAAATAAATGGCATCCACACACGGGTGGCAGCCCTATTCCTAATTAAATCATAAACCTTGGAGGATACAAGCTTGCCATTTGATTGAAGAGCATTTAGGCCAAGTATAGCACTCGGAATGTCCGGGAATTTGGAAAGTATTTCATCACGGATTAATGCTATCTTTTTGAATAATTGTGAATCTCTTTCGTGTGGGACAAACTCCCACACACTCCTTCCCTTTAGATAAACCCCATGCACCCACTTGACCCAAAGAGTATCCTTTTTAGTGTGTATATCCCAAAAAGTTTTTGAAAGTAGAGCCTTGTTCCAAACCTTCGTATCATGTATACCAAGTCCACCTTCTTCTTTCGGGAGGCAAATATCCGCCCAGGCGACCCTAGCGAATTTGCTTCCCCAAAGAAAAATGCGGCAAATGGATGTAATCCTGTCAAGAATAACATTGGGGATGGGAAACATTTGTAGCCAAAAAGAGTGTACCCCCTGTATAACTGATTTGACTAGCTCAACTCTGCCTGCATAAGATAAAGATTTAAGACTCCAAGCATTAATAAAAGTGGTGATGGACTCTAAAAGGGGTGCATATTGGGCCACAGATAGCTTTAGGGGCGCCAGAGGGACCCCAAGATAAGTGACCGGGAATGCACCAATTTTAAAGTCCACCAGTTCAAGTATAGTATCAAGCTCATAATATGCATTACCACCAAGGAAGATATTTGATTTATCATAATTGACCCTAAGGCCAGATATGTTACCAAAATCTTCCAAAGCCTGTGTAAGAATCTGTATAGATGTGATATCACCTCTAGAAAAAAGCATCAAATCATCAGCATATGCCACATGTGAAATATTGAGTGACCCACACAGAGGATGGTGATTGAACATAGGGTTGTTGGTCCTATCATTCAATAGTCTAGACAAGTACTCCAAGCAAAGGACAAATAAGAGGGGGGACATAGGGTCCCCTTGCCGAAGCCCTCTTTTACCCTCAAAATGGCCATGGAGAACACCATTGATTGATATGGAGTATGAAGCGGTGGTGACACACTCCATAATCCAGTGTATGAATCTGCCCGGGAATCCCAAGTGGGTCAACATACTAGTAAGGAAGTCCCAAGATATAGTATCATAGGCTTTCCGGAGGTCAACCTTGATCATACATCTTGGAGACATACGTTTCCTAGCATATCCTTTAATCAGTTCTTGGGCAACAAACACATTATCAATCATGAGTCTCCCATCAACAAAGGCCCCCTGGGCTTGGTCAATAAGGTCCGGAAGGCACGGGATCATTCTTTTAGAAATGATCTTAGTGATGACTTTGTATACCACATTTGTACAAGCGATTGGTCTAAAGTCAGCCGGCGTGGGAGAATGGGTTGTCTTAGGAATTAAAGCAATAACCGTGTGGTTAGTTTGCTTTAATAACCTACCCGACAAAAAGAAGGCCTTAACAGCCTTGGTGAAATCATAACCAACCCTGGTCCAATTCTTTTTAAAAAATGCCGATGTGTATCCATCAGGACCAGGTGATTTGTTGTCACCAATGTCAAACAAAGCCTCTTTGATTTCCACATCTGTGACAGGACCAATAAGGCTGGCCGAGGCAGCAGAAGGGAGACATCTACCCGAGGCAACTATATTGGGGTCCAGTCCGGAGGTAGGATAGTGAGTACCAAATAAGTCAGTGTAAAACTTCACCAGTTCCGTAGCCACTTGGTCAATAGAGGTGGTAGTCATTCCATTTTGGAGTTTGAGAGCCGTAATGGAGTTTCTAGCCACATTCTTTTTCACAATAGCATGGAAGTATTTGGTGCATTTATCACTTTGGACAAGATGGTTAGCCTTGGCCTTTTGCCTAAAAAAGTCTTCTTCAGCCACTTTAAGGTTAAGAAGTTTTTTCTTGATCAAGGAGAGTTCTTCTTTTATAGTTTCATCCAACGGAGAGAGTATAGAGAGCCCGAGGAGCCTTTTATACTCTTTCTTGGAGTCCTTAACTCTTTCAGAAATGTGGCCAAAGTGGAGTTTATTTAGCTCTCTAAGTGGTCTTTTGAGGTCCTTCAATTTCTTGGCTAAGATGAATTGGGAGCTACCGTATACCTCTCTATCCCAATGGGTAGTGAGGATGGCATTGAAATTTTCATGATTTAGCCACATATTAAAAAATTTAAAAGGCCGAGAGGCAGCCCCATTAGTTTTCCCAATGGAAACCATGGAAGCTACATGGTCGGATTCAAGTTCGAAATCATGAAAATGTGTTTTGCACTCAATATCCAAAGTAGACCAAAAAGAATTAATAAGAACTCGATCTAGTTTAGCCCAAAGGGAACCTCTATTCCAAGTAAGGAATTGGCCCGTGGATGGACAATCAACAAGATTAGTTTGCAATTTAAAATCATTTAGATGTTGCATATGATAGGCCGAGGGAGGGGAAGGACCCACCCTCTCATTTGGGCTTCCAACACAATTAAAGTCTCCCATTACTAGCCACGGGCTATTAATGTTAGGCTCCAAGTTTGCTAGATGATCCCAAAGGGCCTTTCTCTCAAGAGCCGTGTAGAGAGCATACACAAAAGTAACAAGATACTCAATTTGAGTAACCTTACAAGTGGCGGTAAGGTGTACATGTTGCTTGTCAATTTCAAGTACATTAATATGAACAAAATGTGGGTCCCAAATGATGCCAATACGGCCACCATCAATTTTGTCAAAATTAGTAATAGATAGCCAAGAAGGTAACCTATTTGAACTAAAATTAACAAAATTAGTAGTGGTCATTTTGGTTTCAAGGAGACAACACAAATGAATATTATTAGTGCAAATAAACTTAAGGATAGAGTTTTGTTTGGAGACCTTATTGAGGCCTCTTATATTCCATGCGGACACAATCATCAAGACCTTTTGTTGTTGTTCCTCCTCCCCCCTTTCTTTCCTTGGACTCTCGGCCTAGCCCCATTTTTTTTCAACAAATGGCTCGGCTTTGCTCTTTCTTTGTACCTAGTAAGATATAATAAAGTATAGGGATATTCAATAAACCAAGAGTTAAATTCATACCCATAATCCGTAGCAAAGACCCCCGGGATAGTCTCCAAGCATGTAGTCGTGAATGTGAGTCCCTCGGTAAGCTCATCTTGGGTGGCTCTCAAGTAGTTGTCAAGCCTCACCATTTGGTCTTTAACTTCACCGGAATGTAGTAGGTGGATCAAAGGGAGATTATCTTTGCCAAGTTCAAGCTTAACAATGACATCATCTCGGTATGCATCCCTAATATCATTCACCACACGTACTTTGTTGAAATCTTTCATACTTGGCCTTTTTACAAACGAAGCTTTCCCCCTCGGGCAGCCATCTTCATAATATCGGCACAAATAATGTCTAAAAACAGCCCTCATAAAAGAAGGATCAAAAGTATACTCCTTATCTCTTATTGTTATTCCGGGAAGATCTTCAAGGCATTCTTTGGTGAAAAGCATTCCGGGTTGGTCTTCCTTTACTATCTTGAGATGATGGTCCATCTTGATGATAGTAGCATCCTTATCTACATGCTTCTTGTGCGTAACATTGATATTTGGCATGAGCACCTCATCGGTTCCCATTTGAACTATCACCTCGTCTTGGTACGTATCATGAAAGTTGTGGACTTTCCGGATAAGTTCTTCTTCACCATCCTTGAAATCGGATGTGACAACCTCACCTCTTATAGGCTTTCTCTTTCCCCATTTAAAGAGCCGAAACTTCTTGAAAAATGGATGATCTCTTTTAGTAATAAAGAGATCACTTTCCTCCTCAATAAGTTGCTCATTACTCACTGTTTTGGCACCCAAATTCACTGTTTTGGCAGCCACATTACAGCTCTCGGCTTCTCCTTCAACCACATCCTTCGTACTCACTGTTTTTGCATCACAAATTGCACCCTCGGCAGCCCCTTCTTCCATATTAATACCCATACTTTTTTTGATAACATCTTCTTTAGCTTTCTTCTCAATTTCGGCAATAATGGAGCAAGTAAAGGCATGGTGGCCAAACTTTTTACAATGGAAACAATAATTTGGAAATGTTTCATACCTCACAAATTGAGTGTGTAGTTTGCCATTTGGTAACCCATTGCAACTCGAAATGAGATCATACGATGTCGTATTCAAAATTTAAGCCAATCTTCGTGACTCGGTTGATTTAGTAAGCCTGAAAACACTGAAGAGTTGTATGTTTTTTTCTATTCATAATTTGGACTTGAGTCGTGAACGAGAATTGTGTATTTTTGCATAGGGAACCCATTGCAACTCGAAATGAGATCATACGATGTCGTATTCAAAATTTAAGCCAATCTTCGTGACTCGGTTGATTTAGTAAGCCTGAAAACACTGAAGAGTTGTATGTTTTTTTCTATTCATAATTTGGACTTGAGTCGTGAACGAGAATTGTGTATTTTTGCATAGGGAACCCATTGTAACTCGAAATGAGATCATATGATGTCGTATTCAAAATTTAAGTCAATCTTCGTAACTCGGTTTATTTAGTAAGCCTGAAAACACTGAAGAGTTGTATGTTTTTTTCTATTCATAATTTGGACTTGAGTCGTGAACGAGAATTGTGTATTTTTGCATAGGGATCCCATTGCAACTCGAAATGAGATCATACGATGTCGCATTCAAAATTTAAGCCAATCTTCGTGACTCGGTTGATTTAGTAAGCCTGAAAACACTCAAGAGTTGTATGTTTTTTTCTATTCATAATTTGGACTTGAGTCGTGAACGAGAATTGTGTATTTTTGCATAGAAAACCCATTGCAACTCGAAATGAGATCATACGATGTCGTATTCAAAATTTAAGCCAATCTTCGTGACTCGGTTGATTTAGTAAGCCGGAAAACACTGAAGAGTTGTATGTTTTTTTCTATTCATAATTTGGACTTGAGTCGTGAACGAGAATTGTGTATTTTTGCATAGGGAACCCATTGCAACTCGAAATGAGATCATATGATGTCGTATTCAAAATTTAAGTCAATCTTCGTGACTCGGTTTATTTAGTAAGCCTGAAAACACTGAAGAGTTGTATTTTTTTTTTCTATTCATAATTTGGACTTGAGTCGTGAACGAGAATTGTGTATTTTTGCATAGGGAACCCATTGCAACTCGAAATGAGATCATACGATGTCGCATTCAAAATTTAAGCCAATCTTCGTGACTCGGTTGATTTAGTAAGCCCGAAAACACTGAAGAGTTGTATGTTTTTTTCTATTCATAATTTGGACTTGAGTCGTGAACGAGAATTGTGTATTTTTGCATAGAAAACCCATTGCAACTCGAAATGAGATCATACGATGTCGTATTCAAAATTTAAGCCAATCTTCGTGACTCGGTTGATTTAGTAAGCCTGAAAACACTGAAGAGTTGTATGTTTTTTTCTATTCATAATTTGGACTTGAGTCGTGAACGAGAATTGTGTATTTTTGCATAGGGAACCCATTGCAACTCGACGATAATATGTAAGTATATTAGAAACCGTCAAAAGATAACATTTTACAATGTATCAATTCTAGATCAAAATGCTACCTAAGCTAGAATTTCTAACTTAAATAATTGCATCACAAGAACAATGGGACATTCCCCTGTCAAACTATTTCAAAATAAAGAAAAAGTGCATATCCCAGAACAATGGATACCACAACATCAAGCTTTCCATCCTCCCAAGTCAACAATTTGACCGCAAAAACAAAAATAGGTATCCCTAATTTAAACTCCAAAGAAAGCTCGGAAAGGAGTGGTGAACTTTGAGTCAAAACAAATCTCCCCATTTTTCTTAGTAACTCCCGGCATCGCCTCGAGACATTTGGCCGTGAAAGTAATGCCTTTCCTATCCAAATCATCTGTAAGTCGAAGCGAAGTATCCACTCTAATCACACTCGCGCACACGAACTTAAAAGGTTTGACAGCCAACTTGAGTGTCTTACCGTTGATGACCGCAAATTTGATGACAACATCATTTAACTTCAGATTTCTTTCATCCATCACAATCCTTTCAATATCTTCCAAAACGACCTCGGAGTCATTTTCATCAGCTTTGGAACATCCCTTGGCAAGTTTGGAATGCCCCTGGGCAGTTGGCGCAGAATGCAAAACGGTAGCATCAGATTGCACACCTAAACCAGCCCCCTGGGCAGTTGGCGCAGAGTGCAGAATGGTGGCAGCAGGTTGCACACCTAAAACAGCCCCCTGGGCAACAGTCTGGTCATGAGTTGTTGCCTCCTTGGTATCCTCAACAGTGGCAGCTGGTACAATGGGCATAACCCCGGTTTCTCCATTCATCTCGGCTCTTAACTCTACGTGTTGGGCAGTTTTAGCAACAACAATCTCCTCAGATTCCTTTTCCTTTTCAACAATAGACTCATCCTGTTCTTTTGCTACCAATTTCTTGCAAATAAATGGGTGGTGCCCATATATTTTACAATGGAAACAAAAGTTGGGGAAAGTTTCATAAACCACCATTTGTTTGACTACTTTACAGGAAGGTAATCGTATAGGAAATGATAACGGAGGTGGTTTAGAAACATCAACTTCAATTAGAACTCTAGCAAAGTGGTGATTGCTCCTATTTTGAGTGATTTTGTCCGTAGAAAGCGGGACACCTACCATAGATGCAACTTCACTCATAGCCTCCTCATTCCAAAGTTTCATATGTAGATTAGGAAATTTTACCCAAATGGGGACTTTGAGAAATTCTTCATCATCAAAGGAAAAATCTTCCGATAGTGCTTTTAACATGAGTTGTATACCAAAGATGGTGTAAGGACCTCCATTCAACACTTTTGATCTATCTTCATCATTTTGAAATTTGAAAATAATCCATCCCTTGCTATGTGTGTTAACAATGCAACTAACTCCCCAAGTGTTTTTCAAGTCATAGATCACTTTAAGGCCTGGGAATTTCCCAGAAAAGAAACCCACAAGACAAAATCCCCACATGTCAACCATAGAAGGCAAATCTCTATCCGTAAAATCTAGAGATGTGCCTTTGGGCTGGATATACCTCAATTTCAAACCATTTGAAGGGTCACGATTGTCTTTGAACAATGAAGACCAAGGTTTAACAACCCCTGCATCCCCATTTTTGTTTTGTTCCTTTTCCAATAAACTGGCAGTAACATTCTGTGCCAACTTAGCACTTGCGTTTTCTTGGGCCTGTTTGATCAGTACTGGCTCACTCATTTTGTTTGGACTAGTGGCTGTCTTGTTTGCTCCTAACTTAGGGACTGACTGCCCCGATAGCTTAGCAACAATCTGCCCAGGTTTAGCAGCATCCCCTGTCTTGGCTCCAGCATCAGGAGCTACTGGCGTGATACTCCCCAAAGCAGGAAATTCATCATCACAATCTGCCAGAATGTCAAAGTTTCCAGTTGACCTTGTAATTCTGGAAGAAGATTCACCAATCAGTAGCGTATTTTTCTTCTTCCCCATAGCAGTAATCACTTCACTGCCTTGCACTCGTCTCAACCCCCCAGGTCAGTAAAGAAGACCGGACCTCAGTACAATAGCAAACGCAGACAGCAGTAGCAGGTCTGCAACTCTCACCCTTCAGCAGTCGCGGTATACTGAGGTAGATGAACAGTGTCCGAATTTGCAGGGAACGAGGGAGCTATGGAGTAGCAGACCCCTTCTAGGTGACCATCTTCTTGATTTCTGGTTTCAGCGATTTCCAGAAATACATATATCCGTTGGAGAGTTTGACCCAAATCCGACCTCCTTTGATGGATGAAAAGAGTGTATATGCTTGTTATACGCACCTAGGGGAGTCCAAGATGACCTTCCAAAATAAAAACGGTGAGGACAGGCGCGGCAGATGGCCGTTGACCTGCCGTCGTGGAACAGTACTCGCGAGACTGTTTTTAGCTGAAACAGTCCGAAAATCCCCAAAGCAGAGCTCGAAAATTTGAGGAGTTACACCACAAATTAAATCCAGCCAATATCCAAGCTTAGCAAAGAGAATCAATGGAAGATCGATTGGTGTTTGGGAATGTACGTAGAAGAGCCTCGAGAGAGGGAGAGAATCAGCTCTCAACTCCTAACCCGAACCCAACCCACCCATTGCAACTCGAAATGAACCCATTGCAACTCGAAATGAGATCATACGATGTCGTACTCAAAATTTAAGCCAATCTTCGTGACTCGGTTGATTTAGTAAGCCTGAAAACACTGAAGAGTTGTATGTTTTTTTCTATTCATAATTTGGACTTGAGTCGTGAACGAGAATTGTGTATTTTTGCATAGGGAACCCATTGCAACTCGAAATGAGATCATATGATGTCGTATTCAAAATTTAAGTCAATCTTCGTAACTCGGTTTATTTAGTAAGCCTGAAAACACTGAAGAGTTGTATGTTTTTTTCTATTCATAATTTGGACTTGAGTCGTGAACGAGAATTGTGTATTTTTGCATAGGGATCCCATTGCAACTCGAAATGAGATCATACGATGTCGCATTCAAAATTTAAGCCAATCTTCGTGACTCGGTTGATTTAGTAAGCCTGAAAACACTCAAGAGTTGTATGTTTTTTTCTATTCATAATTTGGACTTGAGTCGTGAACGAGAATTGTGTATTTTTGCATAGAAAACCCATTGCAACTCGAAATGAGATCATACGATGTCGTATTCAAAATTTAAGCCAATCTTCGTGACTCGGTTGATTTAGTAAGCCGGAAAACACTGAAGAGTTGTATGTTTTTTTCTATTCATAATTTGGACTTGAGTCGTGAACGAGAATTGTGTATTTTTGCATAGGGAACCCATTGCAACTCGAAATGAGATCATATGATGTCGTATTCAAAATTTAAGTCAATCTTCGTGACTCGGTTTATTTAGTAAGCCTGAAAACACTGAAGAGTTGTATTTTTTTTTTCTATTCATAATTTGGACTTGAGTCGTGAACGAGAATTGTGTATTTTTGCATAGGGAACCCATTGCAACTCGAAATGAGATCATACGATGTCGCATTCAAAATTTAAGTCAATCTTCGTGACTCGGTTTATTTAGTAAGCCTGAAAACACTGAAGAGTTGTATTTTTTTTTTCTATTCATAATTTGGACTTGAGTCGTGAACGAGAATTGTGTATTTTTGCATAGGGAACCCATTGCAACTCGAAATGAGATCATATGATGTCGTATTCAAAATTTAAGTCAATCTTCGTAACTCGGTTTATTTAGTAAGCCTGAAAACACTGAAGAGTTGTATGTTTTTTTCTATTCATAATTTGGACTTGAGTCGTGAACGAGAATTGTGTATTTTTGCATAGGGATCCCATTGCAACTCGAAATGAGATCATACGATGTCGCATTCAAAATTTAAGCCAATCTTCGTGACTCGGTTGATTTAGTAAGCCTGAAAACACTCAAGAGTTGTATGTTTTTTTCTATTCATAATTTGGACTTGAGTCGTGAACGAGAATTGTGTATTTTTGCATAGAAAACCCATTGCAACTCGAAATGAGATCATACGATGTCGTATTCAAAATTTAAGCCAATCTTCGTGACTCGGTTGATTTAGTAAGCCGGAAAACACTGAAGAGTTGTATGTTTTTTTCTATTCATAATTTGGACTTGAGTCGTGAACGAGAATTGTGTATTTTTGCATAGGGAACCCATTGCAACTCGAAATGAGATCATATGATGTCGTATTCAAAATTTAAGTCAATCTTCGTGACTCGGTTTATTTAGTAAGCCTGAAAACACTGAAGAGTTGTATTTTTTTTTTCTATTCATAATTTGGACTTGAGTCGTGAACGAGAATTGTGTATTTTTGCATAGGGAACCCATTGCAACTCGAAATGAGATCATACGATGTCGCATTCAAAATTTAAGCCAATCTTCGTGACTCGGTTGATTTAGTAAGCCCGAAAACACTGAAGAGTTGTATGTTTTTTTCTATTCATAATTTGGACTTGAGTCGTGAACGAGAATTGTGTATTTTTGCATAGAAAACCCATTGCAACTCGAAATGAGATCATACGATGTCGTATTCAAAATTTAAGCCAATCTTCGTGACTCGGTTGATTTAGTAAGCCTGAAAACACTGAAGAGTTGTATGTTTTTTTCTATTCATAATTTGGACTTGAGTCGTGAACGAGAATTGTGTATTTTTGCATAGGGAACCCATTGCAACTCGAAATGAGATCATACGATGTCGCATTCAAAATTTAAGCCAATCTTCGTGACTCGGTTGATTTAGTAAGCCCGAAAACACTGAAGAGTTGTATGTTTTTTTCTATTCATAATTTGGACTTGAGTCGTGAACGAGAATTGTGTATTTTGGCATAGAAAACCCATTGCAACTCGAAATGAGATCATACGATGTCGTATTCAAAATTTAAGTCAATCTTCGTGACTCGGTTGATTTAGTAAGCCTGAAAACACTGAAGAGTTGTATGTTTTTTTCTATTCATAATTTGGACTTGAGTCGTGAACAAGAATTGTGTATTTTTGCATAGGGAACCCATTGCAACTCGAAATGAGATCATACGATGTCGTATTCAAAATTTAAGCCAATCTTCGTGACTCGGTTGATTTAGTAAGCCTGAAAACACTGAAGAGTTGTATGTTTTTTTCTATTCATAATTTGGACTTGAGTCGTGAACGAGAATTGTGTATTTTTGCATAGGGAACCCATTGCAACTCGAAATGAGATCATACGATGTCGTATTCAAAATTTAAGCCAATCTTCGTGACTCGGTTGATTTAGTAAGCCTGAAAACACTGAAGAGTTGTATGTTTTTTTCTATTCATAATTTGGACTTGAGTCGTGAACGAGAATTGTGTATTTTTGCATAGAAAACCCATTGCAACTCGAAATGAGATCATACGATGTCGTATTCAAAATTTAAGCCAATCTTCGTGACTCGGTTGATTTAGTAAGCCCGAAAACACTGAAGAGTTGTACGTTTTTTTCTATTCATAATTTGGACTTGAGTCGTGAACGAGAATTGTGTATTTTTGCATAGAAAACCCATTGCAACTCGAAATGAGATCATACGATGTCGTATTCAAAATTTAAGCCAATCTTCGTGACTCGGTTGATTTAGTAAGCCTGAAAACACTGAAGAGTTGTATGTTTTTTTCTATTCATAATTTGGACTTGAGTCGTGAACGAGAATTGTGTATTTTTGCATAGGGAACCCATTGCAACTCGACGATAACATGTAAGTATATTAGAAAAACCGTCAATAGTTCGTCTGTACAGAGAGAATATATGAGCAAAAATGTAGGCTATCCAAAGATTGGGTAACCCATCACCTGCCAAAATAAGGGTGCCATGACAGCCCCCTCCTATACTACCTCACGGCCTATCACAAACACAAAAAGGTGATTGGCAAAAAGTTATCAAAGTACTACCAAATCATAAGGATAGATGCAATACAGGATTTTATAGACAACATATTGTATCCTGGCAAAAACTTGCTCCTCCTTTGGCAAAAAATCATCAAACCGAGCTGCATTCCTGACTCTCCAAAGCGAGTATATGGTGCACGAAAAAGCAATCCTGGCAGCCTTGGCTCGTACACTAGCTCCACTCCTTTCCTTCTTGATCCATTTGACCGCACTAGCTAGGGTCCCCATCACTCGTGGAATGCCAATCCATGCTTTCATCATAGCCCAAACTTTTCCTGAAAAAGAGCATTCAAAGTAGAGGTGTGTTGATGGAAGGAATTGTGTAGAGGTGTGTTGATGAGATCAAAGTCGAGAATTGTGTATTTTTGCATAGGGTACCCATTGCAACTCGAAATGAGATCATACGATGTCGTATTCAAAATTTAAGCCAATCTTCGTGACTCGGTTGATTTAGTAAGCCTGAAAACACTGAAGAGTTGTATGTTTTTTTCTATTCATAATTTGGACTTGAGTCGTGAACGAGAATTGTGTATTTTTGCATAGGGAACCCATTGCAACTCGAAATGAGATCATATGATGTCGTATTCAAAATTTAAGTCAATCTTCGTAACTCGGTTTATTTAGTAAGCCTGAAAACACTGAAGAGTTGTATGTTTTTTTCTATTCATAATTTGGACTTGAGTCGTGAACGAGAATTGTGTATTTTTGCATAGGGAACCCATTGCAACTCGAAATGAGATCATACGATGTCGCATTCAAAATTTAAGCCAATCTTCGTGACTCGGTTGATTTAGTAAGCCTGAAAACACTGAAGAGTTGTATGTTTTTTTCTATTCATAATTTGGACTTGAGTCGTGAACGAGAATTGTGTATTTTTGCATAGGGAACCCATTGCAACTCGAAATGAGATCATACGATGTCGTATTCAAAATTTAAGCCAATCTTCGTGACTCGGTTGATTTAGTAAGCCTGAAAACACTGAAGAGTTGTATGTTTTTTTCTATTCATAATTTGGACTTGAGTCGTGAACGAGAATTGTGTATTTTTGCATAGGGAACCCATTGCAACTCGAAATGAGATCATATGATGTCGTATTCAAAATTTAAGTCAATCTTCGTAACTCGGTTTATTTAGTGAGCCTGAAAACACTGAAGAGTTGTATGTTTTTTTCTATTCATAATTTGGACTTGAGTCGTGAACGAGAATTGTGTATTTTTGCATAGGGAACCCATTGCAACTCGAAATGAGATCATACGATGTCGCATTCAAAATTTAAGCCAATCTTCGTGACTCGGTTGATTTAGTAAGCCTGAAAACACTGAAGAGTTGTATGTTTTTTTCTATTCATAATTTGGACTTGAGTCGTGAACGAGAATTGTGTATTTTTGCATAGGGAACCCATTGCAACTCGAAATGAGATCATACGATGTCGCATTCAAAATTTAAGCCAATCTTCGCGACTCGGTTGATTTAGTAAGCCTGAAAACACTGAAGAGTTGTATGTTTTTTTCTATTCATAATTTGGACTTGAGTCGTGAACGAGAATTGTGTATTTTTGCATAGGGAACCCATTGCAACTCGAAATGAGAACATACGATGTCGTATTCAAAATTTAAGCGAATCTTCGTGACTCGGTTGATTTAGTAAGCCTGAAAACACTGAAGAGTTGTATGTTTTTTTATGTTCATAATTTGGACTTGAGTCGTGAACGAGAATTGTGTATTTTTGCATAGGGAACCCATTGCAACTCGAAATGAGATCATACGATGTCGCATTCAAAATTTAATCCAATCTTCGTGACTCGGTTGATTTAGTAAGCCTGAAAACACTGAAGAGTTGTATGTTTTTTTCTATTCATAATTTGGACTTGAGTCGTGAACGAGAATTGTGTATTTTTGCATAGGGAACCCATTGCAACTCGAAATGAGATCATACGATGTCGCTTTCAAAATTTAAGCCAATCTTCGTGACTCGGTTGATTTAGTAAGCCTGAAAACACTGAAGAGTTGTATGTTTTTTTCTATTCATAATTTGGACTTGAGTAGTGAACGAGAATTGTGTATTTTTGCATAGGGAACCCATTGCAACTTGAAATGAGATCATACGATGTCGCATTCAAAATTTAAGCCAATCTTCGAGACTCGATGGATTTAGTAAGCCCGAAAACACTGAAGAGTTGTATGTTTTTTTCTATTCATAATTTGGACTTGAGTCGTGAACGAGAATTGTGTATTTTTGCATATAAAACCCATTGCAACTCGAAATGAGATCATACGATGTCGTATTCAAAATTTAAGCCAATCTTCATGACTCGGTTGATTTAGTAAGCCTGAAAACACTGAAGAGTTGTATGTTTTTTTCTATTCATAATTTGGACTTGAGTTGTGAACGAGATTTGTGTATTTTTGCATAGGGAACCCATTGCAACTCGAAATGAGATCATACGATGTCGTATTCAAAATTTAAGCCAATCTTCGTGACTCGGTTGATTTAGTAAGCCTGAAAACACTGAAGAGTTGTATGTTTTTTTCTATTCATAATTTGGACTTGAGTCGTGAACGAGAATTGTGTATTTTTGCATGGGGAACCCATTGCAACTCGAAATGAGATCATATGATGTCGTATTCAAAATTTAAGTCAATCTTCGTAACTCGGTTTATTTAGTAAGCCTGAAAACACTGAAGAGTTGTATGTTTTTTTCTATTCATAATTTGGACTTGAGTCGTGAACGAGAATTGTGTATTTTTGCATAGGGAACCCATTGCAACTCGAAATGAGATCATACGATGTCGCATTCAAAATTTAAGCCAATCTTCGTGACTCGGTTGATTTAGTAAGCCTGAAAACACTGAAGAGTTGTATGTTTTTTTCTATTCATAATTTGGACTTGAGTCGTGAACGAGAATTGTGTATTTTTGCATAGGGAACCCATTGCAACTCGAAATGAGATCATACGATGTCGCATTCAAAATTTAAGCCAATCTTCGCGACTCGGTTGATTTAGTAAGCCTGAAAACACTGAAGAGTTGTATGTTTTTTTCTATTCATAATTTGGACTTGAGTCGTGAACGAGAATTGTGTATTTTTGCATAGGGAACCCATTGCAACTCGAAATGAGATCATACGATGTCGTATTCAAAATTTAAGCCAATCTTCATGACTCGGTTGATTTAGTAAGCCTGAAAACACTGAAGAGTTGTATGTTTTTTTCTATTCATAATTTGGACTTGAGTCGTGAACGAGAATTGTGTATTTTTGCATATAAAACCCATTGCAACTCGAAATGAGATCATACGATGTCGTATTCAAAATTTAAGCCAATCTTCATGACTCGGTTGATTTAGTAAGCCTGAAAACACTGAAGAGTTGTATGTTTTTTTCTATTCATAATTTGGACTTGAGTCGTGAACGAGAATTGTGTATTTTTGCATAGGGAACCCATTGCAACTCGAAATGAGATCATACGATGTCGTATTCAAAATTTAAGCCAATCTTCGTGACTCGGTTGATTTAGTAAGCCTGAAAACACTGAAGAGTTGTATGTTTTTTTCTATTCATAATTTGGACTTGAGTCGTGAACGAGAATTGTGTATTTTTGCATAGGGAACCCATTGCAACTCGAAATGAGATCATATGATGTCGTATTCAAAATTTAAGTCAATCTTCGTAACTCGGTTTATTTAGTAAGCCTGAAAACTCTGAAGAGTTGTATGTTTTTTTCTATTCATAATTTGGACTTGAGTCGTGAACGAGAATTGTGTATTTTTGCATAGGGAACCCATTGCAACTCGAAATGAGATCATACGATGTCGCATTCAAAATTTAAGCCAATCTTCGTGACTCGGTTGATTTAGTAAGCCTGAAAACACTGAAGAGTTGTATGTTTTTTTCTATTCATAATTTGGACTTGAGTCGTGAACGAGAATTGTGTATTTTTGCATAGGGAACCCATTGCAACTCGAAATGAGATCATACGATGTCGTATTCAAAATTTAAGCCAATCTTCGTGACTCGGTTGATTTAGTAAGCCTGAAAACACTGAAGAGTTGTATGTTTTTTTCTATTCATAATTTGGACTTGAGTCGTGAACGAGAATTGTGTATTTTTGCATAGGGAACCCATTGCAACTCGAAATGAGATCATATGATGTCGTATTCAAAATTTAAGTCAATCTTCGTAACTCGGTTTATTTAGTGAGCCTGAAAACACTGAAGAGTTGTATGTTTTTTTCTATTCATAATTTGGACTTGAGTCGTGAACGAGAATTGTGTATTTTTGCATAGGGAACCCATTGCAACTCGAAATGAGATCATACGATGTCGCATTCAAAATTTAAGCCAATCTTCGTGACTCGGTTGATTTAGTAAGCCTGAAAACACTGAAGAGTTGTATGTTTTTTTCTATTCATAATTTGGACTTGAGTCGTGAACGAGAATTGTGTATTTTTGCATAGGGAACCCATTGCAACTCGAAATGAGATCATACGATGTCGCATTCAAAATTTAAGCCAATCTTCGCGACTCGGTTGATTTAGTAAGCCTGAAAACACTGAAGAGTTGTATGTTTTTTTCTATTCATAATTTGGACTTGAGTCGTGAACGAGAATTGTGTATTTTTGCATAGGGAACCCATTGCAACTCGAAATGAGATCATACGATGTCGTATTCAAAATTTAAGCCAATCTTCGTGACTCGGTTGATTTAGTAAGCCTGAAAACACTGAAGAGTTGTATGTTTTTTTCTATTCATAATTTGGACTTGAGTCGTGAACGAGAATTGTGTATTTTTGCATAGGGAACCCATTGCAACTCGAAATGAGATCATATGATGTCGTATTCAAAATTTAAGTCAATCTTCGTAACTCGGTTTATTTAGTAAGCCTGAAAACACTGAAGAGTTGTATGTTTTTTTCTATTCATAATTTGGACTTGAGTCGTGAACGAGAATTGTGTATTTTTGCATAGGGAACCCATTGCAACTCGAAATGAGATCATACGATGTCGCATTCAAAATTTAAGCCAATCTTCGTGACTCGGTTGATTTAGTAAGCCTGAAAACACTGAAGAGTTGTATGTTTTTTTCTATTCATAATTTGGACTTGAGTCGTGAACGAGAATTGTGTATTTTTGCATAGGGAACCCATTGCAACTCGAAATGAGATCATACGATGTCGTATTCAAAATTTAAGCCAATCTTCGTGACTCGGTTGATTTAGTAAGCCTGAAAACACTGAAGAGTTGTATGTTTTTTTCTATTCATAATTTGGACTTGAGTCGTGAACGAGAATTGTGTATTTTTGCATAGGGAACCCATTGCAACTCGAAATGAGATCATATGATGTCGTATTCAAAATTTAAGTCAATCTTCGTAACTCGGTTTATTTAGTGAGCCTGAAAACACTGAAGAGTTGTATGTTTTTTTCTATTCATAATTTGGACTTGAGTCGTGAACGAGAATTGTGTATTTTTGCATAGGGAACCCATTGCAACTCGAAATGAGATCATACGATGTCGCATTCAAAATTTAAGCCAATCTTCGTGACTCGGTTGATTTAGTAAGCCTGAAAACACTGAAGAGTTGTATGTTTTTTTCTATTCATAATTTGGACTTGAGTCGTGAACGAGAATTGTGTATTTTTGCATAGGGAACCCATTGCAACTCGAAATGAGATCATACGATGTCGCATTCAAAATTTAAGCCAATCTTCGCGACTCGGTTGATTTAGTAAGCCTGAAAACACTGAAGAGTTGTATGTTTTTTTCTATTCATAATTTGGACTTGAGTCGTGAACGAGAATTGTGTATTTTTGCATAGGGAACCCATTGCAACTCGAAATGAGAACATACGATGTCGTATTCAAAATTTAAGCGAATCTTCGTGACTCGGTTGATTTAGTAAGCCTGAAAACACTGAAGAGTTGTATGTTTTTTTATGTTCATAATTTGGACTTGAGTCGTGAACGAGAATTGTGTATTTTTGCATAGGGAACCCATTGCAACTCGAAATGAGATCATACGATGTCGCATTCAAAATTTAATCCAATCTTCGTGACTCGGTTGATTTAGTAAGCCTGAAAACACTGAAGAGTTGTATGTTTTTTTCTATTCATAATTTGGACTTGAGTCGTGAACGAGAATTGTGTATTTTTGCATAGGGAACCCATTGCAACTCGAAATGAGATCATACGATGTCGCTTTCAAAATTTAAGCCAATCTTCGTGACTCGGTTGATTTAGTAAGCCTGAAAACACTGAAGAGTTGTATGTTTTTTTCTATTCATAATTTGGACTTGAGTAGTGAACGAGAATTGTGTATTTTTGCATAGGGAACCCATTGCAACTTGAAATGAGATCATACGATGTCGCATTCAAAATTTAAGCCAATCTTCGAGACTCGATGGATTTAGTAAGCCCGAAAACACTGAAGAGTTGTATGTTTTTTTCTATTCATAATTTGGACTTGAGTCGTGAACGAGAATTGTGTATTTTTGCATATAAAACCCATTGCAACTCGATAGATGCAATACAGAATTTTATAGACAACATATTGTATCCTGGCAAAAACTTCCTCTTCCTTTGGCAAAAAATCATCAAATCGAGCTGCATTCCTGACTCTCCAAAGTGAGTATATGGTGCACATGAAAGCAATCCTGGCAGCCTTGGCTCGTACACTAGCTCCACTCCTTTCCTTCTTGATCCATTTGACCGCACTAGCTAGGGTCCCCATCATTCGTGGAATGCCAATCCATGCTTTCATCATAGCCCAAACTTTTCCTGAAAAAGGGCATTCAAAGTAGAGGTGTGGAACCGTTTCCGGTCCACCCTTGCACAATACACAAGTATTATCCACATCTAATCTATGAAGATTGTCACACGTGGCTAATCTGTTACGGAATGCCAACCAGGTAACAAAGGAAAACTTGGGAGGGATGTAATCTTTCCAAATAAACGGCATCCACACACGGGTGGCAGCCCTAGGCCTAAGCAAGTCATAAACCTTGGAGGATACAAGCTTACCATTCATCTGAAAAGCATTTAATCCAAGTATAGCACTCGGGATGTCCTTGAATTTGGAGAGTATTTCATCTCGGATTTGTGCAATCTTTTTAAACAATTGTGAATCTCTTTCGTGTGGGACAAACTCCCACACACACCTACCCTTGAGATAAACCCCATGGACCCACTTGACCCAAAGTGTGTCCTTTTTTGTATGTATATCCCAAAAAGTTTTTGAAAGTAAAGCCTTATTCCAAACTTTTGTGTCATGTATGCCAAGTCCACCCTCTTCTTTAGGGAGGCAAATATCAGCCCAGGCAACCCTAGCAAATTTGCTTCCCCAAAGAAAAATGCGACAAATGGATGTAATCCTATCAAGAATAACATTCGGGATGGGAAACATGTGTAACCAAAAAGAGTGCACTCCCTGTATAACGGACTTTATCAGCTCAACTCTGCCTGCATAAGATAAAGACTTAGTACTCCAAGCATTAATGAAAGTAGTTATGGACTCCAAAAGTGGTGCATACTGGGCCACAGATAACCTTAAGGGTGCCAGGGGGACCCCTAGATATTTGACCGGGAATGCACCAATTTTGAAATCCACCAGTTCTAGTATAGTGTCAAGCTCATAATATGCATTACCACCGAGGAAGATATTTGATTTATCATAGTTGACCCTAAGGCCAGATATGTTACCAAAATCTTCCAAGGTCTGTGTGAGAATCTGTATAGATGTGGTATCCCCTCTAGAAAAAAGCATCAAATCATCAGCATATGCCACATGTGATATGTTAAGGGATCCACACAGGGGGTGATGGTTAAACATAGGATTTTTGGTCCTAATGTTCAACAATCTGGAAAAATATTCCAAGCAAAGGACAAATAGGAGGGGGGACATAGGATCCCCTTGCCGAAGCCCTCTCTTACCCTCAAAGTGGCCGTGGAGCACCCCATTAATAGATATGGAATAGGAAGGTGTGGTGACACATTCCATAATCCAATGTATAAATCTGCCCGGGAAGCCCAAATGGGTTAACATGGCAGCCAGGAAATCCCAGGATATAGTATCATAGGCTTTCCGGAGATCAACCTTTATCATACATCGCGGAGATGCACGTTTCCTAGAGTATCCCTTGATCAATTCTTGTGCAACGAAGACATTATCAATCATAAGTCTTCCATCAACAAACGCCCCTTGGGCGTGGTCAATGAGGTCCGGTAGACACGGGATCATCCTCTTAGAAATAATTTTGGTAATGACTTTATAAACCACATTAGTACAAGCAATTGGTCTAAAGTCCGCCGGTGTGGGAGAGTGATTGGTCTTAGGAATTAAAGCAATAACCGTATGGTTAGTTTGCTTTAATAACCTGCCAGAGCCAAAGAAGCCCCTCACGGCTCTAGTAAATTCAAAACCAACGGTGTTCCAATTTTTTTTAAAAAACGCGGATGTGTAACCGTCCGGCCCCGGTGATTTGTTATCACCAATATCAAACAAGGCCTCTTTGATTTCCAAATCGGTGATAGGAGCAACCAAGCCAGGAATGGCATTAGCGGGTAAACATCTACCCGAGGCCACCACAGAGGGGTCCAACCCGGAAGTGGGGTAGTAGGCACCAAACAAATTAGTATAAAAATTCACTAATTCCGTAGCAACTTGGTCAATAGAAGTGGTAGAAATCCCATTTTGGAGTTTTAAAGCCGTAATGGAATTTCTAGCCATATTCTTTTTCACAATAGCATGGAAATATTTAGTACATTTATCACTTTGAACAAGATGATTTGCCTTAGCCTTTTGCTTAAAAAAATCTTCTTCGGCTAGTTTAAGGTTAAGAAGTTTTTTCTTGATCAAGGAGAGTTCTTCTTTTATAGTTTCATCCAACGGAGAGAGTATAGAGAGCCCGAGGAGCCTTTTATACTCTTTCTTGGAGTCCTTAACTCTTTCGGAAATGTGGCCAAAGTGGAGTTTATTTAGCTCTCTAAGTGGTCTTTTGAGGTCCTTCAATTTCTTGGCTAAGATGAATTGGGAGCTACCGTATACCTCTCTATCCCAATGGGTAGTGAGGATGGCATTGAAATTTTCATGATTTAGCCACATATTAAAAAATTTAAAAGGCCGAGAGGCAGCCCCATTAGTTTTCCCAATGGAAACCATGGAAGCTACATGGTCGGATTCAAGTTCGAAATCATGAAAGTGTGTTTTGCACTCAATATCCAAAGTAGACCAAAAAGAATTAATAAGAACTCGATCTAGTTTAGCCCAAAGGGAACCTCTATTCCAAGTAAGGAATTGGCCTGTGGATGGACAATCAACAAGATTAGTTTGCAATTTAAAATCATTTAGATGTTGCATATGATAGGCCGAGGGAGGGGAAGGACCCACCCTCTCATTCGGGCTTCCAACACAATTAAAGTCTCCCATTACTAGCCACGGGCTATTAATGTTAGGCTCCAAGTTTGCTAGATGATCCCAAAGGGCCTTTCTCTCAAGAGCCGTGTAGAGAGCATACACAAAAGTAACAAGATACTCAATTTGAGTAACCTTACAAGTGGCGGTAAGGTGTACATGTTGCTTGTCAATTTCAAGTACATTAATATGAACAAAATGTGGGTCCCAAATGATGCCAATACGGCCACCATCAATTTTGTCAAAATTAGTAATAGATAGCCAAGAAGGTAATCTATTTGAACTAAAATTAACAAAATTAGTAGTGGTCATTTTGGTTTCAAGAAGACAACATAAATGAATATTATTAGTACGAATAAACTTAAGGATAGAGTTTTGTTTGGAGACCTTATTGAGGCCTCTTATATTCCATGCGGACACAATCATCAAGACCTTTTGTTGTTATTCCTCCTCCCTCCATTCTTCCCTTTAAGTCTCGGCCTAACCACATTGTTTTCAACAAAAGGGCTCGGCTTTGCTCTTGCTTTGTACCTAGAAAGATATAACAAAGTATAGGGAAATTCAATAAACCAAGAGTTAAACACATACCCATGCTCCGTATCAAAGACCCCCGGGATAGCCTCCAAGCATTTGGTCGTGAATGTGAGTCCCTCGGTAAGCTCATCTTGGGTGACTCTCAAGTAGTTATCAAGCCGCACCATTTGATCTTTAACTTCACCGGAATGTAGTAGGTGAATCAAAGGTAGATTATCTTTGCCAAGTTCAAGCTTAACAATGACATCATCACGGTATGCATCCCTAATATCATTCACCACACGTACTTTGTCAAAGTCTTTCATACTTGGTCGTTTCACAAGTGATGCTTTTCCCCTCGGGCAGCCCTCTTCATAATACCGACACAAATAGTGTCTAAAAACAGCCCTCATAAAGGAGGAATCGAAGGTATATTCTTTGTCTCTTGTTGTTATTCCGGGAAGATCTTCAAGGCAATGTTTGGTGAAAAGCATTCCGGGTTGGTCTTCCTTTACCACCTTGAGGTGATGGTCCAACTTGATAATAGTAGCATCCTTTTCTACATGTTTCATGTGTGTAACATTGATGCTAGGCATGAGCACCTCATCGGTTTCCATTTGAACTATCACCTCATCTTGGTATGTATCATGAAGTTTGTGTACTTTCCGGACAAGTACATCCTCACCATCCTTGAAATCGGATGTAACAACCTCACCTCTAATGGGCTTTTTCTTCCCCCATTTAAAGAATCGGAATCTCTTAAAGAAAGGGTGATCTCTTTTGGTGATAAAAAGATCATTTTCCACTTCAACTTCGTTTACACAAGCTGTTTTGGCACCTTCTTCACGGACTGTTTTGACACCTTCTTCACAAACTGTTTTGGCACCTTCTTCACAAACTGTTTTGGTATCACTGCTGCCCGAAACTGTCCCCACGTCATCCTCACTCATGCCATTAGCTATTCTTAAGATTTTCCCCTTTTCTTGCCTCTCAATCTCGGCAATGATGGTACAAGTGAAGGCATGGTGACCAAACTTTTTGCAATGGAAACAATAGTTTGGAAAGGTTTCATACCTCACAAATTGGGTGTGTAGTTTCCCATTAGGTAGCTTGATCTTGAGCTCAAGTGGAGGTGGTTGGGATGCATCAACTTCAATTAGGACTCTTGCAAAATTAGATCTAGCCTTTTCAAGAGTAACTCTATCCGTAGTCAAAGGTAAGCCCACCTTAGATGCCACCTCACTAATAACATCCTCATTCCAAATCCGCATCGGTAAATGGGGGAATTGGACCCAAATAGGAACTTTAAGAAATTCCTCATCACTCATAGAAAAATCATCCGATAGCAATTTCAAAGGAAATCTTTTTCCAAATAAAGTGTACGGACCTTCCATAAGCACTTTAGCCCTATCCTTGTCATTTTGGAACTTAAAGATAACCCAACCTTTGTCATGACTTCTAAATCGGCACGGGGCAGCCCATTTTTGAACAATGGTTTGGAGATTTTTATATCCGGGATAGCCACCATCAAAGTAACCAACAAGGCAATGCCCCCAAATGTCTATCATGGATGGTAGCACACGAGAAGTGAGGTCAATGATGTCTCCTTTGGGTTCAATATACCTTAGTTTCATTCCCTTATCGGGTTCCCTATTATCCTTGAAGAGTGAAACAAACGAGGGTTTAGAACCAGGATTCCCCCATTTGTTTTCTCCCAAAACCGCAACCTCACTGGCAGAAGTTAGTGTCAATGCCGTGGGCTGGCTGAGTGATGCCGCGGTCTGAGGTAATGCCGTGGGCTGGATGGGTAATGCCGCGGCCTTATTTGCAATTTGTGTCCCGGGCTGAGTAGCATGTGCCGCGGCCTGAATAGGCAGTGCCGCGGACTGGAATGGTAATGCCGCAGTGTCATTGGGTAATGCCGCAGGTAAGGTAGCAGTAGGTATGCTGGGTACAATTTTTCTAGCCATGGCTTGTTCTCTTTCCAGCATCTCCTTAACACTTGGGTCAAGGTCATACTCCACCTTTTCATTCACCTCCAAGTCAAGAGTGGTTTCATCAAGGATAATAGGAGTACATTCGGGCATGTCTATGTTGGTGTCCAAGGTGACACTTTGGATATCAGTAGTTTCCTTCATGGATGCAGCACTATCAATAAGAATACCCTCCACACTTGTACCCATAGACTGGCTGCTTCCCTCCTGGGACTCCTCCAAAATTGGTTCCAGAGTTTTAAAAGAACTTTGGGAAGAAATGTGAGCTTCCAGAGTTGTACCAGTAAAAGCTTCGTCCATTGTTATCTGGGCAGAATCCTGAATGCCTTGAGTAGGTTCCAACGAAGAGCCAGCATCTTCACCCTGGGTTTGAACATCATCCTTCCCCAATTCCAATTTGTCTCCTTTCCCATGAACCAAAGCTTCACAAGCGTCATCAATATCTCTGTTTTGTTTCGCCCTAAGCCGAGAGGAGGACTTTGTGGGTACTGCCTCCTTCTTCTTTTTGGTAGCCATAGTAGTAAAAACAAGGGTGGGGGGGGAGCTAAGAGTTAGCAATTCCCACCTAAGTGACCATAGTTTCCAATTTCAGCTAAGGCTTTCCGAAAATAGAAAGGACCGTTGGAGAAGATGACCAAAAAGTCAACCTTTTTTTGATGATTGAAAGACCTGTATTTGCTTGATCCTTACACCCAGGAGAAGATGAAATCAGCTTCCAAACAAGAATTAATCGAACAGGTTGAGAGAAAATTGCGTTGACCTCTTCTTGTGAACAGTATTTCCGAATATGCTGGGGAGAAAAACAGTCCACAACACCCAAAAATGAGCTCAAAAATTGAAGAATCTACACCCCAAAGAAGATTAGAGAGTAGAGTAAACAATATCCAAGCTCAAACAAGTGATTAATGGAAGCAAAGTGAAGGAACGAGTATGTGCGTAGAAGAGCCTCGCGAAGAGGGAGAGAATCAGCTCTCAACTTCTAACCCACCCATTGCAACTCGAAATTACCCAACCCATTGCAACTCGAAATGAGATCATACGATGTCGTATTCAAAATTTAAGCCAATCTTCATGACTCGGTTGATTTAGTAAGCCTGAAAACACTGAAGAGTTGTATGTTTTTTTTTCTATTCATAATTTGGACTTGAGTTGTGAACGAGATTTGTGTATTTTTGCATAGGGAACCCATTGCAACTCGAAATGAGATCATACGATGTCGTATTCAAAATTTAAGCCAATCTTCGTGACTCGGTTGATTTAGTAAGCCTGAAAACACTGAAGAGTTGTATGTTTTTTTCTATTCATAATTTGGACTTGAGTCGTGAACGAGAATTGTGTATTTTTTGCATGGGGAACCCATTGCAACTCGAAATGAGATCATATGATGTCGTATTCAAAATTTAAGTCAATCTTCGTAACTCGGTTTATTTAGTAAGCCTGAAAACACTGAAGAGTTGTATGTTTTTTTCTATTCATAATTTGGACTTGAGTCGTGAACGAGAATTGTGTATTTTTGCATAGGGAACCCATTGCAACTCGAAATGAGATCATACGATGTCGCATTCAAAATTTAAGCCAATCTTCGTGACTCGGTTGATTTAGTAAGCCTGAAAACACTGAAGAGTTGTATGTTTTTTTCTATTCATAATTTGGACTTGAGTCGTGAACGAGAATTGTGTATTTTTGCATAGGGAACCCATTGCAACTCGAAATGAGATCATACGATGTCGCATTCAAAATTTAAGCCAATCTTCGCGACTCGGTTGATTTAGTAAGCCTGAAAACACTGAAGAGTTGTATGTTTTTTTCTATTCATAATTTGGACTTGAGTCGTGAACGAGAATTGTGTATTTTTGCATAGGGAACCCATTGCAACTCGAAATGAGATCATACGATGTCGTATTCAAAATTTAAGCCAATCTTCATGACTCGGTTGATTTAGTAAGCCTGAAAACACTGAAGAGTTGTATGTTTTTTTCTATTCATAATTTGGACTTGAGTCGTGAACGAGAATTGTGTATTTTTGCATATAAAACCCATTGCAACTCGAAATGAGATCATACGATGTCGTATTCAAAATTTAAGCCAATCTTCATGACTCGGTTGATTTAGTAAGCCTGAAAACACTGAAGAGTTGTATGTTTTTTTCTATTCATAATTTGGACTTGAGTCGTGAACGAGAATTGTGTATTTTTGCATAGGGAACCCATTGCAACTCGAAATGAGATCATACGATGTCGTATTCAAAATTTAAGCCAATCTTCGTGACTCGGTTGATTTAGTAAGCCTGAAAACACTGAAGAGTTGTATGTTTTTTTCTATTCATAATTTGGACTTGAGTCGTGAACGAGAATTGTGTATTTTTGCATAGGGAACCCATTGCAACTCGAAATGAGATCATATGATGTCGTATTCAAAATTTAAGTCAATCTTCGTAACTCGGTTTATTTAGTAAGCCTGAAAACTCTGAAGAGTTGTATGTTTTTTTCTATTCATAATTTGGACTTGAGTCGTGAACGAGAATTGTGTATTTTTGCATAGGGAACCCATTGCAACTCGAAATGAGATCATACGATGTCGCATTCAAAATTTAAGCCAATCTTTGTGACTCGGTTGATTTAGTAAGCCTGAAAACACTGAAGAGTTGTATGTTTTTTTCTATTCATAATTTGGACTTGAGTCGTGAACGAGAATTGTGTATTTTTGCATAGGGAACCCATTGCAACTCGAAATGAGATCATACGATGTCGTATTCAAAATTTAAGCCAATCTTCGTGACTCGGTTGATTTAGTAAGCCTGAAAACACTGAAGAGTTGTATGTTTTTTTCTATTCATAATTTGGACTTGAGTCGTGAACGAGAATTGTGTATTTTTGCATAGGGAACCCATTGCAACTCGAAATGAGATCATATGATGTCGTATTCAAAATTTAAGTCAATCTTCGTAACTCGGTTTATTTAGTGAGCCTGAAAACACTGAAGAGTTGTATGTTTTTTTCTATTCATAATTTGGACTTGAGTCGTGAACGAGAATTGTGTATTTTTGCATAGGGAACCCATTGCAACTCGAAATGAGATCATACGATGTCGCATTCAAAATTTAAGCCAATCTTCGTGACTCGGTTGATTTAGTAAGCCTGAAAACACTGAAGAGTTGTATGTTTTTTTCTATTCATAATTTGGACTTGAGTCGTGAACGAGAATTGTGTATTTTTGCATAGGGAACCCATTGCAACTCGAAATGAGATCATACGATGTCGCATTCAAAATTTAAGCCAATCTTCGCGACTCGGTTGATTTAGTAAGCCTGAAAACACTGAAGAGTTGTATGTTTTTTTCTATTCATAATTTGGACTTGAGTCGTGAACGAGAATTGTGTATTTTTGCATAGGGAACCCATTGCAACTCGAAATGAGAACATACGATGTAGTATTCAAAATTTAAGCGAATCTTCGTGACTCGGTTGATTTAGTAAGCCTGAAAACACTGAAGAGTTGTATGTTTTTTTATGTTCATAATTTGGACTTGAGTCGTGAACGAGAATTGTGTATTTTTGCATAGGGAACCCATTGCAACTCGAAATGAGATCATACGATGTCGCATTCAAAATTTAATCCAATCTTCGTGACTCGGTTGATTTAGTAAGCCTGAAAACACTGAAGAGTTGTATGTTTTTTTCTATTCATAATTTGGACTTGAGTCGTGAACGAGAATTGTGTATTTTTGCATAGGGAACCCATTGCAACTCGAAATGAGATCATACGATGTCGCTTTCAAAATTTAAGCCAATCTTCGTGACTCGGTTGATTTAGTAAGCCTGAAAACACTGAAGAGTTGTATGTTTTTTTCTATTCATAATTTGGACTTGAGTAGTGAACGAGAATTGTGTATTTTTGCATAGGGAACCCATTGCAACTTGAAATGAGATCATACGATGTCGCATTCAAAATTTAAGCCAATCTTCGAGACTCGATGGATTTAGTAAGCCCGAAAACACTGAAGAGTTGTATGTTTTTTTCTATTCATAATTTGGACTTGAGTCGTGAACGAGAATTGTGTATTTTTGCATATAAAACCCATTGCAACTCGAAATGAGATCATACGATGTCGTATTCAAAATTTAAGCCAATCTTCATGACTCGGTTGATTTAGTAAGCCTGAAAACACTGAAGAGTTGTATGTTTTTTTCTATTCATAATTTGGACTTGAGTCGTGAACGAGATTTGTGTATTTTTGCATAGGGAACCCATTGCAACTCGAAATGAGATCATACGATGTCGTATTCAAAATTTAAGCCAATCTTCGTGACTCGGTTGATTTAGTAAGCCTGAAAACACTGAAGAGTTGTATGTTTTTTTCTATTCATAATTTGGACTTGAGTCGTGAACGAGAATTGTGTATTTTTGCATGGGGAACCCATTGCAACTCGAAATGAGATCATATGATGTCGTATTCAAAATTTAAGTCAATCTTCGTAACTCGGTTTATTTAGTAAGCCTGAAAACACTGAAGAGTTGTATGTTTTTTTCTATTCATAATTTGGACTTGAGTCGTGAACGAGAATTGTGTATTTTTGCATAGGGAACCCATTGCAACTCGAAATGAGATCATACGATGTCGCATTCAAAATTTAAGCCAATCTTCGTGACTCGGTTGATTTAGTAAGCCTGAAAACACTGAAGAGTTGTATGTTTTTTTCTATTCATAATTTGGACTTGAGTCGTGAACGAGAATTGTGTATTTTTGCATAGGGAACCCATTGCAACTCGAAATGAGATCATACGATGTCGCATTCAAAATTTAAGCCAATCTTCGCGACTCGGTTGATTTAGTAAGCCTGAAAACACTGAAGAGTTGTATGTTTTTTTCTATTCATAATTTGGACTTGAGTCGTGAACGAGAATTGTGTATTTTTGCATAGGGAACCCATTGCAACTCGAAATGAGATCATACGATGTCGTATTCAAAATTTAAGCGAATCTTCGTGACTCGGTTGATTTAGTAAGCCTGAAAACACTGAAGAGTTGTATGTTTTTTTATGTTCATAATTTGGACTTGAGTCGTGAAGGAGAATTGTGTATTTTTGCATAGGGAACCCATTGCAACTCGAAATGAGATCATACGATGTCGCATTCAAAATTTAATCCAATCTTCGTGACTCGGTTGATTTAGTAAGCCTGAAAACACTGAAGAGTTGTATGTTTTTTTCTATTCATAATTTGGACTTGAGTCGTGAACGAGAATTGTGTATTTTTGCATAGGGAACCCATTGCAACTCGAAATGAGATCATACGATGTCGCTTTCAAAATTTAAGCCAATCTTCGTGACTCGGTTGATTTAGTAAGCCTGAAAACACTGAAGAGTTGTATGTTTTTTTCTATTCATAATTTGGACTTGAGTCGTGAACGAGAATTGTGTATTTTTGCATAGGGAACCCATTGCAACTCGAAATGAGATCATATGATGTCGTATTCAAAATTTAAGTCAATCTTCGTAACTCGGTTTATTTAGTAAGCCTGAAAACACTGAAGGGTTGTATGTTTTTTTCTATTCATAATTTGGACTTGAGTCGTGAACGAGAATTGTGTATTTTTTCATAGGGAACCCATTGCAACTCGAAATGAGATCATACGATGTCGCATTCAAAATTTAAGCCAATCTTCGTGACTCGGTTGATTTAGTAAGCCCGAAAACACTAAAGAGTTGTATGTTTTTTTCTATTCATAATTTGGACTTGAGTCGTGAATGAGAATTGTGTATTTGTGCATAGAAAACCCATTGCAACTCGAAATGAGATCATACGATGTCGTATTCAAAATTTAAGCCAATCTTCGTGACTCGGTTGATTTAGTAAGCCTCAAAACACTGAAGAGTTGTATGTTTTTTTCTATTCATAATTTGGACTTGAGTCGTGAACGAGAATTGTGTATTTTTGCATAGGGAACCCATTGCAACTCGAAATGAGATCATACGATGTCGTATTCAAAATTTAAGCCAATCTTCGTGACTCGGTTGATTTAGTAAGCCTGAAAACACTGAAGAGTTGTATGTTTTTTTCTATTCATAATTTGGACTTGAGTCGTGAACGAGAATTGTGTATTTTTGCATGGGGAACCCATTGCAACTCGAAATGAGATCATATGATGTCGTATTCAAAATTTAAGTCAATCTTCGTAACTCGGTTTATTTAGTAAGCCTGAAAACACTGAAGAGTTGTATGTTTTTTTCTATTCATAATTTGGACTTGAGTCGTGAACGAGAATTGTGTATTTTTGCATAGGGAACCCATTGCAACTCGAAATGAGATCATACGATGTCGCATTCAAAATTTAAGCCAATCTTCGTGACTCGGTTGATTTAGTAAGCCTGAAAACACTGAAGAGTTGTATGTTTTTTTCTATTCATAATTTGGACTTGAGTCGTGAACGAGAATTGTGTATTTTTGCATAGGGAACCCATTGCAACTCGAAATGAGATCATACGATGTCGTATTCAAAATTTAAGCCAATCTTCGTAACTCGGTTGATTTAGTAAGCCTGAAAACACTGAAGAGTTGTATGTTTTTTTATGTTCATAATTTGGACTTGAGTCGTGAACGAGAATTGTGTATTTTTGCATAGGGAACCCATTGCAACTCGAAATGAGATCATACGATGTCGCATTCAAAATTTAAGCCAATCTTCGTGACTCGGTTGATTTAGTAAGCCAGAAAACACTGAAGAGTTGTATGTTTTTTTCTATTCATAATTTGGACTTGAGTCGTGAACGAGAATTGTGTATTTTTGCATATAAAACCCATTGCAACTCGAAATGAGATCATACGATGTCGTATTCAAAATTTAAGCCAATCTTCATGACTCAGTTGATTTAGTAAGCCTGAAAACACTGAAGAGTTGTATGTTTTTTCTATTCATAATTTGGACTTGAGTCGTGAACGAGAATTATGTATTTTTGCATAGGAAACCCATTGCAACTCGAAATGAGATCATACGATGTCGTATTCAAAATTTAAGCCAATCTTCGTGACTCGGTTGATTTAGTAAACCTGAAAACACTGAAGAGTTGTATGTTTTTTTCTATTCATAATTTGGACTTGAGTCGTGAACGAGAATTGTGTATTTTTGCATAGGGAACCCATTGCAACTCGAAATGAGATCATACGATGTCGTATTCAAAATTTAAGCCAATCTTCGTGACTCGGTTGATTTAGTAAGCCTGAAAACACTGAAGAGTTGTATGTTTTTTTCTATTCATAATTTGGACTTGAGTCGTGAACGAGAATTGTGTATTTTTGCATAGGGAACCCATTGCAACTCGAAATGAGATCATACGATGTCGTATTCAAAATTTAAGCGAATATTCGTGACTCGGTTGATTTAGTAAGCCTGAAAACACTGAAGAGTTGTATGTTTTTTTATGTTCATAATTTGGACTTGAGTCGTGAACGAGAATTGTGTATTTTTTCATAGGGAACCCATTGCAACTCGAAATGAGATCATACGATGTCGCATTCAAAATTTAAGCCAATCTTCGTGACTCGGTTGATTTAGTAAGCCTGAAAACACTGAAGAGTTGTATGTTTTTTTCTATTCATAATTTGGACTTGAGTCGTGAACGAGAATTGTGTATTTTTGCATGGGGAACCCATTGCAACTCGAAATGAGATCATATGATGTCGTATTCAAAATTTAAGTCAATCTTCGTAACTCGGTTTATTTAGTAAGCCTGAAAACACTGAAGAGTTGTATGTTTTTTTCTATTCATAATTTGGACTTGAGTCGTGAACGAGAATTGTGTATTTTTGCATAGGGAACCCATTGCAACTCGAAATGAGATCATACGATGTCGCATTCAAAATTTAAGCCAATCTTCGTGACTCGGTTGATTTAGTAAGCCTGAAAACACTGAAGAGTTGTATGTTTTTTTCTATTCATAATTTGGACTTGAGTCGTGAACGAGAATTGTGTATTTTTGCATCGGGAACCCATTGCAACTCGAAATGAGATCATACGATGTCGCATTCAAAATTTAAGCCAATCTTCGTGACTCGGTTGATTTAGTAAGCCTGAAAACACTGAAGAGTTGTATGTTTTTTTCTATTCATAATTTGGACTTGAGTCGTGAACGAGAATTGTGTATTTTTGCATAGGGAACCCATTGCAACTCGAAATGAGATCATATGATGTCGTATTCAAAATTTAAGTCAATCTTCGTAACTCGGTTTATTTAGTAAGCCTGAAAACACTGAAGGGTTGTATGTTTTTTTCTATTCATAATTTGGACTTGAGTCGTGAACGAGAATTGTGTATTTTTTCATAGGGAACCCATTGCAACTCGAAATGAGATCATACGATGTCGCATTCAAAATTTAAGCCAATCTTCGTGACTCGGTTGATTTAGTAAGCCCGAAAACACTAAAGAGTTGTATGTTTTTTTCTATTCATAATTTGGACTTGAGTCGTGAATGAGAATTGTGTATTTGTGCATAGAAAACCCATTGCAACTCGAAATGAGATCATACGATGTCGTATTCAAAATTTAAGCCAATCTTCGTGACTCGGTTGATTTAGTAAGCCTCAAAACACTGAAGAGTTGTATGTTTTTTTCTATTCATAATTTGGACTTGAGTCGTGAACGAGAATTGTGTATTTTTGCATAGGGAACCCATTGCAACTCGAAATGAGATCATACGATGTCGTATTCAAAATTTAAGCCAATCTTCGTGACTCGGTTGATTTAGTAAGCCTGAAAACACTGAAGAGTTGTATGTTTTTTTCTATTCATAATTTGGACTTGAGTCGTGAACGAGAATTGTGTATTTTTGCATGGGGAACCCATTGCAACTCGAAATGAGATCATATGATGTCGTATTCAAAATTTAAGTCAATCTTCGTAACTCGGTTTATTTAGTAAGCCTGAAAACACTGAAGAGTTGTATGTTTTTTTCTATTCATAATTTGGACTTGAGTCGTGAACGAGAATTGTGTATTTTTGCATAGGGAACCCATTGCAACTCGAAATGAGATCATACGATGTCGCATTCAAAATTTAAGCCAATCTTCGTGACTCGGTTGATTTAGTAAGCCTGAAAACACTGAAGAGTTGTATGTTTTTTTCTATTCATAATTTGGACTTGAGTCGTGAACGAGAATTGTGTATTTTTGCATAGGGAACCCATTGCAACTCGAAATGAGATCATACGATGTCGTATTCAAAATTTAAGCCAATCTTCGTAACTCGGTTGATTTAGTAAGCCTGAAAACACTGAAGAGTTGTATGTTTTTTTATGTTCATAATTTGGACTTGAGTCGTGAACGAGAATTGTGTATTTTTGCATAGGGAACCCATTGCAACTCGAAATGAGATCATACGATGTCGCATTCAAAATTTAAGCCAATCTTCGTGACTCGGTTGATTTAGTAAGCCAGAAAACACTGAAGAGTTGTATGTTTTTTTCTATTCATAATTTGGACTTGAGTCGTGAACGAGAATTGTGTATTTTTGCATATAAAACCCATTGCAACTCGAAATGAGATCATACGATGTCGTATTCAAAATTTAAGCCAATCTTCATGACTCAGTTGATTTAGTAAGCCTGAAAACACTGAAGAGTTGTATGTTTTTTCTATTCATAATTTGGACTTGAGTCGTGAACGAGAATTATGTATTTTTGCATACGAAACCCATTGCAACTCGAAATGAGATCATACGATGTCGTATTCAAAATTTAAGCCAATCTTCGTGACTCGGTTGATTTAGTAAACCTGAAAACACTGAAGAGTTGTATGTTTTTTTCTATTCATAATTTGGACTTGAGTCGTGAACGAGAATTGTGTATTTTTGCATAGGAAACCCATTGCAACTCGAAATGAGATCATACGATGTCGTATTCAAAATTTAAGCCAATCTTCGTGACTCGGTTGATTTAGTAAACCTGAAAACACTGAAGAGTTGTATGTTTTTTTCTATTCATAATTTGGACTTGAGTCGTGAACGAGAATTGTGTATTTTTGCATAGGGAACCCATTGCAACTCGAAATGAGATCATACGATGTCGTATTCAAAATTTAAGCCAATCTTCGTGACTCGGTTGATTTAGTAAGCCTGAAAACACTGAAGAGTTGTATGTTTTTTTCTATTCATAATTTGGACTTGAGTCGTGAACGAGAATTGTGTATTTTTGCATAGGGAACCCATTGCAACTCGAAATGAGATCATACGATGTCGTATTCAAAATTTAAGCGAATATTCGTGACTCGGTTGATTTAGTAAGCCTGAAAACACTGAAGAGTTGTATGTTTTTTTATGTTCATAATTTGGACTTGAGTCGTGAACGAGAATTGTGTATTTTTTCATAGGGAACCCATTGCAACTCGAAATGAGATCATACGATGTCGCATTCAAAATTTAAGCCAATCTTCGTGACTCGGTTGATTTAGTAAGCCTGAAAACACTGAAGAGTTGTATGTTTTTTTCTATTCATAATTTGGACTTGAGTCGTGAACGAGAATTGTGTATTTTTGCATGGGGAACCCATTGCAACTCGAAATGAGATCATATGATGTCGTATTCAAAATTTAAGTCAATCTTCGTAACTCGGTTTATTTAGTAAGCCTGAAAACACTGAAGAGTTGTATGTTTTTTTCTATTCATAATTTGGACTTGAGTCGTGAACGAGAATTGTGTATTTTTGCATAGGGAACCCATTGCAACTCGAAATGAGATCATACGATGTCGCATTCAAAATTTAAGCCAATCTTCGTGACTCGGTTGATTTAGTAAGCCTGAAAACACTGAAGAGTTGTATGTTTTTTTCTATTCATAATTTGGACTTGAGTCGTGAACGAGAATTGTGTATTTTTGCATCGGGAACCCATTGCAACTCGAAATGAGATCATACGATGTCGCATTCAAAATTTAAGCCAATCTTCGTGACTCGGTTGATTTAGTAAGCCTGAAAACACTGAAGAGTTGTATGTTTTTTTCTATTCATAATTTGGACTTGAGTCGTGAACGAGAATTGTGTATTTTTGCATAGGGAACCCATTGCAACTCGAAATGAGATCATACGATGTCGCATTCAAAATTTAAGCCAATCTTCGTGACTCGGTTGATTTAGTAAGCCCGAAAACACTAAAGAGTTGTATGTTTTTTTCTATTCATAATTTGGACTTGAGTCGTGAATGAGAATTGTGTATTTGTGCATAGAAAACCCATTGCAACTCGAAATGAGATCATACGATGTCGTATTCAAAATTTAAGCCAATCTTCGTGACTCGGTTGATTTAGTAAGCCTCAAAACACTGAAGAGTTGTATGTTTTTTTCTATTCATAATTTGGACTTGAGTCGTGAACGAGAATTGTGTATTTTTGCATAGGGAACCCATTGCAACTCGAAATGAGATCATACGATGTCGTATTCAAAATTTAAGCCAATCTTCGTGACTCGGTTGATTTAGTAAGCCTGAAAACACTGAAGAGTTGTATGTTTTTTTCTATTCATAATTTGGACTTGAGTCGTGAACGAGAATTGTGTATTTTTGCATGGGGAACCCATTGCAACTCGAAATGAGATCATATGATGTCGTATTCAAAATTTAAGTCAATCTTCGTAACTCGGTTTATTTAGTAAGCCTGAAAACACTGAAGAGTTGTATGTTTTTTTCTATTCATAATTTGGACTTGAGTCGTGAACGAGAATTGTGTATTTTTGCATAGGGAACCCATTGCAACTCGAAATGAGATCATACGATGTCGCATTCAAAATTTAAGCCAATCTTCGTGACTCGGTTGATTTAGTAAGCCTGAAAACACTGAAGAGTTGTATGTTTTTTTCTATTCATAATTTGGACTTGAGTCGTGAACGAGAATTGTGTATTTTTGCATAGGGAACCCATTGCAACTCGAAATGAGATCATACGATGTCGTATTCAAAATTTAAGCCAATCTTCGTAACTCGGTTGATTTAGTAAGCCTGAAAACACTGAAGAGTTGTATGTTTTTTTATGTTCATAATTTGGACTTGAGTCGTGAACGAGAATTGTGTATTTTTGCATAGGGAACCCATTGCAACTCGAAATGAGATCATACGATGTCGCATTCAAAATTTAAGCCAATCTTCGTGACTCGGTTGATTTAGTAAGCCAGAAAACACTGAAGAGTTGTATGTTTTTTTCTATTCATAATTTGGACTTGAGTCGTGAACGAGAATTGTGTATTTTTGCATATAAAACCCATTGCAACTCGAAATGAGATCATACGATGTCGTATTCAAAATTTAAGCCAATCTTCATGACTCAGTTGATTTAGTAAGCCTGAAAACACTGAAGAGTTGTATGTTTTTTCTATTCATAATTTGGACTTGAGTCGTGAACGAGAATTATGTATTTTTGCATACGAAACCCATTGCAACTCGAAATGAGATCATACGATGTCGTATTCAAAATTTAAGCCAATCTTCGTGACTCGGTTGATTTAGTAAACCTGAAAACACTGAAGAGTTGTATGTTTTTTTCTATTCATAATTTGGACTTGAGTCGTGAACGAGAATTGTGTATTTTTGCATAGGAAACCCATTGCAACTCGAAATGAGATCATACGATGTCGTATTCAAAATTTAAGCCAATCTTCGTGACTCGGTTGATTTAGTAAACCTGAAAACACTGAAGAGTTGTATGTTTTTTTCTATTCATAATTTGGACTTGAGTCGTGAACGAGAATTGTGTATTTTTGCATAGGGAACCCATTGCAACTCGAAATGAGATCATACGATGTCGTATTCAAAATTTAAGCCAATCTTCGTGACTCGGTTGATTTAGTAAGCCTGAAAACACTGAAGAGTTGTATGTTTTTTTCTATTCATAATTTGGACTTGAGTCGTGAACGAGAATTGTGTATTTTTGCATAGGGAACCCATTGCAACTCGAAATGAGATCATACGATGTCGTATTCAAAATTTAAGCGAATATTCGTGACTCGGTTGATTTAGTAAGCCTGAAAACACTGAAGAGTTGTATGTTTTTTTATGTTCATAATTTGGACTTGAGTCGTGAACGAGAATTGTGTATTTTTTCATAGGGAACCCATTGCAACTCGAAATGAGATCATACGATGTCGCATTCAAAATTTAAGCCAATCTTCGTGACTCGGTTGATTTAGTAAGCCTGAAAACACTGAAGAGTTGTATGTTTTTTTCTATTCATAATTTGGACTTGAGTCGTGAACGAGAATTGTGTATTTTTGCATGGGGAACCCATTGCAACTCGAAATGAGATCATATGATGTCGTATTCAAAATTTAAGTCAATCTTCGTAACTCGGTTTATTTAGTAAGCCTGAAAACACTGAAGAGTTGTATGTTTTTTTCTATTCATAATTTGGACTTGAGTCGTGAACGAGAATTGTGTATTTTTGCATAGGGAACCCATTGCAACTCGAAATGAGATCATACGATGTCGCATTCAAAATTTAAGCCAATCTTCGTGACTCGGTTGATTTAGTAAGCCTGAAAACACTGAAGAGTTGTATGTTTTTTTCTATTCATAATTTGGACTTGAGTCGTGAACGAGAATTGTGTATTTTTGCATCGGGAACCCATTGCAACTCGAAATGAGATCATACGATGTCGCATTCAAAATTTAAGCCAATCTTCGTGACTCGGTTGATTTAGTAAGCCTGAAAACACTGAAGAGTTGTATGTTTTTTTCTATTCATAATTTGGACTTGAGTCGTGAACGAGAATTGTGTATTTTTGCATAGGGAACCCATTGCAACTCGAAATGAGATCATACGATGTCGCATTCAAAATTTAAGCCAATCTTCGTGACTCGGTTGATTTAGTAAGCCCGAAAACACTAAAGAGTTGTATGTTTTTTTCTATTCATAATTTGGACTTGAGTCGTGAATGAGAATTGTGTATTTGTGCATAGAAAACCCATTGCAACTCGAAATGAGATCATACGATGTCGTATTCAAAATTTAAGCCAATCTTCGTGACTCGGTTGATTTAGTAAGCCTCAAAACACTGAAGAGTTGTATGTTTTTTTCTATTCATAATTTGGACTTGAGTCGTGAACGAGAATTGTGTATTTTTGCATAGGGAACCCATTGCAACTCGAAATGAGATCATACGATGTCGTATTCAAAATTTAAGCCAATCTTCGTGACTCGGTTGATTTAGTAAGCCTGAAAACACTGAAGAGTTGTATGTTTTTTTCTATTCATAATTTGGACTTGAGTCGTGAACGAGAATTGTGTATTTTTGCATGGGGAACCCATTGCAACTCGAAATGAGATCATATGATGTCGTATTCAAAATTTAAGTCAATCTTCGTAACTCGGTTTATTTAGTAAGCCTGAAAACACTGAAGAGTTGTATGTTTTTTTCTATTCATAATTTGGACTTGAGTCGTGAACGAGAATTGTGTATTTTTGCATAGGGAACCCATTGCAACTCGAAATGAGATCATACGATGTCGCATTCAAAATTTAAGCCAATCTTCGTGACTCGGTTGATTTAGTAAGCCTGAAAACACTGAAGAGTTGTATGTTTTTTTCTATTCATAATTTGGACTTGAGTCGTGAACGAGAATTGTGTATTTTTGCATAGGGAACCCATTGCAACTCGAAATGAGATCATACGATGTCGTATTCAAAATTTAAGCCAATCTTCATGACTCAGTTGATTTAGTAAGCCTGAAAACACTGAAGAGTTGTATGTTTTTTCTATTCATAATTTGGACTTGAGTCGTGAACGAGAATTATGTATTTTTGCATACGAAACCCATTGCAACTCGAAATGAGATCATACGATGTCGTATTCAAAATTTAAGCCAATCTTCGTGACTCGGTTGATTTAGTAAACCTGAAAACACTGAAGAGTTGTATGTTTTTTTCTATTCATAATTTGGACTTGAGTCGTGAACGAGAATTGTGTATTTTTGCATAGGGAACCCATTGCAACTCGAAATGAGATCATACGATGTCGTATTCAAAATTTAAGCCAATCTTCGTGACTCGGTTGATTTAGTAAGCCTGAAAACACTGAAGAGTTGTATGTTTTTTTCTATTCATAATTTGGACTTGAGTCGTGAACGAGAATTGTGTATTTTTGCATAGGGAACCCATTGCAACTCGAAATGAGATCATACGATGTCGTATTCAAAATTTAAGCGAATATTCGTGACTCGGTTGATTTAGTAAGCCTGAAAACACTGAAGAGTTGTATGTTTTTTTATGTTCATAATTTGGACTTGAGTCGTGAACGAGAATTGTGTATTTTTTCATAGGGAACCCATTGCAACTCGAAATGAGATCATACGATGTCGCATTCAAAATTTAAGCCAATCTTCGTGACTCGGTTGATTTAGTAAGCCTGAAAACACTGAAGAGTTGTATGTTTTTTTCTATTCATAATTTGGACTTGAGTCGTGAACGAGAATTGTGTATTTTTGCATCGGGAACCCATTGCAACTCGAAATGAGATCATACGATGTCGCATTCAAAATTTAAGCCAATCTTCGTGACTCGGTTGATTTAGTAAGCCTGAAAACACTGAAGAGTTGTATGTTTTTTTCTATTCATAATTTGGACTTGAGTCGTGAACGAGAATTGTGTATTTTTGCATAGGGAACCCATTGCAACTCGAAATGAGATCATATGATGTCGTATTCAAAATTTAAGTCAATCTTCGTAACTCGGTTTATTTAGTAAGCCTGAAAACACTGAAGGGTTGTATGTTTTTTTCTATTCATAATTTGGACTTGAGTCGTGAACGAGAATTGTGTATTTTTTCATAGGGAACCCATTGCAACTCGAAATGAGATCATACGATGTCGCATTCAAAATTTAAGCCAATCTTCGTGACTCGGTTGATTTAGTAAGCCCGAAAACACTAAAGAGTTGTATGTTTTTTTCTATTCATAATTTGGACTTGAGTCGTGAATGAGAATTGTGTATTTGTGCATAGAAAACCCATTGCAACTCGAAATGAGATCATACGATGTCGTATTCAAAATTTAAGCCAATCTTCGTGACTCGGTTGATTTAGTAAGCCTCAAAACACTGAAGAGTTGTATGTTTTTTTCTATTCATAATTTGGACTTGAGTCGTGAACGAGAATTGTGTATTTTTGCATAGGGAACCCATTGCAACTCGAAATGAGATCATACGATGTCGTATTCAAAATTTAAGCCAATCTTCGTGACTCGGTTGATTTAGTAAGCCTGAAAACACTGAAGAGTTGTATGTTTTTTTCTATTCATAATTTGGACTTGAGTCGTGAACGAGAATTGTGTATTTTTGCATGGGGAACCCATTGCAACTCGAAATGAGATCATATGATGTCGTATTCAAAATTTAAGTCAATCTTCGTAACTCGGTTTATTTAGTAAGCCTGAAAACACTGAAGAGTTGTATGTTTTTTTCTATTCATAATTTGGACTTGAGTCGTGAACGAGAATTGTGTATTTTTGCATAGGGAACCCATTGCAACTCGAAATGAGATCATACGATGTCGCATTCAAAATTTAAGCCAATCTTCGTGACTCGGTTGATTTAGTAAGCCTGAAAACACTGAAGAGTTGTATGTTTTTTTCTATTCATAATTTGGACTTGAGTCGTGAACGAGAATTGTGTATTTTTGCATAGGGAACCCATTGCAACTCGAAATGAGATCATACGATGTCGTATTCAAAATTTAAGCCAATCTTCGTAACTCGGTTGATTTAGTAAGCCTGAAAACACTGAAGAGTTGTATGTTTTTTTATGTTCATAATTTGGACTTGAGTCGTGAACGAGAATTGTGTATTTTTGCATAGGGAACCCATTGCAACTCGAAATGAGATCATACGATGTCGCATTCAAAATTTAAGCCAATCTTCGTGACTCGGTTGATTTAGTAAGCCAGAAAACACTGAAGAGTTGTATGTTTTTTTCTATTCATAATTTGGACTTGAGTCGTGAACGAGAATTGTGTATTTTTGCATATAAAACCCATTGCAACTCGAAATGAGATCATACGATGTCGTATTCAAAATTTAAGCCAATCTTCATGACTCAGTTGATTTAGTAAGCCTGAAAACACTGAAGAGTTGTATGTTTTTTCTATTCATAATTTGGACTTGAGTCGTGAACGAGAATTATGTATTTTTGCATAGGAAACCCATTGCAACTCGAAATGAGATCATACGATGTCGTATTCAAAATTTAAGCCAATCTTCGTGACTCGGTTGATTTAGTAAACCTGAAAACACTGAAGAGTTGTATGTTTTTTTCTATTCATAATTTGGACTTGAGTCGTGAACGAGAATTGTGTATTTTTGCATAGGGAACCCATTGCAACTCGAAATGAGATCATACGATGTCGTATTCAAAATTTAAGCCAATCTTCGTGACTCGGTTGATTTAGTAAGCCTGAAAACACTGAAGAGTTGTATGTTTTTTTCTATTCATAATTTGGACTTGAGTCGTGAACGAGAATTGTGTATTTTTGCATAGGGAACCCATTGCAACTCGAAATGAGATCATACGATGTCGTATTCAAAATTTAAGCGAATATTCGTGACTCGGTTGATTTAGTAAGCCTGAAAACACTGAAGAGTTGTATGTTTTTTTATGTTCATAATTTGGACTTGAGTCGTGAACGAGAATTGTGTATTTTTTCATAGGGAACCCATTGCAACTCGAAATGAGATCATACGATGTCGCATTCAAAATTTAAGCCAATCTTCGTGACTCGGTTGATTTAGTAAGCCTGAAAACACTGAAGAGTTGTATGTTTTTTTCTATTCATAATTTGGACTTGAGTCGTGAACGAGAATTGTGTATTTTTGCATCGGGAACCCATTGCAACTCGAAATGAGATCATACGATGTCGCATTCAAAATTTAAGCCAATCTTCGTGACTCGGTTGATTTAGTAAGCCTGAAAACACTGAAGAGTTGTATGTTTTTTTCTATTCATAATTTGGACTTGAGTCGTGAACGAGAATTGTGTATTTTTGCATAGGGAACCCATTGCAACTCGAAATGAGATCATATGATGTCGTATTCAAAATTTAAGTCAATCTTCGTAACTCGGTTTATTTAGTAAGCCTGAAAACACTGAAGAGTTGTATGTTTTTTTCTATTCATAATTTGGACTTGAGTCGTGAACGAGAATTGTGTATTTTTTCATAGGGAACCCATTGCAACTCGAAATGAGATCATACGATGTCGCATTCAAAATTTAAGCCAATCTTCGTGACTCGGTTGATTTAGTAAGCCCGAAAACACTGAAGAGTTGTATGTTTTTTTCTATTCATAATTTGGACTTGAGTCGTGAACGAGAATTGTGTATTTTTGCATATAAAACCCATTGCAACTCGAAATGAGATCATACGATGTCGTATTCAAAATTTAAGCCAATCTTCATGACTCGGTTGATTTAGTAAGCCTGAAAACACTGAAGAGTTGTATGTTTTTTCTATTCATAATTTGGACTTGAGTCGTGAACGAGAATTATGTATTTTTGCATAGGGAACCCATTGCAACTCGAAATGAGATCATACGATGTCGTATTCAAAATTTAAGCCAATCTTCGTGACTCGGTTGATTTAGTAAACCTGAAAACACTAAAGAGTTGTATGTTTTTTTCTATTCATAATTTGGACTTGAGTCGTGAACGAGAATTGTGTATTTTTGCATAGGGAACCCATTGCAACTCGAAATGAGATCATACGATGTCGCATTCAAAATTTAAGCCAATCTTCGTGACTCGGTTGATTTAGTAAGCCTGAAAACACTGAAGAGTTGTATGTTTTTTTCTATTCATAATTTGGACTTGAGTCGTGAACGAGAATTGTGTATTTTTGCATAGGGAACCCATTGCAACTCGAAATGAGATCATACGATGTCGCATTCAAAATTTAAGCCAATCTTCGTGACTCGGTTGATTTAGTAAGCCTGAAAACACTGAAGAGTTGTATGTTTTTTTCTATTCATAATTTGGACTTGAGTCGTGAACGAGAATTGTGTATTTTTGCATAGGGAACCCATTGCAACTCGAAATGAGATCATACGATGTCGTATTCAAAATTTAAGCGAATATTCGTGACTCGGTTGATTTAGTAAGCCTGAAAACACTGAAGAGTTGTATGTTTTTTTATGTTCATAATTTGGACTTGAGTCGTGAACGAGAATTGTGTATTTTTTCATAGGGAACCCATTGCAACTCGAAATGAGATCATACGATGTCGCATTCAAAATTTAAGCCAATCTTCGTGACTCGGTTGATTTAGTAAGCCTGAAAACACTGAAGAGTTGTATGTTTTTTTCTATTCATAATTTGGACTTGAGTCGTGAACGAGAATTGTGTATTTTTGCATCGGGAACCCATTGCAACTCGAAATGAGATCATACGATGTCGCATTCAAAATTTAAGCCAATCTTCGTGACTCGGTTGATTTAGTAAGCCTGAAAACACTGAAGAGTTGTATGTTTTTTTCTATTCATAATTTGGACTTGAGTCGTGAACGAGAATTGTGTATTTTTGCATATAAAACCCATTGCAACTCGAAATGAGATCATACGATGTCGTATTCAAAATTTAAGCCAATCTTCATGACTCAGTTGATTTAGTAAGCCTGAAAACACTGAAGAGTTGTATGTTTTTTCTATTCATAATTTGGACTTGAGTCGTGAACGAGAATTATGTATTTTTGCATAGGGAACCCATTGCAACTCGAAATGAGATCATACGATGTCGTATTCAAAATTTAAGCCAATCTTCGTGACTCGGTTGATTTAGTAAACCTGAAAACACTGAAGAGTTGTATGTTTTTTTCTATTCATAATTTGGACTTGAGTCGTGAACGAGAATTGTGTATTTTTGCATAGGGAACCCATTGCAACTCGAATTGAGATCATACGATGTCGCATTCAAAATTTAAGCCAATCTTCGTGACTCGGTTGATTTAGTAAGCCTGAAAACACTGAAGAGTTGTATGTTTTTTTCTATTCATAATTTGGACTTGAGTCGTGAACGAGAATTGTGTATTTTTGCATAGGGAACCCATTGCAACTCGAAATGAGATCATACGATGTCGTATTCAAAATTTAAGCGAATATTCGTGACTCGGTTGATTTAGTAAGCCTGAAAACACTGAAGAGTTGTATGTTTTTTTATGTTCATAATTTGGACTTGAGTCGTGAACGAGAATTGTGTATTTTTTCATAGGGAACCCATTGCAACTCGAAATGAGATCATACGATGTCGCATTCAAAATTTAAGCCAATCTTCGTGACTCGGTTGATTTAGTAAGCCTGAAAACACTGAAGAGTTGTATGTTTTTTTCTATTCATAATTTGGACTTGAGTCGTGAACGAGAATTGTGTATTTTTGCATCGGGAACCCATTGCAACTCGAAATGAGATCATACGATGTCGCATTCAAAATTTAAGCCAATCTTCGTGACTCGGTTGATTTAGTAAGCCTGAAAACACTGAAGAGTTGTATGTTTTTTTCTATTCATAATTTGGACTTGAGTCGTGAACGAGAATTGTGTATTTTTGCATAGGGAACCCATTGCAACTCGAAATGAGATCATATGATGTCGTATTCAAAATTTAAGTCAATCTTCGTAACTCGGTTTATTTAGTAAGCCTGAAAACACTGAAGAGTTGTATGTTTTTTTCTATTCATAATTTGGACTTGAGTCGTGAACGAGAATTGTGTATTTTTTCATAGGGAACCCATTGCAACTCGACGATAACATGTAAGTATATTAGAAAAAAAAAACCGTCAATAGTTCGTCTGTACAGAGAGAATATATGAGCAAAAATGTAGGCTAACCAAAGATTGGATAACCCATCACCTGCCAAAATAAGGGTGCCATGACAGCCCCCTCCTATACTACCTCACGGCCTATCACAAACACAAATAGGTGATTGGCAAAAAGTTATCAAAGTACTACCAAATCACAAGGATAAATGCTATACAAAATTTTGTAGACAACATATTTAATCCTAGCAAAAACTTCCTCCTCTTTAGGCAAAAAACCATCAAATCTAGCTGCATTCCTGGTCCTCCAGATCCAATATATGGTGCATGAGAAAGCAATCCTAGCAGCCTTGGCTTGCATATTGGCTCCGCTCCTTTCCTTCTTGATCCATTTGACCGAGCTAGCCAAGGTCCCCATCATCCGTGGGATGCCAATCCATGCTTTCATCATAGTCCAGACCTTACCTGAAAAAGGGCATTCAAAATAGAGGTGTGGAGCCGTTTCCGGTCCACCCTTGCACAATACACAATTATTATCCACATCCAATCTATGAAGATTATCACACGTGGCTAATCTATTACGGAATGCCAACCAAGTAATAAAGGAAAACTTGGGAGGAATGTAATCTTTCCAAATAAATGGCATCCACACACGGGTGGCAGCCCTAGTCCTAAGTAAATCATAAACCTTGGAGGATACCAGTTTGCCATTAGATTGAAGAGCATTTAGGCCAAGTATAGCACTCGGAATGTCCGGGAACTTGGAGAGTATTTCATCACGGATTAATGCTATCTTTTTGAATAATTGTGAATCTCTTTCGTGTGGGACAAACTCCCACACACTCCTTCCCTTTAGATAAACCCCATGCACCCACTTGACCCAAAGAGTGTCCTTTTTAGTGTGTATATCCCAAAAAGTTTTTGAAAGTAGAGCCTTGTTCCAAACCTTCGTATCATGTATACCAAGTCCACCTTCTTCTTTCGGGAGGCAAATATCCGCCCAGGCGACCCTAGCGAATTTGCTTCCCCAAAGAAAAATGCGGCAAATGGATGTAATCCTGTCAAGAATAACACTGGGGATGGGAAACATTTGTAGCCAAAAAGAGTGTACCCCCTGTATAACTGACTTGACTAGCTCAACTCTGCCTGCATAAGATAAAGATTTAAGACTCCAAGCATTAATAAAAGTGGTGATGGACTCTAAAAGGGGTGCATATTGGGCCACAGATAGCTTTAGGGGCGCCAGAGGGACCCCAAGATAAGTGACCGGGAATGCACCAATTTTAAAGTCCACCAGTTCAAGTATAGTATCAAGCTCATAATATGCATTACCACCAAGGAAGATATTTGATTTATCATAGTTGACCCTAAGGCCAGATATGTTACCAAATTCTTCCAAAGCCTGTGTAAGAATCTGTATAGATGTGATATCACCTCTAGAAAAAAGCATCAAATCATCAGCATATGCCACATGTGAAATATTGAGTGACCCACACAGAGGATGGTGATTGAACATAGGGTTTTTGGTCCTATGATTCAATAGTCTAGACAAGTACTCCAAGCATAGGACAAATAAGAGGGGGGACATAGGGTCCCCTTGCCGAAGCCCTCTTTTACCCTCAAAATGGCCATGGAGAACACCATTGATTGATATGGAGTATGAAGCGGTGGTGACACACTCCATAATCCAGTGTATGAATCTGCCCGGGAATCCCAAGTGGGTCAACATACTAGTAAGGAAGTCCCAAGATATAGTATCATAGGCTTTCCGGAGGTCAACCTTGATCATACATCTTGGAGACATACGTTTCCTAGCATATCCTTTAATCAGCTCTTGGGCAACAAACACATTATCAATCATGAGTCTCCCATCAACAAAGGCCCCCTGGGCTTGGTCAATAAGGTCCGGAAGGCACGGGATCATTCTTTTAGAAATGATCTTAGTAATGACTTTGTATACCACATTTGTACAAGCGATTGGTCTAAAGTCAGCCGGCGTAGGAGAATGGTTTGTCTTAGGAATTAAAGCAATAACCGTGTGGTTAGTTTGCTTTAATAACCTACCAGACCCAAAGAAGGCCTTAACAGCCTTGGTAAAGTCATAACCAACCGTGTTCCAATTCTTTTTAAAGAATGCCGATGTATAACCATCAGGACCAGGTGATTTATTATCACCAATGTCAAACAAGGCCTCTTTAATTTCCACATCTGTGATTGGGCCAATAAGGCCGGCTGAACTAGTAGGAGGTAGACATCTACCCGAGGCCACAATATTGGGGTCCAATCCGGAGGTAGGATAGTGCGTACCAAATAAATTGGTATAAAAGTTCACTAGTTCTGTAGCCACTTGGTCAATAGAAGTGGTAGTCATCCCATTATGGAGTGTTAATGCCGTAATGGAATTTCTAGCCACATTCTTTTTCACAATAGCATGGAAGTATTTGGTGCATTTATCACTTTGAACAAGGTGGTTAGCCTTGGCCTTTTGCCTAAAAAAATCTTCTTCGGCCACTTTAAGGTTTAGAAGTTTTTTCTTGATTAGGGAGAGTTCTTCTTTTAGAGTTTCATCCAACGGAGAGAGTATAGAAAGCCCAAGGAGCCTTTTATACTCTTTCTTGGAATCCTTAACTCTTTCGGAAATGTGCCCAAAATGGAGTTTGTTAAGCTCTCTAAGCGGTCTTTTAAGGTCCTTCAACTTCTTGGCTAAAATGAATTGAGAGCTGCCATATACCCCTTTATCCCAATGACTTGAGAGGATAGCATTGAAATTCTCATGATTTTGCCACATATTAAAAAATTTAAAGGGCCGAGAGGCAGCCCCATTAGTTTTCCCAATGGAAACCATGGAGGCTACGTGATCGGATTCAAGTTCCATATCATGAAAATGTGTTTTACACTCAATATCCATAGTGGACCAAAAAGAGTTGATGAGAACTCGATCTAGTTTAGCCCATAGCGAGCCTCTATTCCAAGTTAGGAATTGGCCCGTGGATGGACAATCAACAAGGTTAGTTTGCAATTTAAAATCATTTAAGTGTTGCATATCATAGGCCGAGGGAGGGGTAGGACCCACCCTCTCATTCGGGCCTCCAACACAATTAAAGTCTCCCATTACTAGCCACGGGCTATTAATGTTAGGCTCCAAATTTGCTAGATGATCCCAAAGGGCCTTTCTCTCAAGCACCGTGTAGAGAGCATACACAAAAGTAACAATATACTCAATTTGAGTAATCTTACATGTGGCTTTAAGATGCACATGTTGTTTGTCAATTTCAAGCACATTAATATGAACAAAATTTGGGTCCCAAATTATGCCAATACGGCCACCATCAATTTTGTCAAAATTAGTAATAGATAGCCAAGAAGGTAATCTATTTGAACTAAACTTGACAAAATTAGTGATAGTCATTTTGGTTTCAAGAAGACAACACAAATGGATATTATTAGTGCGAATAAACTTAAGGATAGAATTTTGTTTGGAGACCTTATTGAGGCCTCTTATATTCCAAGCGGACACAATCATCAAATCTTTTTGTTGGCCTTCCTCCTCCCACCATTCTTCTCATTGGGTCTCGGCCTCATCCTATCTCTCTCATAGGTAGGTCTCGGCTTTACTCTTTGTTTGTACCTAGTAAGATATAAGAAAGTATAGGGATATTCAATGAACCAAGAGTTAAAGTCATACCCAAACTCCGTAGCAAAGACTCCCGGAATAGCCTCCAAACACTTAGTTGTGAAAGTGAGTCCCACGGTAAGCTCATCTTGGGTGACTCTCAAATAGTTATCAAGCCGCACCATTTGTTCCTTAACTTCACCAAAGTGTAGTAGGTGAATCAAAGGTAGGTTGTCATTGCCAAGCTCAAGTTTTACAATAACATCATCTCGATATGCGTCTCTAATGTCTTTCACCACACGGATTTTGTTGAAGTCTAGCATGCTTGGACGCTTTACAAGAGATGCTTTACCCCTCGGGCAGCCGTCTTCATAATATCTAGCAAGATAGTGCCTAAAGACACCCCTCATAAATGTAGAATCGAAGGTATATCCGCTGTTGGCAGCAGTGATTCCGGGCAGTTTCTCTAGGCATTCCTTAGTAAAGAACATCCCGGGTTGGTCATCCTTCACTATCTTGAGGTGGTGGTCCATCTTTAGAATTGTAGCCTCTTTATCCACATGTTTTTTATACGTAACATTAATTGTAGGCATTAAAACCTCATCCGGTTCCATGTCAACAACTACTTCATCTTGATATGTATCAAGAAAATTTTGTACCTTACGGACAAGTACATCCTCTCCATCCTTGAAATCGGATGTGCCACCCTCCCCTCTTATGGGCTTTTTCTTTCCCCATTTAAAGAAGCGGAACCTCTTAAAAAATGGGTGATCTCTTTTAGTGACAAAGGCATCACTTTCTTCTTCCACTATTCTTTCTTGACAGACTGTTTTAGCATCTTTACAAACTGTTTTAGCTACCTCGCTGCCAGTAACTACCTCCACTCCGATCTCATTTATGCCATTTGTTATTGTTAAAATTTCTTCCTTTTCTTTGCTCTCAATCTCGGCAATGATGGTACACGTGAAGGCATGGTGACCAAACTTTTTGCAATGGAAGCAATAATTTGGAAAAGTTTCATACCTCACAAATTGGGTGTGTAGTTTCCCATTAGGTAGCTTAATCTTGAGCTCAAGTGGAGGTGGTTTAGATGCATCAACTTCAATTAGGACTCTTGCAAAGTTTGATCTAGCCTTTTCAAGAGTAACTCTATCCGTGGTCAAGGGAACGCCCACCTTAGATGCCACCTCACTTATAACATCCTCATTCCAAATTCTCATAGGTAGATGGGGGAATTGCACCCAAATAGGGACCTTAAGGAATTCCTCATCATTCATAGAAAAATCTTCCGATAGTAATTTCAATGGAAACCTTTTCCCAAACAAAGTGTATGGACCTTCCATAAGGACTTTAGCCCTATCCTTGTCATTTTGAAATTTGAATATCACCCATCCCTTGTCATGGCTTCTAAATCGGCAAGGGACTGCCCATTTTTGTACAATAGTTTGGAGCTTCATGTAGCCGGGGTAGCCTCCATCAAAATAACCAACAAGACAATGCCCCCAAATATCAATCATGGACGGTAGGACTCGAGTAGATAGGTCAATAATGTCACCTTTAGGCTCAATGTATCTTAGTTTCATACCCTTGTTTGGCTCTCTATTGTCTTTAAAAAGAGACACAAATGAAGGTTTAGAACCCGGTTGTCCCCATTTGTTTGCACCTAGTATTTCTGCCTTGTTTACTGTCTCAGCCTGGGTGTGTACTGCCGCGACCTGAAGGTGTATTGCCGCGTCCTGGGTGGGTAATGTAGCGTGCTGGGAGGCCTGAAGGGGTAATGCCGCAGCTAATTGGCCTGAAGGAGAAAACTCGCTGTGCTGTGTGGCCTGGAGGGGTAATGCCGCAGTAGGTGTAGTTGCCACATTTTTGTCAGCCATGGCTTCCTCTCTTTCCAAGATCTCTTTAACAGTTGGATCAAGTTCATACTCCACATCTTCAATCAACACATTATCAATAGAGTCTTCATCAATAATTGGTACAAGGTGAGTACCTTCGTTTATATCACTGTTTATATCCTCCATTGTTCCATCTATGCTTGGTTCCAAGGATTGGCAGCTATTTTCCCTAGAGTCCTCAAGGATTGGTTCCAAAGCTGTAGAAGAGCTGCCATTCTTAACACGGTCTTGTGAAGTCTCATTTTCCCATATCTGCGTATCATCTTTCTCATGGGCCATAGTCGCTGGTGCCTCATCAATTTCCCTGTTTAGTTCATCCTTAAGCCGAGAAGAGGAAATAGCGGCCTCAACATTGCTCTGCATTCCAGCCTTCTGAGGTTGTGAGCACTCAACGTTATCACTTCCAATAGCCTCAATAGCCTCATCAATTTCCTTGCTTTGCTTAGCCTTAAGTCGAGAGGAAGACTTGGTGGGTGCGGAAGCCTCCTTCTTTTTTTTTGTAGCCATGGAGGAAGAGGGAGCTAAGCAGAGTCTCAACTAAGTAGCCATAACTGTAGTTTCCTTTTTTAGAGTATGGAGTTCCCAGATTGGAAAGAGCCGTTGGGGAAGATGACCCAAAAACGACCTTCCCAGATAGTGGAAACGGATGGATATGCTTGATCTACAAACTCAGGGGAATCCAAAAACACCTTCTAAGAGAAGATTGAACGAGGTAAACTCGAGTAATTGGCGTTGACCTGAAGCTGTGAACAGTAACCCGTCGGTATGTTTGAGTGAAAACCAGTCCGAAATTCCCCAAAATGAGCTTAAAAATTGGAGGATTTACCCCCAAACAAGTTTAGGAGTTAAAGCAACCAATATCAAAGCTCAAACGTCAAGATTAATGGAAGAAACAAGTTGAATTGATGAATGCCGTAGAAGAGCCTCGACGTGAGGGAGAGGATCAGCTCTCAACTTCTAACAACCCAATGCAACTCAACCCATTGCAACTCGAAATAACCCATTGCAACTCGAAATGAGATCATACGATGTCGCATTCAAAATTTAAGCCAATCTTCGTGACTCGGTTGATTTAGTAAGCCCGAAAACACTGAAGAGTTGTATGTTTTTTTCTATTCATAATTTGGACTTGAGTCGTGAACGAGAATTGTGTATTTTTGCATATAAAACCCATTGCAACTCGAAATGAGATCATACGATGTCGTATTCAAAATTTAAGCCAATCTTCATGACTCGGTTGATTTAGTAAGCCTGAAAACACTGAAGAGTTGTATGTTTTTTCTATTCATAATTTGGACTTGAGTCGTGAACGAGAATTATGTATTTTTGCATAGGGAACCCATTGCAACTCGAAATGAGATCATACGATGTCGTATTCAAAATTTAAGCCAATCTTCGTGACTCGATTGATTTAGTAAACCTGAAAACACTGAAGAGTTGTATGTTTTTTTCTATTCATAATTTGGACTTGAGTCGTGAACGAGAATTGTGTATTTTTGCATAGGGAACCCATTGCAACTCGAAATGAGATCATACGATGTCGCATTCAAAATTTAAGCCAATCTTCGTGACTCGGTTGATTTAGTAAGCCTGAAAACACTGAAGAGTTGTATGTTTTTTTCTATTCATAATTTGGACTTGAGTCGTGAACGAGAATTGTGTATTTTTGCATAGGGAACCCATTGCAACTCGAAATGAGATCATACGATGTCGCATTCAAAATTTAAGCCAATCTTCGTGACTCGGTTGATTAAGTAAGCCTGAAAACACTGAAGAGTTGTATGTTTTTTTCTATTCATAATTTGGACTTGAGTCGTGAACGAGAATTGTGTATTTTTGCATAGGGAACCCATTGCAACTCGAAATGAGATCATACGATGTCGTATTCAAAATTTAAGCGAATATTCGTGACTCGGTTGATTTAGTAAGCCTGAAAACACTGAAGAGTTGTATGTTTTTTTATGTTCATAATTTGGACTTGAGTCGTGAACGAGAATTGTGTATTTTTTCATAGGGAACCCATTGCAACTCGAAATGAGATCATACGATGTCGCATTCAAAATTTAAGCCAATCTTCGTGACTCGGTTGATTTAGTAAGCCTGAAAACACTGAAGAGTTGTATGTTTTTTTCTATTCATAATTTGGACTTGAGTCGTGAACGAGAATTGTGTATTTTTGCATCGGGAACCCATTGCAACTCGAAATGAGATCATACGATGTCGCATTCAAAATTTAAGCCAATCTTCGTGACTCGGTTGATTTAGTAAGCCTGAAAACACTGAAGAGTTGTATGTTTTTTTCTATTCATAATTTGGACTTGAGTCGTGAACGAGAATTGTGTATTTTTGCATAGGGAACCCATTGCAACTCGAAATGAGATCATAAGATGTCGTATTCAAAATTTAAGTCAATCTTCGTAACTCGGTTTATTTAGTAAGCCTGAAAACACTGAAGAGTTGTATGTTTTTTTCTATTCATAATTTGGACTTGAGTCGTGAACGAGAATTGTGTATTTTTTCATAGGGAACCCATTGCAACTCGAAATGAGATCATACGATGTCGCATTCAAAATTTAAGCCAATCTTCGTGACTCGGTTGATTTAGTAAGCCCGAAAACACTGAAGAGTTGTATGTTTTTTTCTATTCATAATTTGGACTTGAGTCGTGAACGAGAATTGTGTATTTTTGCATATAAAACCCATTGCAACTCGAAATGAGATCATACGATGTCGTATTCAAAATTTAAGCCAATCTTCATGACTCGGTTGATTTAGTAAGCCTGAAAACACTGAAGAGTTGTATGTTTTTTCTATTCATAATTTGGACTTGAGTCGTGAACGAGAATTATGTATTTTTGCATAGGGAACCCATTGCAACTCGAAATGAGATCATACGATGTCGTATTCAAAATTTAAGCCAATCTTCGTGACTCGGTTGATTTAGTAAACCTGAAAACACTGAAGAGTTGTATGTTTTTTTCTATTCATAATTTGGACTTGAGTCGTGAACGAGAATTGTGTATTTTTGCATAGGGAACCCATTGCAACTCGAAATGAGATCATATGATGTCGTATTCAAAATTTAAGTCAATCTTCGTAACTCGGTTTATTTAGTAAGCCTGAAAACACTGAAGAGTTGTATGTTTTTTTCTATTCATAATTTGGACTTGAGTCGTGAACGAGAATTGTGTATTTTTGCATAGGGAACCCATTGCAACTCGAAATGAGATCATACGATGTCGCATTCAAAATTTAAGCCAATCTTCGTGATTCTGTTGATTTAGTATGCCTGAAAACACTGAAGAGTTGTATGTTTTTTTCTATTCATAATTTGGACTTGAGTCGTGAACGAGAATTGTGTATTTTTGCATAGGGAACCCATTGCAACTCGAAATGAGATCATACGATGTCGCATTCAAAATTTAAGCCAATCTTCGTGACTCGGTTGATTTAGTAAGCCTGAAAACACTGAAGAGTTGTATGTTTTTTTCTATTCATAATTTGGACTTGAGTCGTGAACAAGAATTGTGTATTTTTGCATAGGGAACCCATTGCAACTAGAAATGAGATCATACGATGTCGTATTCAAAATTTAAGCGAATCTTCGTGACTCGGTTGATTTAGTAAGCCTGAAAACACTGAAGAGTTGTATGTTTTTTTATGTTCATAATTTGGACTTGAGTCGTGAACGAGAATTGTGTATTTTTGCATAGGGAACCCATTGCAACTCGAAATGAGATCATACGATGTCGCATTCAAAATTTAAGCCAATCTTCGTGACTCGGTTGATTTAGTAAGCCTGAAAACACTGAAGAGTTGTATGTTTTTTTCTATTCATAATTTGGACTTGAGTCGTGAACGAGAATTGTGTATTTTTGCATAGGGAACCCATTGCAACTCGAAATGAGATCATACGATGTCGTATTCAAAATTTAAGCGAATATTCGTGACTCGGTTGATTTAGTAAGCCTGAAAACACTGAAGAGTTATATGTTTTTTTATGTTCATAATTTGGACTTGAGTCGTGAACGAGAATTGTGTATTTTTGCATAGGGAACCCATTGCAACTCGAAATGAGATCATACGATGTCGCATTCAAAATTTAAGCCAATCTTCGTGACTCGGTTGATTTAGTAAGCCTGAAAACACTGAAGAGTTGTATGTTTTTTTCTATTCATAATTTGGACTTGAGTCGTGAACGAGAATTGTGTATTTTTGCATAGGGAACCCATTGCAACTCGAAATGAGATTATATGATGTCGTATTCAAAATTTAAGTCAATCTTCGTAACTCGGTTTATTTAGTAAGCCTGAAAACACTGAAGAGTTGTATGTTTTTTTCTATTCATAATTTGGACTTGAGTCGTGAACGAGAATTGTGTATTTTTTCATAGGGAACCCATTGCAACTCGAAATGAGATCATACGATGTCGCATTCAAAATTTAAGCCAATCTTCGTGACTCGGTTGATTTAGTAAGCCCGAAAACACTGAAGAGTTGTATGTTTTTTTGTATTCATAATTTGGACTTGAGTCGTGAACGAGAATTGTGTATTTTTGCATATAAAACCCATTGCAACTCGAAATGAGATCATACGATGTCGTATTCAAAATTTAAGCCAATCTTCATGACTCGGTTGATTTAGTAAGCCTGAAAACACTGAAGAGTTGTATGTTTTTTTCTATTCATAATTTGGACTTGAGTCGTGAACGAGAATTGTGTATTTTTGCATAGGGAACCCATTGCAACTCGAAATGAGATCATACGATGTCGTATTCAAAATTTAAGCCAATCTTCGTGACTCGGTTGATTTAGTAAACCTGAAAACACTGAAGAGTTGTATGTTTTTTTCTATTCATAATTTGGACTTGAGTCGTGAACGAGAATTGTGTATTTTTGCATAGGGAACCCATTGCAACTCGAAATGAGATCATATGATGTCGTATTCAAAATTTAAGTCAATCTTCGTAACTCGGTTTATTTAGTAAGCCTGAAAACACTGAAGAGTTGTATGTTTTTTTCTATTCATAATTTGGACTTGAGTCGTGAACGAGAATTGTGTATTTTTGCATAGGGAACCCATTGCAACTCGAAATGAGATCATACGATGTCGCATTCAAAATTTAAGCCAATCTTCGTGACTCTGTTGATTTATTAAGCCTGAAAACACTGAAGAGTTGTATGTTTTTTTCTATTCATAATTTGGACTTGAGTCGTGAACGAGAATTGTGTATTTTTGCATAGGGAACCCATTGCAACTCGAAATGAGATCATACGATGTCGCATTCAAAATTTAAGCCAATCTTCGTGACTCGGTTGATTTAGTAAGCCTGAAAACACTGAAGAGTTGTATGTTTTTTTCTATTCATAATTTGGACTTGAGTCGTGAACAAGAATTGTGTATTTTTGCATAGGGAACCCATTGCAACTCGAAATGAGATCATATGTTGTCGTATTCAAAATTTAAGCCAATCTTCGTGACTCGGTTGATTTAGTAAGCCTAAAAACACTGAAGAGTTGTATGTTTTTTTATGTTCATAATTTGGACTTGAGTCGTGAACGAGAATTGTGTATTTTTGCATAGGGAACCCATTGCAACTCGAAATGAGATCATACGATGTCGCATTCAAAATTTAAGCCAATCTTCGTGACTCGGTTGATTTAGTAAGCCTGAAAACACTGAAGAGTTGTATGTTTTTTTCTATTCATAATTTGGACTTGAGTCGTGAACGAGAATTGTGTATTTTTGCATAGGGAACCCATTGCAACTCGAAATGAGATCATACGATGTCGCATTCAAAATTTAAGCCAATCTTCGTGACTCGGTTGATTTAGTAAGCCTGAAAACACTGAAGAGTTGTATGTTTTTTTCTATTCATAATTTGGACTTGAGTCGTGAACGAGAATTGTGTATTTTTGCATAGGGAACCCATTGCAACTCGAAATGAGATCATATGATGTCGTATTCAAAATTTAAGTCAATCTTCGTAACTCGGTTTATTTAGTAAGCCTGAAAACACTGAAGAGTTGTATGTTTTTTTCTATTCATAATTTGGACTTGAGTCGTGAACGAGAATTGTGTATTTTTTCATAGGGAACCCATTGCAACTCGAAATGAGATCATACGATGTCGCATTCAAAATTTAAGCCAATCTTCGTGACTCGGTTGATTTAGTAAGCCCGAAAACACTGAAGAGTTGTATGTTTTTTTCTATTCATAATTTGGACTTGAGTCGTGAACGAGAATTGTGTATTTGTGCATAGAAAACCCATTGCAACTCGAAATGAGATCATACGATGTCGTATTCAAAATTTAAGCCAATCTTCGTGACTCGGTTGATTTAGTAAGCCTGAAAACACTGAAGAGTTGTATGTTTTTTTCTATTCATAATTTGGACTTGAGTCGTGAATGAGAATTGTGTATTTTTGCATAGGGAACCCATTGCAACTCGAAATGAGATGATACGATGTCGTATTCAAAATTTAAGCCAATCTTCGTGACTCGGTTGATTTAGTAAGCCTGAAAACACTGAAGAGTTGTATGTTTTTTTCTATTCATAATTTGGACTTGAGTCGTGAACGAGAATTGTGTATTTTTGCATAGAAAACCCATTGCAACTCGAAATGAGATCATACGATGTCGTATTCAAAATTAAAGCCAATCTTCGTGACTCGGTTGATTTAGTAAGCCGGAAAACACTGAAGAGTTGTATGTTTTTTTCTATTCATAATTTGGACTTGAGTCGTGAACGAGAATTGTGTATTTTTGCATAGGGAACCCATTGCAACTCTAAATTAGATCATATGATGTCGTATTCAAAATTTAAGTCAATCTTCGTAACTCGGTTTATTTAGTAAGCCTGAAAACACTGAAGAGTTGTATTTTTTTTCTATTCATAATTTGGACTTGAGTCGTGAACGAGAATTGTGTATTTTTGCATAGGGAACCCATTGCAACTCGAAATGAGATCATACGATGTCGCATTCAAAATTTAAGCCAATCTTCGTGACTCGGTTGATTTAGTAAGCCCGAAAACACTGAAGAGTTGTATGTTTTTTTCTATTCATAATTTGGACTTGAGTCGTGAACGAGAATTGTGTATTTTTGCATAGAAAACCCATTGCAACTCGAAATGAGATCATACGATGTCGTATTCAAAATTTAAGCCAATCTTCGTGACTCGGTTGATTTAGTAAGCCTGAAAACACTGAAGAGTTGTATGTTTTTTTCTATTCATAATTTTTACTTGAGTCGTGAACGAGAATTGTGTATTTTTGCATAGGGAACCCATTGCAACTCGAAATGAGATCATACGATGTCGTATTCAAAATTTAAGCCAATCTTCGTGACTCGGTTGATTTAGTAAGCCTGAAAACACTGAAGAGTTGTATGTTTTTTTCTATTCATAATTTGGACTTGAGTCGTGAACGAGAATTGTGTATTTTTGCATAGAAAACCCATTGCAACTCGAAATGAGATCATACGATGTCGTATTCAAAATTTAAGCCAATCTTCGTGACTCGGTTGATTTAGTAAGCCGGAAAACACTGAAGAGTTGTATGTTTTTTTCTATTCATAATTTGGACTTGAGTCGTGAACGAGAATTGTGTATTTTTGCATAGGGAACCCATTGCAACTCGAAATGAGATCATATGATGTCGTATTCAAAATTTAAGTCAATCTTCGTAACTCGGTTTATTTAGTAAGCCTGAAAACACTGAAGAGTTGTATTTCTTTTCTATTCATAATTTGGACTTGAGTCGTGAACGAGAATTGTGTATTTTTGCATAGGGAACCCATTGCAACTCGAAATGAGATCATACGATGTCGCATTCAAAATTTAAGCCAATCTTCGTGACTCGGTTGATTTAGTAAGCCCGAAAACACTGAAGAGTTGTATGTTTTTTTCTATTCATAATTTGGACTTGAGTCGTGAACGAGAATTGTGTATTTTTGCATAGAAAACCCATTGCAACTCGAAATGAGATCATACGATGTCGTATTCAAAATTTAAGCCAATCTTCGTGACTCGGTTGATTTAGTAAGCCTGAAAACACTGAAGAGTTGTATGTTTTTTTCTATTCATAATTTGGACTTGAGTCGTGAACGAGAATTGTGTATTTTTGCATAGGGAACCCATTGCAACTCGACGATAATATGTAAGTATATTAGAAACCGAAAAAAATAGCATTTTACAATGCATCAATCCAAATCAAAATGACTATCTAAGCTAGAATAAACTAACCTAGATATAATGCATCAAGATAATGGGACAAACCCCACTTCACAAATCACTAATTAAAAAGTCCAGTCCATCTAAGGAATCCGTAGTTTCCCCTTCCAAGAACTATTTTATCTTTCTTCCAATCATTCTTCCAAGCCGTCTTTTATATTTCTCATCTGTCTCACCCTTTCTCCGCCTACTTTTTTTGGTGGTTTTCTTGAAATGGTGTTCCTGATCCTGTTCCTCTTCAGTTTCATATTGGTCTTCAGAATCAGTAATATCACAATTCTCTTCCGTAACCGAGTCACCAACCGAAGTAGCAGCCACCCCCACATAGGCTGCCTCTACCACCGTGGCACTATCAAGCGTTGGCTGCCCAGGTTCTTCCAAGATCTTTCCCTCCTCAAGTTGTGCATCAGGCAGTTTGCCCTCTTCTATCTCCATACTCTTCTCCACTCGGGTAGCAATGTCCTTCAGAGTGTCCTGTGCAGCACCTTTTAGAATACCAACATCATTTTTCTTTTCTTTCTCATTTTTATCCTTTAGTTCCTTTTCAGCTAGTTCCTTACAAATAAATGGGTGGTGCCCATATTTTTTGCAATGAAAGCAAAAATTTGGGAAGGTTTCATATACCACCAATTGTTTGATTACCTTATGTGAAGGTAATCGAATAGGAAATGAAAGTGGGGGCGGTTTCGACACATCAACTTCAATAAGCACCCTAGCAAAGTTATGATTGCTCCTTTCTTGGGTGATCAAGTCCGTAGTTAGTGGCACCCCTACCATAGAGGCAACTTCACTCATGGCATCTTTATTCCATAGTTTCATCGGTAGCTGTGGGAATTTCACCCAAATCGGCACTTTAAGGAACTCTTCATCGTCAAACGTGAAATCATCCGATAAAACCTTCAACATGAGTAGCTTGCCAAAGATGGTGTAAGGTCCCTCATTTAGTACCTTCATTCTGTCTTCATCCGTTTGGAATTTAAAAATCACCCAACCTTTATCATGTGACTTGATCTGGCATTTTACACCCCACTTGAATTTCAGTTCATGGATAGCTTTTAGGCCGGGGAAACGACCCGTGAAACAGCCCACGAGACAGTACCCCCCACATCTCCACCATGGATGGCATAACTCTGTCAGAGAAGTCCAGAGAATTACCCTTAGGAGGGACAAATTTCAGTTTGATCCCATGAGATGGAGCTCGATTATCCTTGAAGAGTGTACTCCATGGCTTCTTAATAGTAGTCCCAGAGTTACTGTCAAGATTCCCAGCAATAGCAGTTTCAGCACCTGCAGTTTGTACACCCAAGGAGGAATCAGTTTGTTCCCTCAATTCTGCCGGAGGAGTGACTGTCTTCCCTGTCTTCTTCAGTGGACAACCAGAGTTTAATGCAGGGAATTCCTCATCTGTATTCACCAAAGCACCAAAGGAAGTTCTGGTAACTCGCGCAGCTGAGAGTTCAGCAGGTCCTTGGTTCTTCTTCCTGGCCATGGCCGGACTACAAAACCGGGTGAAAGGTGAACAACAATGAGCAACAAACTGTGTGGGCACAACTTGAGTAACCCAAAAGAAACTTGAATTCCAGAAACAAATAACAGATTATGCGTATCAATCGAACAACCAAACCAACAGTCAAATGAATCCAGAAATTAGGTTTGAAACCTCCAGGTGCGCAGGTAGGAACCCCAAACCAGGTCTGAGATCTCTACTGGACCTGTGAAACTCCAAAATCGACTGTAAATAGCAAAAACAATATCGCTAATACAGAGCATCGGTTACCACATCTTCGCAGGTAATAGCAGTGCTCTATCGCAGACCTGCAGTCGCAGGTAAGAAACCCACTTCAGCTTACCTCCTCTTCCCGGCGACCCACAGTGGAAGGTCTGCAACGAAAGTCTAAGGCCTCGGATTTCTATGAACGAAGCTCTTATCGTTCGCGCTTGAACCAGAGCATCCAACCAGGCGCGGATTTCAATCTCAGGTATGAACGAAGCTCTTATCGTTCGCGGAAATCCAAGAATGAATCTTCCCAGCGACCCACTCTGGAGGGTCTGAATTAGAGCCTCGGTTTTCAAACTTCCTGGCGACGAAGAACAGTAGCTTCGCAATTTAGGTTTTCACGACCAGAAATGTCTCTTCCAAACTGAAATCCAAGGACGGATTTCAGTTTAATAAGTGTTAAACTACTTCGAATCAGTAAAACAGCATCATCTTTCGACCATGGGGATCCATCGATGCCTTGAGCGTGGAAGAAGAACTGGGTCGCAATTCGTTCCCAGGAGAGTTCAGCTCTCAACTCCTAACCCCACCCATTGCAACTCGAAATGAGATCATACGATGTCGTATTCAAAATTTAAGCCAATCTTCGTGACTCGGTTGATTTAGTAAGCCTGAAAACACTGAAGAGTTGTATGTTTTTTTCTATTCATAATTTGGACTTGAGTCGTGAACGAGAATTGTGTATTTTTGCATGGGGAACCAATTGCAACTCGAAATGAGATCATATGATGTCGTATTCAAAATTTAAGTCAATCTTCGTAACTCGGTTTATTTAGTAAGCCTGAAAACACTGAAGAGTTGTATGTTTTTTCTATTCATAATTTGGACTTGAGTCGTGAACGAGAATTGTGTATTTTTGCATAGGGAACCCATTGCAACTCGAAATGAGATCATACGATGTCGCATTCAAAATTTAAGCCAATCTTCGTGACTCGGTTGATTTAGTAAGCCTGAAAACACTGAAGAGTTGTATGTTTTTTTCTATTCATAATTTGGACTTGAGTCGTGAACGAGAATTGTGTATTTTTGCATAGGGAACCCATTGCAACTCGAAATGAGATCATACGATGTCGTATTCAAAATTTAAGCCAATCTTCGTGACTCGGTTGATTTAGTAAGCCTGAAAACACTGAAGAGTTGTATGTTTTTTTCTATTCATAATTTGGACTTGAGTCGTGAACGAGAATTGTGTATTTTTGCATAGAAAACCCATTGCAACTCGAAATGAGATCATACGATGTCGTATTCAAAATTTAAGCCAATCTTCGTGACTCGGTTGATTTAGTAAGCTGGAAAACACTGAAGAGTTGTATGTTTCTTTCTATTCATAATTTGGACTTGAGTCGTGAACGAGAATTGTGTATTTTTGCATAGAAAACCCATTGCAACTCGAAATGAGATCATACGATGTCGTATTCAAAATTTAAGCCAATCTTCGTGACTCGGTTGATTTAGTAAGCCTGAAAACACTGAAATGTTGTATGTTTTTTCTATTCATAATTTGGACTTGAGTCGTGAACGAGAATTGTGTATTTTTGCATAGGGAACCCATTGCAACTCGAAATGAGATCATACGATGTCGTATTCAAAATTTAAGCCAATCTTCGTGACTCGGTTGATTTAGTAAGCCTGAAAACACTGAAGAGTTGTATGTTTTTTTCTATTCATAATTTGGACTTGAGTCGTGAACGAGAATTGTGTATTTTTGCATAGAAAACCCATTGCAACTCGAAATGAGATCATACGATGTCGTATTCAAAATTTAAGCCAATCTTCGTGACTCGGTTGATTTAGTAAGCTGGAAAACACTGAAGAGTTGTATGTTTTTTTCTATTCATAATTTGGACTTGAGTCGTGAACGAGAATTGTGTATTTTTGCATAGAAAACCCATTGCAACTCGAAATGAGATCATACGATGTCGTATTCAAAATTTAAGCCAATCTTCGTGACTCGGTTGATTTAGTAAGCCTGAAAACACTGAAGAGTTGTATGTTTTTTTCTATTCATAATTTGGACTTGAGTCGTGAACGAGAATTGTGTATTTTTGCATAGGGAACCCATTGCAACTCGAAATGAGATCATATGATGTCGTATTCAAAATTAAAGTCAATCTTCGTAACTCGGTTTATTTAGTAAGCCTGAAAACACTGAAGAGTTGTATGTTTTTTTCTATTCATAATTTGGACTTGAGTCGTGAACGAGAATTGTGTATTTTTGCATAGGGAACCCATTGCAACTCGAAATGAGATCATACGATGTCGCATTCAAAATTTAAGCCAATCTTCGTGACTCGGTTGATTTAGTAAGCCTGAAAACACTGAAGAGTTGTATGTTTTTTTCTATTCATAATTTGGACTTGAGTCGTGAACGAGAATTGTGTATTTTTGCATAGGGAACCCATTGCAACTCGAAATGAGATCATACGATGTCGTATTCAAAATTTAAGCCAATCTTCGTGACTCGGTTGATTTAGTAAGCCTGAAAACACTGAAGAGTTGTATGTTTTTTTCTATTCATAATTTGGACTTGAGTCGTGAACGAGAATTGTGTATTTTTGCATAGAAAACCCATTGCAACTCGAAATGAGATCATACGATGTCGTATTCAAAATTTAAGTCAATCTTCGTAACTCGGTTTATTTAGTAAGCCTGAAAACACTGAAGAGTTGTATTTTTTTTCTATTCATAATTTGGACTTGAGTCGTGAACGAGAATTGTGTATTTTTGCATAGGGAACCCATTGCAACTCGAAATGAGATCATACGATGTCGCATTCAAAATTTAAGCCAATCTTCGTGACTCGGTTGATTTAGTAAGCCCGAAAACACTGAAGAGTTGTATGTTTTTTTCTATTCATAATTTGGACTTGAGTCGTGAACGAGAATTGTGTATTTTTGCATAGAAAACCCATTGCAACTCGAAATGAGATCATACGATGTCGTATTCAAAATTTAAGCCAATCTTCGTGACTCGGTTGATTTAGTAAGCCTGAAAACACTAAAGAGTTGTATGTTTTTTTCTATTCATAATTTGGACTTGAGTCGTGAACGAAAATTGTGTATTTTTGCATAGGGAACCCATTGCAACTCGAAATGAGATCATACGATGTCGTATTCAAAATTTAAGCCAATCTTCGTGACTCGGTTGATTTAGTAAGCCTGAAAACACTGAAGAGTTGTATCTTTTTTTCTATTCATAATTTGGACTTGAGTCGTGAACGAGAATTGTGTATTTTTGCATGGGGAACCCATTGCAACTCGAAATGAGATCATATGATGTCGTATTCAAAATTTAAGTCAATCTTCGTAACTCTGTTTATTTAGTAAGCCTGAAAACACTGAAGAGTTGTATGTTTTTTTCTATTCATAATTTGGACTTGAGTCGTGAACGAGAATTGTGTATTTTTTCATAGGGAACCCATTGCAACTCGAAATGAGATCATACGATGTCGCATTCAAAATTTAAGCCAATCTTCGTGACTCGGTTGATTTAGTAAGCCTGAAAACACTGAAGAGTTGTATGTTTTTTTCTATTCATAATTTGGACTTGAGTCGTGAACGAGAATTGTGTATTTTTGCATAGGGAACCCATTGCAACTCGAAATGAGATCATACGATGTCGTATTCAAAATTTAAGCCAATCTTCGTGACTCGGTTGATTTAGTAAGCCTGAAAACACTGAAGAGTTGTATGTTTTTTTCTATTCATAATTTGGACTTGAGTCGTGAACGAGAATTGTGTATTTTTGCATAGAAAACCCATTGCAACTCGAAATGAGATCATACGATGTCGTATTCAAAATTTAAGTCAATCTTCGTAACTCGGTTTATTTAGTAAGCCTGAAAACACTGAAGAGTTGTATTTTTTTTCTATTCATAATTTGGACTTGAGTCGTGAACGAGAATTGTGTATTTTTGCATAGGGAACCCATTGCAACTCGAAATGAGATCATACGATGTCGCATTCAAAATTTAAGCCAATCTTCGTGACTCGGTTGATTTAGTAAGCCCGCAAACACTGAAGAGTTGTATGTTTTTTTCTATTCATAATTTGGACATTAGTCGTGAACGAGAATTGTGTATTTTTGCATAGAAAACCCATTGCAACTCGAAATGAGATCATACGATGTCGTATTCAAAATTTAAGCCAATCTTCGTGACTCGGTTGATTTAGTAAGCCTGAAAACACTAAAGAGTTGTATGTTTTTTTCTATTCATAATTTGGACTTGAGTCGTGAACGAAAATTGTGTATTTTTGCATAGGGAACCCATTGCAACTCGAAATGAGATCATACGATGTCGTATTCAAAATTTAAGCCAATCTTCGTGACTCGGTTGATTTAGTAAGCCTGAAAACACTGAAGAGTTGTATCTTTTTTTCTATTCATAATTTGGACTTGAGTCGTGAACGAGAATTGTGTATTTTTGCATGGGGAACCCATTGCAACTCAAAATGAGATCATATGATGTCGTATTCAAAATTTAAGTCAATCTTCGTAACTCTGTTTATTTAGTAAGCCTGAAAACACTGAAGAGTTGTATGTTTTTTTCTATTCATAATTTGGACTTGAGTCGTGAACGAGAATTGTGTATTTTTTCATAGGGAACCCATTGCAACTCGAAATGAGATCATACGATGTCGCATTCAAAATTTAAGCCAATCTTCGTGACTCGGTTGATTTAGTAAGCCTGAAAACACTGAAGAGTTGTATGTTTTTTTCTATTCATAATTTGGACTTGAGTCGTGAACGAGAATTGTGTATTTTTGCATAGGGAACCCATTGCAACTCGAAATGAGATCATACGATGTCGTATTCAAAATTTAAGCCAATCTTCGTGACTCGGTTGATTTAGTAAGCCTGAAAACACTGAAGAGTTGTATGTTTTTTTCTATTCATAATTTGGACTTGAGTCGTGAACGAGAATTGTGTATTTTTGCATAGAAAACCCATTGCAACTCGAAATGAGATCATACGATGTCGTATTCAAAATTTAAGCCAATCTTCGTGACTCGGTTGATTTAGTAAGCCGGAAAACACTGAAGAGTTGTATGTTTTTTTCTATTCATAATTTGGACTTGAGTCGTGAACGAGAATTGTGTATTTTTGCATAGGGAACCCATTGCAACTCGAAATGAGATCATATGATGTCGTATTCAAAATTTAAGTCAATCTTCGTAACTCGGTTTATTTAGTAAGCCTGAAAACACTGAAGAGTTGTATTTTTTTTCTATTCATAATTTGGACTTGAGTCGTGAACGAGAATTGTGTATTTTTGCATAGGGAACCCATTGCAACTCGAAATGAGATCATACGATGTCGCATTCAAAATTTAAGCCAATCTTCGTGACTCGGTTGATTTAGTAAGCCCGAAAACACTGAAGAGTTGTATGTTTTTTTCTATTCATAATTTGGACTTGAGTCGTGAACGAGAATTGTGTATTTTTGCATAGAAAACCCATTGCAACTCGAAATGAGATCATACGATGTCGTATTCAAAATTTAAGCCAATCTTCGTGACTCGGTTGATTTAGTAAGCCTGAAAACACTGAAGAGTTGTATGTTTTTTTCTATTCATAATTTGGACTTGAGTCGTGAACGAGAATTGTGTATTTTTGCATAGGGAACCCATTGCAACTCGAAATGAGATCATACGATGTCGTATTCAAAATTTAAGCCAATCTTCGTGACTCGGTTGATTTAGTAAGCCTGAAAACACTGAAGAGTTGTATGTTTTTTTCTATTCATAATTTGGACTTGAGTCGTGAACGAGAATTGTGTATTTTTGCATAGGGAACCCATTGCAACTCGAAATGAGATCATATGATGTCGTATTCCAAATTTAATTCAATCTTCGTAACTCGGTTTATTTAGTAAGCCTGAAAACACTGAAGAGTTGTATGTTTTTTTCTATTCATAATTTGGACTTGAGTCGTGAACGAGAATTGTGTATTTTTGCATAGGGATCCCATTGCAACTCGAAATGAGATCATACGATGTCGCATTCAAAATTTAAGCCAATCTTCGTGACTCGGTTGATTTAGTAAGCCTGAAAACACTCAAGAGTTGTATGTTTTTTTCTATTCATAATTTGGACTTGAGTCATGAACGAGAATTGTGTACTTTTTGCATAGAAAACCCATTGCAACTTGAAATGAGATCATACGATGTCGTATTCAAAATTTAAGCCAATCTTCGTGACTCGGTTGATTTAGTAAGCCTGAAAACACTGAAGAGTTGTATGTTTTTTTCTATTCATAATTTGGACTTGAGTCGTGAACGAGAATTGTGTATTTTTGCATAGGGAACGCATTGCAACTCGAAATGAGATCATACGATGTCGTATTCAAAATTTAAGCCAATCTTCGTGACTCGGTTGATTTAGTAAGCCTGAAAACACTGAAGAGTTGTATGTTTTTTTCTATTCATAATTTGGAATTGAGTCGTGAACGAGAATTGTGTATTTTTGCATAGAAAACCCATTGCAACTCGAAATGAGATCATACGATGTCGTATTCAAAATTTAAGCCAATCTTCGTGACTCGGTTGATTTAGTAAGCCGGAAAACACTGAAGAGTTGTATGTTTTTTTCTATTCATAATTTGGACTTGAGTCGTGAACGAGAATTGTGTATTTTTGCATAGGGAACCCATTGCAACTCGAAATGAGATCATATGATGTCGTATTCAAAATTTAAGCCAATCTTCGTGACTCGGTTGATTTAGTAAGCCTGAAAACACTGAAGAGTTGTATGTTTTTTTCTATTCATAATTTGGACTTGAGTCGTGAACGAGAATTGTGTATTTTTGCATAGGGAACCTATTGCAACTCGAAATGAGATCATACGATGTCGTATTCAAAATTTAAGCCAATCTTCGTGACTCGGTTGATTTAGTAAGCCTGAAAACACTGAAGAGTTGTATGTTTTTTTCTATTCATAATTTTTACTTGAGTCGTGAACGAGAATTGTGTATTTTTGCATGGGGAACCCATTGCAACTCGAAATGAGATCATATGATGTCGTATTCAAAATTTAAATCAATCTTCGTAACTCGGTTTATTTAGTAAGCCTGAAAACACTGAAGAGTTGTATGTTTTTTTCTATTCATAATTTGGACTTGAGTCGTGAACGAGAATTGTGTATTTTTGCATAGAAAACCCATTGCAACTCGAAATGAGATCATACGATGTCGTATTCAAAATTTAAGCCAATCTTCGTGACTCGGTTGATTTAGTAAGCCGGAAAACACTGAAGAGTTGTATGTTTTTTTCTATTCATAATTTGGACTTGAGTCGTGAACGAGAATTGTGTATTTTTGCATAGGGAACCCATTGCAACTCGAAATGAGATCATATGATGTCGTATTCAAAATTTAAGTCAATCTTCGTAACTCGGTTTATTTAGTAAGCCTGAAAACACTGAAGAGTTGTATTTTTTTTCTATTCATAATTTGGACTTGAGTCGTGAACGAGAATTGTGTATTTTTGCATAGGGAACCCATTGCAACTCGAAATGAGATCATACGATGTCGCATTCAAAATTTAAGCCAATCTTCGTGACTCGGTTGATTTAGTAAGCCCGAAAACACTGAAGAGTTGTATGTTTTTTTCTATTCATAATTTGGACTTGAGTCGTGAACGAGAATTGTGTATTTTTGCATAGAAAACCCATTGCAACTCGAAATGAGATCATACGATGTCGTATTCAAAATTTAAGCCAATCTTCGTGACTCGGTTGATTTAGTAAGCCTGAAAACACTGAAGAGTTGTATGTTTTTTTCTATTCATAATTTGGACTTGAGTCGTGAACGAGAATTGTGTATTTTTGCATAGGGAACCCATTGCAACTCGAAATGAGATCATACGATGTCGTATTCAAAATTTAAGCCAATCTTCGTGACTCGGTTGATTTAGTAAGCCTGAAAACACTGAAGAGTTGTATGTTTTTTTCTATTCATAATTTGGACTTGAGTCGTGAACGAGAATTGTGTATTTTTGCATAGGGAACCCATTGCAACTCGAAATGAGATCATATGATGTCGTATTCCAAATTTAATTCAATCTTCGTAACTCGGTTTATTTAGTAAGCCTGAAAACACTGAAGAGTTGTATGTTTTTTTCTATTCATAATTTGGACTTGAGTCGTGAACGAGAATTGTGTATTTTTGCATAGGGAACCCATTGCAACTCGAAATGAGATCATACGATGTCGTATTCAAAATTTAAGCCAATCTTCGTGACTCGGTTGATTTAGTAAGCCTGAAAACACTGAAGAGTTGTATGTTTTTTTCTATTCATAATTTGGACTTGAGTCGTGAACGAGAATTGTGTATTTTTGCATAGGGAACCCATTGCAACTCGAAATGAGATCATATGATGTCGTATTCCAAATTTAATTCAATCTTCGTAACTCGGTTTATTTAGTAAGCCTGAAAACACTGAAGAGTTGTATGTTTTTTTCTATTCATAATTTGGACTTGAGTCGTGAACGAGAATTGTGTATTTTTGCATAGGGATCCCATTGCAACTCGAAATGAGATCATACGATGTCGCATTCAAAATTTAAGCCAATCTTCGTGACTCGGTTGATTTAGTAAGCCTGAAAACACTCAAGAGTTGTATGTTTTTTTCTATTCATAATTTGGACTTGAGTCATGAACGAGAATTGTGTACTTTTTGCATAGAAAACCCATTGCAACTTGAAATGAGATCATACGATGTCGTATTCAAAATTTAAGCCAATCTTCGTGACTCGGTTGATTTAGTAAGCCTGAAAACACTGAAGAGTTGTATGTTTTTTTCTATTCATAATTTGGACTTGAGTCGTGAACGAGAATTGTGTATTTTTGCATAGGGAACGCATTGCAACTCGAAATGAGATCATACGATGTCGTATTCAAAATTTAAGCCAATCTTCGTGACTCGGTTGATTTAGTAAGCCTGAAAACACTGAAGAGTTGTATGTTTTTTTCTATTCATAATTTGGAATTGAGTCGTGAACGAGAATTGTGTATTTTTGCATAGAAAACCCATTGCAACTCGAAATGAGATCATACGATGTCGTATTCAAAATTTAAGCCAATCTTCGTGACTCGGTTGATTTAGTAAGCCGGAAAACACTGAAGAGTTGTATGTTTTTTTCTATTCATAATTTGGACTTGAGTCGTGAACGAGAATTGTGTATTTTTGCATAGGGAACCCATTGCAACTCGAAATGAGATCATATGATGTCGTATTCAAAATTTAAGCCAATCTTCGTGACTCGGTTGATTTAGTAAGCCTGAAAACACTGAAGAGTTGTATGTTTTTTTCTATTCATAATTTGGACTTGAGTCGTGAACGAGAATTGTGTATTTTTGCATAGGGAACCTATTGCAACTCGAAATGAGATCATACGATGTCGTATTCAAAATTTAAGCCAATCTTCGTGACTCGGTTGATTTAGTAAGCCTGAAAACACTGAAGAGTTGTATGTTTTTTTCTATTCATAATTTTTACTTGAGTCGTGAACGAGAATTGTGTATTTTTGCATGGGGAACCCATTGCAACTCGAAATGAGATCATATGATGTCGTATTCAAAATTTAAATCAATCTTCGTAACTCGGTTTATTTAGTAAGCCTGAAAACACTGAAGAGTTGTATGTTTTTTTCTATTCATAATCTGGACTTGAGTCGTGAACGAGAATTGTGTATTTTTGCATAGAAAACCCATTGCAACTCGAAATGAGATCATACGATGTCGTATTCAAAATTTAAGCCAATCTTCGTGACTCGGTTGATTTAGTAAGCCTGAAAACACTAAAGAGTTGTATGTTTTTTTCTATTCATAATTTGGACTTGAGTCGTGAACGAAAATTGTGTATTTTTGCATAGGGAACCCATTGCAACTCGAAATGAGATCATACGATGTCGTATTCAAAATTTAAGCCAATCTTCGTGACTCGGTTGATTTAGTAAGCCTGAAAACACTGAAGAGTTGTATCTTTTTTTCTATTCATAATTTGGACTTGAGTCGTGAACGAGAATTGTGTATTTTTGCATGGGGAACCCATTGCAACTCGAAATGAGATCATATGATGTCGTATTCAAAATTTAAGTCAATCTTCGTAACTCTGTTTATTTAGTAAGCCTGAAAACACTGAAGAGTTGTATGTTTTTTTCTATTCATAATTTGGACTTGAGTCGTGAACGAGAATTGTGTATTTTTTCATAGGGAACCCATTGCAACTCGAAATGAGATCATACGATGTCGCATTCAAAATTTAAGCCAATCTTCGTGACTCGGTTGATTTAGTAAGCCTGAAAACACTGAAGAGTTGTATGTTTTTTTCTATTCATAATTTGGACTTGAGTCGTGAACGAGAATTGTGTATTTTTGCATAGGGAACCCATTGCAACTCGAAATGAGATCATACGATGTCGTATTCAAAATTTAAGCCAATCTTCGTGACTCGGTTGATTTAGTAAGCCTGAAAACACTGAAGAGTTGTATGTTTTTTTCTATTCATAATTTGGACTTGAGTCGTGAACGAGAATTGTGTATTTTTGCATAGAAAACCCATTGCAACTCGAAATGAGATCATACGATGTCGTATTCAAAATTTAAGTCAATCTTCGTAACTCGGTTTATTTAGTAAGCCTGAAAACACTGAAGAGTTGTATTTTTTTTCTATTCATAATTTGGACTTGAGTCGTGAACGAGAATTGTGTATTTTTGCATAGGGAACCCATTGCAACTCGAAATGAGATCATACGATGTCGCATTCAAAATTTAAGCCAATCTTCGTGACTCGGTTGATTTAGTAAGCCCGAAAACACTGAAGAGTTGTATGTTTTTTTCTATTCATAATTTGGACTTGAGTCGTGAACGAGAATTGTGTATTTTTGCATAGAAAACCCATTGCAACTCGAAATGAGATCATACGATGTCGTATTCAAAATTTAAGCCAATCTTCGTGACTCGGTTGATTTAGTAAGCCTGAAAACACTAAAGAGTTGTATGTTTTTTTCTATTCATAATTTGGACTTGAGTCGTGAACGAAAATTGTGTATTTTTGCATAGGGAACCCATTGCAACTCGAAATGAGATCATACGATGTCGTATTCAAAATTTAAGCCAATCTTCGTGACTCGGTTGATTTAGTAAGCCTGAAAACACTGAAGAGTTGTATCTTTTTTTCTATTCATAATTTGGACTTGAGTCGTGAACGAGAATTGTGTATTTTTGCATGGGGAACCCATTGCAACTCAAAATGAGATCATATGATGTCGTATTCAAAATTTAAGTCAATCTTCGTAACTCTGTTTATTTAGTAAGCCTGAAAACACTGAAGAGTTGTATGTTTTTTTCTATTCATAATTTGGACTTGAGTCGTGAACGAGAATTGTGTATTTTTTCATAGGGAACCCATTGCAACTCGAAATGAGATCATACGATGTCGCATTCAAAATTTAAGCCAATCTTCGTGACTCGGTTGATTTAGTAAGCCTGAAAACACTGAAGAGTTGTATGTTTTTTTCTATTCATAATTTGGACTTGAGTCGTGAACGAGAATTGTGTATTTTTGCATAGGGAACCCATTGCAACTCGAAATGAGATCATACGATGTCGTATTCAAAATTTAAGCCAATCTTCGTGACTCGGTTGATTTAGTAAGCCTGAAAACACTGAAGAGTTGTATGTTTTTTTCTATTCATAATTTGGACTTGAGTCGTGAACGAGAATTGTGTATTTTTTCATAGAAAACCCATTGCAACTCGAAATGAGATCATACGATGTCGTATTCAAAATTTAAGCCAATCTTCGTGACTCGGTTGATTTAGTAAGCCGGAAAACACTGAAGAGTTGTATGTTTTTTTCTATTCATAATTTGGACTTGAGTCGTGAACGAGAATTGTGTATTTTTGCATAGGGAACCCATTGCAACTCGAAATGAGATCATATGATGTCGTATTCAAAATTTAAGTCAATCTTCGTAACTCGGTTTATTTAGTAAGCCTGAAAACACTGAAGAGTTGTATTTTTTTTCTATTCATAATTTGGACTTGAGTCGTGAACGAGAATTGTGTATTTTTGCATAGGGAACCCATTGCAACTCGAAATGAGATCATACGATGTCGCATTCAAAATTTAAGCCAATCTTCGTGACTCGGTTGATTTAGTAAGCCCGAAAACACTGAAGAGTTGTATGTTTTTTTCTATTCATAATTTGGACTTGAGTCGTGAACGAGAATTGTGTATTTTTGCATAGAAAACCCATTGCAACTCGAAATGAGATCATACGATGTCGTATTCAAAATTTAAGCCAATCTTCGTGACTCGGTTGATTTAGTAAGCCTGAAAACACTGAAGAGTTGTATGTTTTTTTCTATTCATAATTTGGACTTGAGTCGTGAACGAGAATTGTGTATTTTTGCATAGGGAACCCATTGCAACTCGAAATGAGATCATACGATGTCGTATTCAAAATTTAAGCCAATCTTCGTGACTCGGTTGATTTAGTAAGCCTGAAAACACTGAAGAGTTGTATGTTTTTTTCTATTCATAATTTGGACTTGAGTCGTGAACGAGAATTGTGTATTTTTGCATAGGGAACCCATTGCAACTCGAAATGAGATCATATGATGTCGTATTCCAAATTTAATTCAATCTTCGTAACTCGGTTTATTTAGTAAGCCTGAAAACACTGAAGAGTTGTATGTTTTTTTCTATTCATAATTTGGACTTGAGTCGTGAACGAGAATTGTGTATTTTTGCATAGGGATCCCATTGCAACTCGAAATGAGATCATACGATGTCGCATTCAAAATTTAAGCCAATCTTCGTGACTCGGTTGATTTAGTAAGCCTGAAAACACTCAAGAGTTGTATGTTTTTTTCTATTCATAATTTGGACTTGAGTCATGAACGAGAATTGTGTACTTTTTGCATAGAAAACCCATTGCAACTTGAAATGAGATCATACGATGTCGTATTCAAAATTTAAGCCAATCTTCGTGACTCGGTTGATTTAGTAAGCCTGAAAACACTGAAGAGTTGTATGTTTTTTTCTATTCATAATTTGGACTTGAGTCGTGAACGAGAATTGTGTATTTTTGCATAGGGAACCCATTGCAACTCGAAATGAGATCATACGATGTCGTATTCAAAATTTAAGCCAATCTTCGTGACTCGGTTGATTTAGTAAGCCTGAAAACACTGAAGAGTTGTATGTTTTTTTCTATTCATAATTTGGACTTGAGTCGTGAACGAGAATTGTGTATTTTTGCATAGAAAACCCATTGCAACTCGAAATGAGATCATACGATGTCGTATTCAAAATTTAAGCCAATCTTCGTGACTCGGTTGATTTAGTAAGCCGGAAAACACTGAAGAGTTGTATGTTTTTTTCTATTCATAATTTGGACTTGAGTCGTGAACGAGAATTGTGTATTTTTGCATAGGGAACCCATTGCAACTCGAAATGAGATCATATGATGTCGTATTCAAAATTTAAGTCAATCTTCGTAACTCGGTTTATTTAGTAAGCCTGAAAACACTGAAGAGTTGTATTTTTTTTCTATTCATAATTTGGACTTGAGTCGTGAACGAGAATTGTGTATTTTTGCATAGGGAACCCATTGCAACTCGAAATGAGATCATACGATGTCGCATTCAAAATTTAAGCCAATCTTCGTGACTCGGTTGATTTAGTAAGCCCGAAAACACTGAAGAGTTGTATGTTTTTTTCTATTCATAATTTGGACTTGAGTCGTGAACGAGAATTGTGTATTTTTGCATAGAAAACCCATTGCAACTCGAAATGAGATCATACGATGTCGTATTCAAAATTTAAGCCAATCTTCGTGACTCGGTTGATTTAGTAAGCCTGAAAACACTGAAGAGTTGTATGTTTTTTTCTATTCATAATTTGGACTTGAGTCGTGAACGAGAATTGTGTATTTTTGCATAGGGAACCCATTGCAACTCGAAATGAGATCATACGATGTCGTATTCAAAATTTAAGCCAATCTTCGTGACTCGGTTGATTTAGTAAGCCTGAAAACACTGAAGAGTTGTATGTTTTTTTCTATTCATAATTTGGACTTGAGTCGTGAACGAGAATTGTGTATTTTTGCATAGGGAACCCATTGCAACTCGAAATGAGATCATATGATGTCGTATTCCAAATTTAATTCAATCTTCGTAACTCGGTTTATTTAGTAAGCCTGAAAACACTGAAGAGTTGTATGTTTTTTTCTATTCATAATTTGGACTTGAGTCGTGAACGAGAATTGTGTATTTTTGCATAGGGATCCCATTGCAACTCGAAATGAGATCATACGATGTCGCATTCAAAATTTAAGCCAATCTTCGTGACTCGGTTGATTTAGTAAGCCTGAAAACACTCAAGAGTTGTATGTTTTTTTCTATTCATAATTTGGACTTGAGTCATGAACGAGAATTGTGTACTTTTTGCATAGAAAACCCATTGCAACTTGAAATGAGATCATACGATGTCGTATTCAAAATTTAAGCCAATCTTCGTGACTCGGTTGATTTAGTAAGCCTGAAAACACTGAAGAGTTGTATGTTTTTTTCTATTCATAATTTGGACTTGAGTCGTGAACGAGAATTGTGTATTTTTGCATAGGGAACGCATTGCAACTCGAAATGAGATCATACGATGTCGTATTCAAAATTTAAGCCAATCTTCGTGACTCGGTTGATTTAGTAAGCCTGAAAACACTGAAGAGTTGTATGTTTTTTTCTATTCATAATTTGGAATTGAGTCGTGAACGAGAATTGTGTATTTTTGCATAGAAAACCCATTGCAACTCGAAATGAGATCATACGATGTCGTATTCAAAATTTAAGCCAATCTTCGTGACTCGGTTGATTTAGTAAGCCGGAAAACACTGAAGAGTTGTATGTTTTTTTCTATTCATAATTTGGACTTGAGTCGTGAACGAGAATTGTGTATTTTTGCATAGGGAACCCATTGCAACTCGAAATGAGATCATATGATGTCGTATTCAAAATTTAAGCCAATCTTCGTGACTCGGTTGATTTAGTAAGCCTGAAAACACTGAAGAGTTGTATGTTTTTTTCTATTCATAATTTGGACTTGAGTCGTGAACGAGAATTGTGTATTTTTGCATAGGGAACCCATTGCAACTCGAAATGAGATCATACGATGTCGTATTCAAAATTTAAGCCAATCTTCGTGACTCGGTTGATTTAGTAAGCCTGAAAACACTGAAGAGTTGTATGTTTTTTTCTATTCATAATTTTTACTTGAGTCGTGAACGAGAATTGTGTATTTTTGCATGGGGAACCCATTGCAACTCGAAATGAGATCATATGATGTCGTATTCAAAATTTAAATCAATCTTCGTAACTCGGTTTATTTAGTAAGCCTGAAAACACTGAAGAGTTGTATGTTTTTTTCTATTCATAATTTGGACTTGAGTCGTGAACGAGAATTGTGTATTTTTGCATAGGGAACCCATTGCAACTCGAAATGAGATCATACGATGTCGTATTCAAAATTTAAGCCAATCTTCGTGACTCGGTTGATTTAGTAAGCCTGAAAACACTGAAGAGTTGTATGTTTTTTTCTATTCATAATTTGGACTTGAGTCGTGAACGAGAATTGTGTATTTTTGCATGGGGAACCCATTGCAACTCGAAATGAGATCATATGATGTCGTATTCAAAATTTAAGTCAATCTTCGTAACTCGGTTTATTTAGTAAGCCTGAAAACACTGAAGAGTTGTATGTTTTTTTCTATTCATAATTTGGACTTGAGTCGTGAACGAGAATTGTGTATTTTTGCATAGGGAACCCATTGCAACTCGAAATGAGATCATACGATGTCGCATTCAAAATTTAAGCCAATCTTCGTGACTCGGTTGATTTATTAAGCCTGAAAACACTGAAGAGTTGTATGTTTTTTTCTATTCATAATTTGGACTTGAGTCGTGAACGAGAATTGTGTATTTTTGCATAGGGAACCCATTGCAACTCGAAATGAGATCATACGATGTCGTATTCAAAATTTAAGCCAATCTTCGTGACTCGGTTGATTTAGTAAGCCTGAAAACACTGAAGAGTTGTATGTTTTTTTCTATTCATAATTTGGACTTGAGTCGTGAACGAGAATTGTGTATTTTTGCATAGAAAACCCATTGCAACTCGACGATAACATGTAAGTATATTAGAAAAACCGTCAATAGTTCGTCTGTACAGAGAGAATATATGAGCAAAAATGTAGGCTAACCAAAGGTTGGATAACCCATTACCTGCCAAAAAAAATAAGGGTGCCATGACAGCCCCCTCCTATACTACCTCACGGCCAATCACAAACACAAATAGGTGATTGGCAAAAAGTTATCAAAGTACTACCAAATCATAAGGATAGATGCAATACAGAATTTTATAGACAACATATTGTATCCTGGCACAAACTTGCTCCTCCTTTGGCAAGAAATCATCAAATCGAGCTGCATTCCTGACTCTCCAAAGCGAGTATATGGTGCACGAGAAAGCAATCCTGGCAGCCTTGGCTCGTACACTAGCTCCACTCCTCTCCTTCTTGATCCATTTGACCGCACTAGCTAGGGTCCCCATCACTCGTGGAATGCCAATCCATGCTTTCATCATAGCCCAAACTTTTCCTGAAAAAGAGCATTCAAAGTAGAGGTGTGGAACCGTTTCCGGTCCACCCTTGCACAATACACACGTATTATCCACATCCAATCTATGAAGATTATCACACGTGGCTAATCTATTACGGAATGCCAGCCAAGTAATAAAGGAAAACTTGGGAGGAATGTAATCTTTCCAAATAAATGGCATCCACACACGGGTGGCAGCCCTATTCCTAATTAAATCATAAACCTTGGAGGATACAAGCTTGCCATTTGATTGAAGAGCATTTAGGCCAAGTATAGCACTCGGAATGTCCGGGAATTTGGAAAGTATTTCATCACGGATTAATGCTATCTTTTTGAATAATTGTGAATCTCTTTCGTGTGGGACAAACTCCCACACACTCCTTCCCTTTAGATAAACCCCATGCACCCACTTGACCCAAAGAGTATCCTTTTTAGTGTGTATATCCCAAAAAGTTTTTGAAAGTAGAGCCTTGTTCCAAACCTTCGTATCATGTATACCAAGTCCACCTTCTTCTTTCGGGAGGCAAATATCCGCCCAGGCGACCCTAGCGAATTTGCTTCCCCAAAGAAAAATGCGGCAAATGGATGTAATCCTGTCAAGAATAACATTGGGGATGGGAAACATTTGTAGCCAAAAAGAGTGTACCCCCTGTATAACTGATTTGACTAGCTCAACTCTGCCTGCATAAGATAAAGATTTAAGACTCCAAGCATTAATAAAAGTGGTGATGGACTCTAAAAGGGGTGCATATTGGGCCACAGATAGCTTTAGGGGCGCCAGAGGGACCCCAAGATAAGTGACCGGGAATGCACCAATTTTAAAGTCCACCAGTTCAAGTATAGTATCAAGCTCATAATATGCATTACCACCAAGGAAGATATTTGATTTATCATAATTGACCCTAAGGCCAGATATGTTACCAAAATCTTCCAAAGCCTGTGTAAGAATCTGTATAGATGTGATATCACCTCTAGAAAAAAGCATCAAATCATCAGCATATGCCACATGTGAAATATTGAGTGACCCACACAGAGGATGGTGATTGAACATAGGGTTGTTGGTCCTATCATTCAATAGTCTAGACAAGTACTCCAAGCAAAGGACAAATAAGAGGGGGGACATAGGGTCCCCTTGCCGAAGCCCTCTTTTACCCTCAAAATGGCCATGGAGAACACCATTGATTGATATGGAGTATGAAGCGGTGGTGACACACTCCATAATCCAGTGTATGAATCTGCCCGGGAATCCCAAGTGGGTCAACATACTAGTAAGGAAGTCCCAAGATATAGTATCATAGGCTTTCCGGAGGTCAACCTTGATCATACATCTTGGAGACATACGTTTCCTAGCATATCCTTTAATCAGTTCTTGGGCAACAAACACATTATCAATCATGAGTCTCCCATCAACAAAGGCCCCCTGGGCTTGGTCAATAAGGTCCGGAAGGCACGGGATCATTCTTTTAGAAATGATCTTAGTGATGACTTTGTATACCACATTTGTACAAGCGATTGGTCTAAAGTCAGCCGGCGTGGGAGAATGGGTTGTCTTAGGAATTAAAGCAATAACCGTGTGGTTAGTTTGCTTTAATAACCTACCCGACAAAAAGAAGGCCTTAACAGCCTTGGTGAAATCATAACCAACCCTGGTCCAATTCTTTTTAAAAAATGCCGATGTGTATCCATCAGGACCAGGTGATTTGTTGTCACCAATGTCAAACAAAGCCTCTTTGATTTCCACATCTGTGACAGGACCAATAAGGCTGGCCGAGGCAGCAGAAGGGAGACATCTACCCGAGGCAACTATATTGGGGTCCAGTCCGGAGGTAGGATAGTGAGTACCAAATAAGTCAGTGTAAAACTTCACCAGTTCCGTAGCCACTTGGTCAATAGAGGTGGTAGTCATTCCATTTTGGAGTTTGAGAGCCGTAATGGAGTTTCTAGCCACATTCTTTTTCACAATAGCATGGAAGTATTTGGTGCATTTATCACTTTGGACAAGATGGTTAGCCTTGGCCTTTTGCCTAAAAAAGTCTTCTTCAGCCACTTTAAGGTTAAGAAGTTTTTTCTTGATCAAGGAGAGTTCTTCTTTTATAGTTTCATCCAACGGAGAGAGTATAGAGAGCCCGAGGAGCCTTTTATACTCTTTCTTGGAGTCCTTAACTCTTTCAGAAATGTGGCCAAAGTGGAGTTTATTTAGCTCTCTAAGTGGTCTTTTGAGGTCCTTCAATTTCTTGGCTAAGATGAATTGGGAGCTACCGTATACCTCTCTATCCCAATGGGTAGTGAGGATGGCATTGAAATTTTCATGATTTAGCCACATATTAAAAAATTTAAAAGGCCGAGAGGCAGCCCCATTAGTTTTCCCAATGGAAACCATGGAAGCTACATGGTCGGATTCAAGTTCGAAATCATGAAAATGTGTTTTGCACTCAATATCCAAAGTAGACCAAAAAGAATTAATAAGAACTCGATCTAGTTTAGCCCAAAGGGAACCTCTATTCCAAGTAAGGAATTGGCCCGTGGATGGACAATCAACAAGATTAGTTTGCAATTTAAAATCATTTAGATGTTGCATATGATAGGCCGAGGGAGGGGAAGGACCCACCCTCTCATTTGGGCTTCCAACACAATTAAAGTCTCCCATTACTAGCCACGGGCTATTAATGTTAGGCTCCAAGTTTGCTAGATGATCCCAAAGGGCCTTTCTCTCAAGAGCCGTGTAGAGAGCATACACAAAAGTAACAAGATACTCAATTTGAGTAACCTTACAAGTGGCGGTAAGGTGTACATGTTGCTTGTCAATTTCAAGTACATTAATATGAACAAAATGTGGGTCCCAAATGATGCCAATACGGCCACCATCAATTTTGTCAAAATTAGTAATAGATAGCCAAGAAGGTAACCTATTTGAACTAAAATTAACAAAATTAGTAGTGGTCATTTTGGTTTCAAGGAGACAACACAAATGAATATTATTAGTGCAAATAAACTTAAGGATAGAGTTTTGTTTGGAGACCTTATTGAGGCCTCTTATATTCCATGCGGACACAATCATCAAGACCTTTTGTTGTTGTTCCTCCTCCCCCCTTTCTTTCCTTGGACTCTCGGCCTAGCCCCATTTTTTTTCAACAAATGGCTCGGCTTTGCTCTTTCTTTGTACCTAGTAAGATATAATAAAGTATAGGGATATTCAATAAACCAAGAGTTAAATTCATACCCATAATCCGTAGCAAAGACCCCCGGGATAGTCTCCAAGCATGTAGTCGTGAATGTGAGTCCCTCGGTAAGCTCATCTTGGGTGGCTCTCAAGTAGTTGTCAAGCCTCACCATTTGGTCTTTAACTTCACCGGAATGTAGTAGGTGGATCAAAGGGAGATTATCTTTGCCAAGTTCAAGCTTAACAATGACATCATCTCGGTATGCATCCCTAATATCATTCACCACACGTACTTTGTTGAAATCTTTCATACTTGGCCTTTTTACAAACGAAGCTTTCCCCCTCGGGCAGCCATCTTCATAATATCGGCACAAATAATGTCTAAAAACAGCCCTCATAAAAGAAGGATCAAAAGTATACTCCTTATCTCTTATTGTTATTCCGGGAAGATCTTCAAGGCATTCTTTGGTGAAAAGCATTCCGGGTTGGTCTTCCTTTACTATCTTGAGATGATGGTCCATCTTGATGATAGTAGCATCCTTATCTACATGCTTCTTGTGCGTAACATTGATATTTGGCATGAGCACCTCATCGGTTCCCATTTGAACTATCACCTCGTCTTGGTACGTATCATGAAAGTTGTGGACTTTCCGGATAAGTTCTTCTTCACCATCCTTGAAATCGGATGTGACAACCTCACCTCTTATAGGCTTTCTCTTTCCCCATTTAAAGAGCCGAAACTTCTTGAAAAATGGATGATCTCTTTTAGTAATAAAGAGATCACTTTCCTCCTCAATAAGTTGCTCATTACTCACTGTTTTGGCACCCAAATTCACTGTTTTGGCAGCCACATTACAGCTCTCGGCTTCTCCTTCAACCACATCCTTCGTACTCACTGTTTTTGCATCACAAATTGCACCCTCGGCAGCCCCTTCTTCCATATTAATACCCATACTTTTTTTGATAACATCTTCTTTAGCTTTCTTCTCAATTTCGGCAATAATGGAGCAAGTAAAGGCATGGTGGCCAAACTTTTTACAATGGAAACAATAATTTGGAAATGTTTCATACCTCACAAATTGAGTGTGTAGTTTGCCATTTGGTAACTTGATCTTGAGCTCAAGTGGAGGTGGTTTAGATGCATCCACTTCAATTAGAACTCTTGCAAAGTTAGATCTAGCCTTCTCAAGAGTAACTCTATCCGTAGTCAAAGGTAAGCCCACCTTAGATGCCACCTCACTTATAATGTCCTCATTCCAAATCCGCATAGGTAAATGGGGGAATTGCACCCAAATAGGAACTTTGAGAAATTCCTCATCACTCATAGAAAAGTCATCCGATAGCAATTTCAATGGAAATCTTTTCCCAAATAAAGTGTACGGACCTTCCATAAGCACTTTAGCCCTATCTTTGTCATTTTGGAATTTAAAAATAACCCATCCTTTATCATGACTTCTAAATCGGCACGGGACAGCCCATTTTTGCACAATGTTTTGGAGATTTTTATACCCGGGATAGCCACCATCAAAGTAAGCAACTAAACAATGCCCCCAAATATCAATCATGGATGGTAGCACTCGATTGGTGAGGTCAATAATGTCTCCTTTAGGCTCAATATATCTTAGCTTCATACCCTTATCGGGTTCCCTATTATCCTTGAAAAGTGAAACAAATGAGGGTTTAGAGCCATTCCCCCACTTGTTACCTCCCAGAACCATGTCCTTACTGGCAGAAGGCATGTCCACGGCCTGGCAGAGTAGTGCCGCGGTCTGGCCAGTAGATGCCGCGGCGTGGCTCGCATGTAATGCCGCAGTGTCAACTACCGCAGCCTGGGTTAATGCCGCGGCCTGAATAGTTGCCACGTCCTGGATTTGTGCCGCGGCATAAATAGGTTGTGCCGCAGTCTGAGTGGGCAGTGCCGCGGGTGCAGCAGGAGTTGCCACACTTTGGTTAACCATGGCTTCCTCTCTTTCCAGGATCTCTTTAACAGTTGGGTCAAGTTGATACTCCACCTCTTCAGTAACCATATTGTCATAAATGTCATCAGCAGGTGGTACACCAGCATCATTGGTTGCCTCAGTAGGTGTATCTTCCAGGGGGACACTAGTCAGTTCGAGGCCATCATCTTGGGGGGTAGAGTTCACCTCCATCGTTACATCCGTGTCCAGGTGTACACTTCCCAGGCTTGCATCCACAGAGTTAACATCCTCTTCTCGGGAAACTTCAAGGATGGTTTCGAGTGTTGAAGAAACAGTAGCATCTGTTAAGAGAAAGGTTTGAGAGTTTCCCTCCCTATCCTGCGTCTGGAGGGCCTCCTCCATTTCCTTGCTCTGTTTTGCCTTTAGCCGAGATGATGATTTGGTGGGTGCAGGAGTCTCTTTCTTTTTTTTCGTAGCCATGAAGAGTAGATGAAGGGGAAGCTAAGAGGTAGCAAACCCCTCCTAGGTGACCATGACCGTACCTTCCTGTTTCAGATAACAGAGTGCCGAAATGGAAAGAGCCGTTGAGGAAGAAGACCCAAAAACCGACCTTCCCAGATGATGGAAAAGAATGTATATGCTTGATCTACAAACCTACGGGAACTCAAAAACACCTTCCAAGAGAAAATTGAGCGAGAGAAGCAGGAGCAAAAGGCGTTGACCTGAAACTCGTGAACAGTAACCCGTCGGTGTTTGTTGATGAAGAACAGTCCAAACTCCCCAAAAGAGAGCTCGAAAATTGGGGGATTTACTCCCGAAAGAAGTTACGGAAGTAAAGCAACCAACATACAAGCTCAAACTGAAGATCAATGGAGGAAAACGAGCTGATTTGAGGATTGCCGTAGAAGAGCCTCGACGCGAGGGAGAGAACAGCTCTCAACTTCTAACCCAACACCCCATTGCCAACCCATTGCAACTCGAAATGAGATCATACGATGTCGTATTCAAAATTTAAGCCAATCTTCGTGACTCGGTTGATTTAGTAAGCCGGAAAACACTGAAGAGTTGTATGTTTTTTTCTATTCATAATTTGGACTTGAGTCGTGAACGAGAATTGTGTATTTTTGCATAGGCAACCCATTGCAACTCGAAATGAGATCATATGATGTCGTATTCAAAATTTAAGTCAATCTTCGTAACTCGGTTTATTTAGTAAGCCTGAAAACACTGAAGAGTTGTATTTTTTTTCTATTCATAATTTGTACTTGAGTCGTGAACGAGAATTGTGTATTTTTGCATAGGGAACCCATTGCAACTCGAAATGAGATCATACGATGTCGCATTCAAAATTTAAGCCAATCTTCGTGACTCGGTTGATTTAGTAAGCCCGAAAACACTGAAGAGTTGTATGTTTTTTTCTATTCATAATTTGGACTTGAGTCGTGAACGAGAATTGTGTATTTTTGCATAGAAAACCCATTGCAACTCGAAATGAGATCATACGATGTCGTATTCAAAATTTAAGCCAATCTTCGTGACTCGGTTGATTTAGTAAGCCTGAAAACACTGAAGAGTTGTATGTTTTTTTCTATTCATAATTTGGACTTGAGTCGTGAACGAGAATTGTGTATTTTTGCATAGGGAACCCATTGCAACTCGAAATGAGATCATACGATGTCGTATTCAAAATTTAAGCCAATCTTCGTGACTCGGTTGATTTAGTAAGCCTGAAAACACTGAAGAGTTGTATGTTTTTTTCTATTCATAATTTGGACTTGAGTCGTGAACGAGAATTGTGTATTTTTGCATGGGGAACCCATTGCAACTCGAAATGAGATCATATGATGTCGTATTCAAAATTTAAGTCAATCTTCGTAACTCGGTTTATTTAGTAAGCCTGAAAACACTGAAGAGTTGTATGTTTTTTTCTATTCATAATTTGGACTTGAGTCGTGAACGAGAATTGTGTATTTTTGCATAGGGAACCCATTGCAACTCGAAATGAGATCATACGATGTCGTATTCAAAATTTAAGCCAATCTTCGTGACTCGGTTGATTTAGTAAGCCTGAAAACACTGAAGAGTTGTATGTTTTTTTCTATTCATAATTTGGACTTGAGTCGTGAACGAGAATTGTGTATTTTTGCATGGGGAACCCATTGCAACTCGAAATGAGATCATATGATGTCGTATTCAAAATTTAAGTCAATCTTCGTAACTCGGTTTATTTAGTAAGCCTGAAAACACTGAAGAGTTGTATGTTTTTTTCTATTCATAATTTGGACTTGAGTCGTGAACGAGAATTGTGTATTTTTGCATAGGGAACCCATTGCAACTCGAAATGAGATCATACGATGTCGTATTCAAAATTTAAGCCAATCTTCGTGACTCGGTTGATTTAGTAAGCCTGAAAACACTGAAGAGTTGTATGTTTTTTTCTATTCATAATTTGGACTTGAGTCGTGAACGAGAATTGTGTATTTTTGCATAGGGAACCCATTTCAACTCGAAATGAGATCATACGATGTCGCATTCAAAATTTAAGCCAATCTTCGTGACTCGGTTGATTTAGTAAGCCTGAAAACACTGAAGAGTTGTATTTTTTTTCTATTCATAATTTGGACTTGAGTCGTGAACAAGAATTGTGTATTTTTGCATAGGGAACCCATTGCAACTCGAAATGAGATCATACGATGTCGCATTCAAAATTTAAGCCAATCTTCGTGACTCGGTTGATTTAGTAAGCCCGAAAACACTGAAGAGTTGTATGTTTTTTTCTATTCATAATTTGGACTTGAGTCGTGAACGAGAATTGTGTATTTTTGCATAGAAAACCCATTGCAACTCGAAATGAGATCATACGATGTCGTATTCAAAATTTAAGTCAATCTTCGTGACTCGGTTGATTTAGTAAGCCTGAAAACACTGAAGAGTTGTATGTTTTTTTCTATTCATAATTTGGACTTGAGTCGTGAACGAGAATTGTGTATTTTTGCATAGGGAACCCATTGCAACTCGAAATGAGATCATACGATGTCGTATTCAAAATTTAAGCCAATCTTCGTGACTCGGTTGATTTAGTAAGCCTGAAAACACTGAAGAGTTGTATGTTTTTTTCTATTCATAATTTGGACTTGAGTCGTGAACGAGAATTGTGTATTTTTGCATAGGGAACCCATTGCAACTCGAAATGAGATCATATGATGTCGTATTCAAAATTTAATTCAATCTTCGTAACTCGGTTTATTTAGTAAGCCTGAAAACACTGAAGAGTTGTATGTTTTTTTCTATTCATAATTTGGACTTGAGTCGTGAACGAGAATTGTGTATTTTTGCATAGGGATCCCATTGCAACTCGAAATGAGATCATACGATGTCGCATTCAAAATTTAAGCCAATCTTCGTGACTCGGTTGATTTAGTAAGCCTGAAAACACTCAAGAGTTGTATGTTTTTTTCTATTCATAATTTGGACTTGAGTCATGAACGAGAATTGTGTACTTTTTGCATAGAAAACCCATTGCAACTTGAAATGAGATCATACGATGTCGTATTCAAAATTTAAGCCAATCTTCGTGACTCGGTTGATTTAGTAAGCCTGAAAACACTGAAGAGTTGTATGTTTTTTTCTATTCATAATTTGGACTTGAGTCGTGAACGAGAATTGTGTATTTTTGCATAGGGAACCCATTGCAACTCGAAATGAGATCATACGATGTCGTATTCAAAATTTAAGCCAATCTTCGTGACTCGGTTGATTTAGTAAGCCTGAAAACACTGAAGAGTTGTATGTTTTTTTCTATTCATAATTTGGACTTGAGTCGTGAACGAGAATTGTGTATTTTTGCATAGAAAACCCATTGCAACTCGAAATGAGATCATACGATGTCGTATTCAAAATTTAAGCCAATCTTCGTGACTCGATTGATTTAGTAAGCCGGAAAACACTGAAGAGTTGTATGTTTTTTTCTATTCATAATTTGGACTTGAGTCGTGAACGAGAATTGTGTATTTTTGCATAGGGAACCCATTGCAACTCGAAATGAGATCATAAGATGTCGCATTCAAAATTTAAGCCAATCTTCGTGACTCGGTTGATTTCGTAAGCCTGAAAACACTGAAGAGTTGTATGTTTTTTTCTATTCATAATTTGGACTTGAGTCGTGAACGAGAATTGTGTATTTTTGCATAGGGAACCCATTGCAACTCGAAATGAGATCATACGATGTCGTATTCAAAATTTAAGCCAATCTTCGTGACTCGATTGATTTAGTAAGCCTGAAAACACTGAAGAGTTGTATGTTTTTTTCTATTCATAATTTGGACTTGAGTCGTGAACGAGAATTGTGTATTTTTGCATAGAAAACCCATTGCAACTCGAAATGAGATCATACGATGTCGTATTCAAAATTTAAGCCAATCTTCGTGACTCGGTTGATTTAGTAAGCCGGAAAACATTGAAGAGTTGTATGTTTTTTTCTATTCATAATTTGGACTTGAGTCGTGAACGAGAATTGTGTATTTTTGCATAGGGAACCCATTGCAACTCGAAATGAGATCATATGATGTCGTATTCAAAATTTAAGTCAATCTTCGTAACTCGGTTTATTTAGTAAGCCTGAAAACACTGAAGAGTTGTATGTTTTTTTCTATTCATAATTTGGACTTGAGTCGTGAACGAGAATTGTGTATTTTTGCATAGGGAACCCATTTCAACTCGAAATGAGATCATACGATGTCGCATTCAAAATTTAAGCCAATCTTCGTGACTCGGTTGATTTAGTAAGCCCGAAAACACTGAAGAGTTGTATGTTTTTTTCTATTCATAATTTGGACTTGAGTCGTGAACGAGAATTGTGTATTTTTGCATAGAAAACCCATTGCAACTCGAAATGAGATCATACGATGTCGTATTCAAAATTTAAGTCAATCTTCGTGACTCGGTTGATTTAGTAAGCCTGAAAACACTGAAGAGTTGTATGTTTTTTTCTATTCATAATTTGGACTTGAGTCGTGAACGAGAATTGTGTATTTTTGCATAGGGAACCCATTGCAACTCGAAATGAGATCATACGATGTCGTATTCAAAATTTAAGCCAATCTTCGTGACTCGGTTGATTTAGTAAGCCTGAAAACACTGAAGAGTTGTATGTTTTTTTCTATTCATAATTTGGACTTGAGTCGTGAACGAGAATTGTGTATTTTTGCATAGGGAACCCATTGCAACTCGAAATGAGATCATATGATGTCGTATTCAAAATTTAATTCAATCTTCGTAACTCGGTTTATTTAGTAAGCCTGAAAACACTGAAGAGTTGTATGTTTTTTTCTATTCATAATTTGGACTTGAGTCGTGAACGAGAATTGTGTATTTTTGCATAGGGATCCCATTGCAACTCGAAATGAGATCATACGATGTCGCATTCAAAATTTAAGCCAATCTTCGTGACTCGGTTGATTTAGTAAGCCTGAAAACACTCAAGAGTTGTATGTTTTTTTCTATTCATAATTTGGACTTGAGTCATGAACGAGAATTGTGTACTTTTTGCATAGAAAACCCATTGCAACTTGAAATGAGATCATACGATGTCGTATTCAAAATTTAAGCCAATCTTCGTGACTCGGTTGATTTAGTAAGCCTGAAAACACTGAAGAGTTGTATGTTTTTTTCTATTCATAATTTGGACTTGAGTCGTGAACGAGAATTGTGTATTTTTGCATAGGGAACCCATTGCAACTCGAAATGAGATCATACGATGTCGTATTCAAAATTTAAGCCAATCTTCGTGACTCGGTTGATTTAGTAAGCCTGAAAACACTGAAGAGTTGTATGTTTTTTTCTATTCATAATTTGGACTTGAGTCGTGAACGAGAATTGTGTATTTTTGCATAGAAAACCCATTGCAACTCGAAATGAGATCATACGATGTCGTATTCAAAATTTAAGCCAATCTTCGTGACTCGATTGATTTAGTAAGCCGGAAAACACTGAAGAGTTGTATGTTTTTTTCTATTCATAATTTGGACTTGAGTCGTGAACGAGAATTGTGTATTTTTGCATAGGGAACCCATTGCAACTCGAAATGAGATCATAAGATGTCGCATTCAAAATTTAAGCCAATCTTCGTGACTCGGTTGATTTAGTAAGCCTGAAAACACTGAAGAGTTGTATGTTTTTTTCTATTCATAATTTGGACTTGAGTCGTGAACGAGAATTGTGTATTTTTGCATAGGGAACCCATTGCAACTCGAAATGAGATCATACGATGTCGTATTCAAAATTTAAGCCAATCTTCGTGACTCGATTGATTTAGTAAGCCTGAAAACACTGAAGAGTTGTATGTTTTTTTCTATTCATAATTTGGACTTGAGTCGTGAACGAGAATTGTGTATTTTTGCATAGAAAACCCATTGCAACTCGAAATGAGATCATACGATGTCGTATTCAAAATTTAAGCCAATCTTCGTGACTCGGTTGATTTAGTAAGCCGGAAAACATTGAAGAGTTGTATGTTTTTTTCTATTCATAATTTGGACTTGAGTCGTGAACGAGAATTGTGTATTTTTGCATAGGGAACCCATTGCAACTCGAAATGAGATCATATGATGTCGTATTCAAAATTTAAGTCAATCTTCGTAACTCGGTTTATTTAGTAAGCCTGAAAACACTGAAGAGTTGTATTTTTTTTCTATTCATAATTTGGACTTGAGTCGTGAACGAGAATTGTGTATTTTTGCATAGGGAACCCATTGCAACTCGAAATGAGATCATACGATGTCGCATTCAAAATTTAAGCCAATCTTCGTGACTCGGTTGATTTAGTAAGCCCGAAAACACTGAAGAGTTGTATGTTTTTTTCTATTCATAATTTGGACTTGAGTCGTGAACGAGAATTGTGTATTTTTGCATAGAAAACCCATTGCAACTCGAAATGAGATCATACGATGTCGTATTCAAAATTTAAGCCAATCTTCGTGACTCGGTTGATTTAGTAAGCCTGAAAACACTGAAGAGTTGTATGTTTTTTTCTATTCATAATTTGGACTTGAGTCGTGAACGAGAATTGTGTATTTTTGCATAGGGAACCCATTGCAACTCGAAATGAGATCATACGATGTCGTATTCAAAATTTAAGCCAATCTTCGTGACTCGGTTGATTTAGTAAGCCTGAAAACACTGAAGAGTTGTATGTTTTTTTCTATTCATAATTTGGACTTGAGTCGTGAACGAGAATTGTGTATTTTTGCATGGGGAACCCATTGCAACTCGAAATGAGATCATATGATGTCGTATTCAAAATTTAAGTCAATCTTCGTAACTCGGTTTATTTAGTAAGCCTGAAAACACTGAAGAGTTGTATGTTTTTTTCTATTCATAATTTGGACTTGAGTCGTGAACGAGAATTGTGTATGTTTGCATAGGGAACCCATTGCAACTCGAAATGAGATCATAAGATGTCGCATTCAAAATTTAAGCCAATCTTCGTGACTCGGTTGATTTAGTAAGCCTGAAAACACTGAAGAGTTGTATGTTTTTTTCTATTCATAATTTGGACTTGAGTCGTGAACGAGAATTGTGTATTTTTGCATAGGGAACCCATTGCAACTCGAAATGAGATCATACGATGTCGTATTCAAAATTTAAGCCAATCTTCGTGACTCGATTGATTTAGTAAGCCTGAAAACACTGAAGAGTTGTATGTTTTTTTCTATTCATAATTTGGACTTGAGTCGTGAACGAGAATTGTGTATTTTTGCATAGAAAACCCATTGCAACTCGAAATGAGATCATACGATGTCGTATTCAAAATTTAAGCCAATCTTCGTGACTCGGTTGATTTAGTAAGCCGGAAAACATTGAAGAGTTGTATGTTTTTTTCTATTCATAATTTGGACTTGAGTCGTGAACGAGAATTGTGTATTTTTGCATAGGGAACCCATTGCAACTCGAAATGAGATCATATGATGTCGTATTCAAAATTTAAGTCAATCTTCGTAACTCGGTTTATTTAGTAAGCCTGAAAACACTGAAGAGTTGTATTTTTTTTCTATTCATAATTTGGACTTGAGTCGTGAACGAGAATTGTGTATTTTTGCATAGGGAACCCATTGCAACTCGAAATGAGATCATACGATGTCGCATTCAAAATTTAAGCCAATCTTCGTGACTCGGTTGATTTAGTAAGCCCGAAAACACTGAAGAGTTGTATGTTTTTTTCTATTCATAATTTGGACTTGAGTCGTGAACGAGAATTGTGTATTTTTGCATAGAAAACCCATTGCAACTCGAAATGAGATCATACGATGTCGTATTCAAAATTTAAGCCAATCTTCGTGACTCGATTGATTTAGTAAGCCGGAAAACACTGAAGAGTTGTATGTTTTTTTCTATTCATAATTTGGACTTGAGTCGTGAACGAGAATTGTGTATTTTTGCATAGGGAACCCATTGCAACTCGAAATGAGATCATAAGATGTCGCATTCAAAATTTAAGCCAATCTTCGTGACTCGGTTGATTTAGTAAGCCTGAAAACACTGAAGAGTTGTATGTTTTTTTCTATTCATAATTTGGACTTGAGTCGTGAACGAGAATTGTGTATTTTTGCATAGGGAACCCATTGCAACTCGAAATGAGATCATACGATGTCGTATTCAAAATTTAAGCCAATCTTCGTGACTCGATTGATTTAGTAAGCCTGAAAACACTGAAGAGTTGTATGTTTTTTTCTATTCATAATTTGGACTTGAGTCGTGAACGAGAATTGTGTATTTTTGCATAGAAAACCCATTGCAACTCGAAATGAGATCATACGATGTCGTATTCAAAATTTAAGCCAATCTTCGTGACTCGGTTGATTTAGTAAGCCGGAAAACATTGAAGAGTTGTATGTTTTTTTCTATTCATAATTTGGACTTGAGTCGTGAACGAGAATTGTGTATTTTTGCATAGGGAACCCATTGCAACTCGAAATGAGATCATATGATGTCGTATTCAAAATTTAAGTCAATCTTCGTAACTCGGTTTATTTAGTAAGCCTGAAAACACTGAAGAGTTGTATTTTTTTTCTATTCATAATTTGGACTTGAGTCGTGAACGAGAATTGTGTATTTTTGCATAGGGAACCCATTGCAACTCGAAATGAGATCATACGATGTCGCATTCAAAATTTAAGCCAATCTTCGTGACTCGGTTGATTTAGTAAGCCCGAAAACACTGAAGAGTTGTATGTTTTTTTCTATTCATAATTTGGACTTGAGTCGTGAACGAGAATTGTGTATTTTTGCATAGAAAACCCATTGCAACTCGAAATGAGATCATACGATGTCGTATTCAAAATTTAAGCCAATCTTCGTGACTCGGTTGATTTAGTAAGCCTGAAAACACTGAAGAGTTGTATGTTTTTTTCTATTCATAATTTGGACTTGAGTCGTGAACGAGAATTGTGTATTTTTGCATAGGGAACCCATTGCAACTCGAAATGAGATCATACGATGTCGTATTCAAAATTTAAGCCAATCTTCGTGACTCGGTTGATTTAGTAAGCCTGAAAACACTGAAGAGTTGTATGTTTTTTTCTATTCATAATTTGGACTTGAGTCGTGAACGAGAATTGTGTATTTTTGCATGGGGAACCCATTGCAACTCGAAATGAGATCATATGATGTCGTATTCAAAATTTAAGTCAATCTTCGTAACTCGGTTTATTTAGTAAGCCTGAAAACACTGAAGAGTTGTATGTTTTTTTCTATTCATAATTTGGACTTGAGTCGTGAACGAGAATTGTGTATGTTTGCATAGGGAACCCATTGCAACTCGAAATGAGATCATAAGATGTCGCATTCAAAATTTAAGCCAATCTTCGTGACTCGGTTGATTTAGTAAGCCTGAAAACACTGAAGAGTTGTATGTTTTTTTCTATTCATAATTTGGACTTGAGTCGTGAACGAGAATTGTGTATTTTTGCATAGGGAACCCATTGCAACTCGAAATGAGATCATACGATGTCGTATTCAAAATTTAAGCCAATCTTCGTGACTCGATTGATTTAGTAAGCCTGAAAACACTGAAGAGTTGTATGTTTTTTTCTATTCATAATTTGGACTTGAGTCGTGAACGAGAATTGTGTATTTTTGCATAGAAAACCCATTGCAACTCGAAATGAGATCATACGATGTCGTATTCAAAATTTAAGCCAATCTTCGTGACTCGGTTGATTTAGTAAGCCGGAAAAAATTGAAGAGTTGTATGTTTTTTTCTATTCATAATTTGGACTTGAGTCGTGAACGAGAATTGTGTATTTTTGCATAGGGAACCCATTGCAACTCGAAATGAGATCATATGATGTCGTATTCAAAATTTAAGTCAATCTTCGTAACTCGGTTTATTTAGTAAGCCTGAAAACACTGAAGAGTTGTATTTTTTTTCTATTCATAATTTGGACTTGAGTCGTGAACGAGAATTGTGTATTTTTGCATAGGGAACCCATTGCAACTCGAAATGAGATCATACGATGTCGCATTCAAAATTTATGCCAATCTTCGTGACTCGGTTGATTTAGTAAGCCCGAAAACACTGAAGAGTTGTATGTTTTTTTCTATTCATAATTTGGACTTGAGTCGTGAACGAGAATTGTGTATTTTTGCATAGAAAACCCATTGCAACTCGAAATGAGATCATACGATGTCGTATTCAAAATTTAAGCCAATCTTCGTGACTCAGTTGATTTAGTAAGCCTGAAAACACTGAAGAGTTGTATGTTTTTTTCTATTCATAATTTGGACTTGAGTCGTGAACGAGAATTGTGTATTTTTGCATAGGGAACCCATTGCAACTCGAAATGAGATCATACGATGTCGTATTAAAAATTTAAGCCAATCTTCGTGACTCGGTTGATTTAGTAAGCCTGAAAACACTGAAGAGTTGTATGTTTTTTTCTATTCATAATTTGGACTTGAGTCGTGAACGAGAATTGTGTATTTTTGCATAGGGAACCCATTGCAACTCGAAATGAGATCATATGATGTCGTATTCAAAATTTAAGTCAATCTTCGTAACTCGGTTTATTTAGTAAGCCTGAAAACACTGAAGAGTTGTATGTTTTTTTCTATTCATAATTTGGACTTGAGTCGTGAACGAGAATTGTGTATTTTTGCATAGGGATCCCATTGCAACTCGAAATGAGATCATACGATGTCGCATTCAAAATTTAAGCCAATCTTCGTGACTCGGTTGATTTAGTAAGCCTGAAAACACTCAAGAGTTGTATGTTTTTTTCTATTCATAATTTGGACTTGAGTCGTGAACGAGAATTGTGTACTTTTGCATAGAAAACCCATTGCAACTCGAAATGAGATCATACGATGTCGTATTCAAAATTTAAGCCAATCTTCGTGACTCGGTTGATTTAGTAAGCCTGAAAACACTGAAGAGTTGTATGTTTTTTTCTATTCATAATTTGGACTTGAGTCGTGAACGAGAATTGTGTATTTTTGCATAGGGAACCCATTGCAACTCGAAATGAGATCATACGATGTCGTATTCAAAATTTAAGCCAATCTTCGTGACTCGGTTGATTTAGTAAGCCTGAAAACACTAAAGAGTTGTATGTTTTTTTCTATTCATAATTTGGACTTGAGTCGTGAATGAGAATTGTGTATTTTTGCATAGGGAACTCATTGCAACTCGAAATGAGATCATATGATGTCGTATTCAAAATTTAAGTCAATCTTCGTAACTCGGTTTATTTAGTAAGCCTGAAAACACTGAAGAGTTGTATGTTTTTTTCTATTCATAATTTGGACTTGAGTCGTGAACGAGAATTGTGTATTTTTGCATAGGGAACCCATTGCAACTCGAAATGAGATCATACGATGTCGCATTCAAAATTTAAGCCAATCTTCGTGACTCGGTTGATTTAGTAAGCCCGAAAACACTGAAGAGTTGTATGTTTTTTTCTATTCATAATTTGGACTGGAGTCGTGAACGAGTATTGTGTATTTTTGCATAGGGAACCCATTGCAACTCGAAATGAGATCATACGATGTTGTATTCAAAATTGAAGCCAATCTTCGTGACTCGGTTGATTTAGTAAGCCTCAAAACACTGAAGAGTTGTATGTTTTTTTCTATTCATAATTTGGACTTGAGTCGTGAACGAGAATTGTGTATTTTTGCATAGGGAACCCATTGCAACTCGAAATGAGATCATATGATGTCGTATTCAAAATTTAAGTCAATCTTCGTAACTCGGTTTATTTAGTAAGCCTGAAAACACTGAAGAGTTGTATGTTTTTTTCTATTCATAATTTGGACTTGAGTCGTGAACGAGAATTGTGTATTTTTGCATAGGGATCCCATTGCAACTCGAAATGAGATCATACGATGTCGCATTCAAAATTTAAGCCAATCTTCGTGACTCGGTTGATTTAGTAAGCCTGAAAACACTCAAGAGTTGTATGTTTTTTTCTATTCATAATTTGGACTTGAGTCGTGAACGAGAATTGTGTATTTTTGCATAGGGAACCCATTGCAACTCGAAATGAGATCATACGATGTCGTATTCAAAATTTAAGCCAATCTTCGTGACTCGGTTGATTTAGTAAGCCTGAAAACACTAAAGAGTTGTATGTTTTTTTCTATTCATAATTTGGACTTGAGTCGTGAACGAGAATTGTGTATTTTTGCATAGGGAACCCATTGCAACTCGAAATGAGATCATACGATGTCGTATTCAAAATTTAAGCCAATCTTCGTGACTCGGTTGATTTAGTAAGCCTGAAAACACTGAAGAGTTGTATGTTTTTTTCTATTCATAATTTGGACTTGAGTCGTGAACGAGAATTGTGTATTTTTGCATAGGGAACCCATTGCAACTCAAAATGAGATCATACGATGTCGTATTCAAAATTTAAGCCAATCTTCGTGACTCGGTTGATTTAGTAAGCCTGAAAACACTGAAGAGTTGTATGTTTTTTTCTATTCATAATTTGGACTTGAGTCGTGAACGAGAATTGTGTATTTTTGCATAGGGAACCCATTGCAACTCAAAATGAGATCATACGATGTCGTATTCAAAATTTAAGCCAATCTTCGTGACTCGGTTGATTTAGTAAGCCTGAAATCACTGAAGAGTTGTATGTTTTTTTCTATTCATAATTTGGACTTGAGTCGTGAACGAGAATTGTGTGTTTTTGCATAGGGAACCTATTTCAACTCGAAATGAGATCATACAATGTCGTATTCAAAATTTAAGCCAATCTTCGTGACTCGGTTGATTTAGTAAGACTAAAAACACTGAAGAGTTGTATGTTTTTTTCTATTCATAATTTGGACTTGAGTCCTGAACGAGAATTGTGTGTTTTTGCATAGGGAACCCATTTCAACTCGAAATGAGATCATACGATGTCGTATTCAAAATTTAAGCCAATCTTCGTGACTCGGTTGATTTAGTAAGACTAAAAACACTGAAGAGTTGTATGTTTTTTTCTATTCATAATTTGGACTTGAGTCGTGAACGAGAATTGTGTATTTTTTCATAGGGAACCCATTGCAACTCGAAATGAGTTCATACGATGTCATATTCAAAATTTAAGCCAATCTTCGTGACTCGGTTGATTTAGTAAGCCCGAAAACACTGAAGAGTTGTATGTTTTTTTCTATTCATAATTTGGACTGGAGTCGTGAACGAGAATTGTGTATTTTTGCATAGGGAACCCATTGCAACTCGAAATGAGATCATACGATGTCGTATTCAAAATTTAAGCCAATCTTCGTGACTCGGTTGATTTAGTAAGCCTGAAATCACTGAAGAGTTGTATGTTTTTTTCTATTCATAATTTGGACTTGAGTCGTGAACGAGAATTGTGTGTTTTTGCATAGGGAACCTATTTCAACTCGAAATGAGATCATACAATGTCGTATTCAAAATTTAAGCCAATCTTCGTGACTCGGTTGATTTAGTAAGACTAAAAACACTGAAGAGTTGTATGTTTTTTTCTATTCATAATTTGGACTTGAGTCCTGAACGAGAATTGTGTGTTTTTGCATAGGGAACCCATTTCAACTCGAAATGAGATCATACGATGTCGTATTCAAAATTTAAGCCAATCTTCGTGACTCGGTTGATTTAGTAAGACTAAAAACACTGAAGAGTTGTATGTTTTTTTCTATTCATAATTTGGACTTGAGTCGTGAACGAGAATTGTGTATTTTTTCATAGGGAACCCATTGCAACTCGAAATGAGATCATACGATGTCGCATTCAAAATTTAAGCCAATCTTCGTGACTCGGTTGATTTAGTAAGCCCGAAAACACTGAAGAGTTGTATGTATTTTTCTATTCATAATTTGGACTGGAGTCGTGAACGAGAATTGTGTATTTTTGCATAGGGAACCCATTGCAACTCGAAATGAGATCATACGATGTCGTATTCAAAATTGAAGCCAATCTTCGTTACTCGGTTGATTTAGTAAGCCTCAAAACACTGAAGAGTTGTATGTTTTTTTCTATTCATAATTTGGACTTGAGTCGTGAACGAGAATTGTGTATTTTTGCATAGGGAACCCATTGCAACTCGAAATGAGATCATATGTTGTCGTATTCAAAATTTAAGCCAATCTTCGTGACTCGATTTATTTAGTAAGCCTGAAAACACTGAAGAGTTGTATGTTTTTTTCTATTCATAATTTGGACTTGAGTCGTGAACGAGAATTGTGTACTTTTGCATAGGGAACCCATTGCAACTCGAAATGAGATCATACGATGTCGTATTCAAAATTTAAGCCAATCTTCGTGACTCGGTTGATTTAGTAAGCCTGAAAACACTGAAGAGTTGTATGTTTTTTTCTATTCATAATTTGGACTTGAGTCGTGAACGAGAATTGTGTATTTTTGCATAGGGAACCCATTGCAACTCGAAATGAGATCATACGATGTCGTATTCAAAATTTAAGCCAATCTTCGTGACTCGGTTGATTTAGTAAGCCTGAAAACACTGAAGAGTTGTATGTTTTTTTCTATTCATAATTTGGACTTGAGTCGTGAACGAGAATTGTGTATTTTTTCATAGGGAACCCATTGCAACTCGAAATGAGATCATACGATGTCGCATTCAAAATTTAAGCCAATCTTCGTGACTCGGTTGATTTAGTAAGCCCGAAAACACTGAAGAGTTGTATGTTTTTTTCTATTCATAATTTGGACTTGAGTCGTGAACGAGAATTGTGTGTTTTTGCATAGAAAACCCATTGCAACTCGAAATGAGATCATACGATGTCGTATTCAAAATTTAAGCCAATCTTCGTGACTCGGTTGATTTAGTAAGTCTGAAAACACTGAAGAGTTGTATGTTTTTTTCTATTCATAATTTGTACTTGAGTCGTGAACGAGAATTGTGTATTTTTGCATAGGGAACCCATTGCAACTCGAAATGAGATCATACGATGTCGTATTCAAAATTTAAGCCAATCTTCGTGACTCGGTTGATTTAGTAAGCCTGAAAACACTGAAGAGTTGTATGTTTTTTTCTATTCATAATTTGGACTTGAGTCGTGAACGAGAATTGTGTATTTTTGCATAGGGAACCCATTGCAACTCGAAATGAGATCATACGATGTAGTATTCAAAATTTAAGCCAATCTTCGTGACTCGGTTGATTTAGTAAGCCTGAGAACACTGAAGAGTTGTATGTTTTTTTCTATTCATAATTTGGACTTGAGTCGTGAACGAGAATTGTGTATTTTTGCATAGGGAACCCATTGCAACTCGAAATGAGATCATATGTTGTCGTATTCAAAATTTAAGTCAATCTTCGTAACTCCGTTTATTTAGTAAGCCTGAAAACACTGAAGAGTTGTATGTTTTTTTCTATTCATAACTTGGACTTGAGTCGTGAACGAGAATTGTGTATTTTTGCATAGGGAACCCATTGCAACTCGAAATGAGATCATACGATGTAGTATTCAAAATTTAAGCCAATCTTCGTGACTCGGTTGATTTAGTAAGCCTGAAAACACTGAAGAGTTGTATGTTTTTTTCTATTCATAATTTGGACATGAGTCGTGAACGAGAATTGTGTATTTTTGCATAGGGAACCCATTGCAACTCGAAATGAGATCATATGTTGTCGTATTCAAAATTTAAGTCAATCTTCGTAACTCCGTTTATTTAGTAAGCCTGAAAACACTGAAGAGTTGTATGTTTTTTTCTATTCATAATTTGGACTTGAGTCGTGAACGAGAATTGTGTGTTTTTGCATAGAAAACCCATTGCAACTCGAAATGAGATCATATGATGTCGTATTCAAAATTGAAGCCAATCTTCGTTACTCGGTTGATTTAGTAAGCCTCAAAACACTGAAGAGTTGTATGTTTTTTTCTATTCATAATTTGGACTTGAGTCGTGAACGAGAATTGTGTATTTTTGCATAGGGAACCCATTGCAACTCGAAATGAGATCATATGTTGTCGTATTCAAAATTTAAGCCAATCTTCGTGACTCGATTTATTTAGTAAGCCTGAAAACACTGAAGAGTTGTATGTTTTTTTCTATTCATAATTTGGACTTGAGTCGTGAACGAGAATTGTGTACTTTTGCATAGGGAACCCATTGCAACTCGAAATGAGATCATACGATGTCGTATTCAAAATTTAAGCCAATCTTCGTGACTCGGTTGATTTAGTAAGCCTGAAAACACTGAAGAGTTGTATGTTTTTTTCTATTCATAATTTGGACTTGAGTCGTGAACGAGAATTGTGTATTTTTGCATAGGGAACCCATTGCAACTCGAAATGAGATCATACGATGTCGTATTCAAAATTTAAGCCAATCTTCGTGACTCGGTTGATTTAGTAAGCCTGAAAACACTGAAGAGTTGTATGTTTTTTTCTATTCATAATTTGGACTTGAGTCGTGAACGAGAATTGTGTATTTTTTCATAGGGAACCCATTGCAACTCGAAATGAGATCATACGATGTCGCATTCAAAATTTAAGCCAATCTTCGTGACTCGGTTGATTTAGTAAGCCCGAAAACACTGAAGAGTTGTATGTTTTTTTCTATTCATAATTTGGACTTGAGTCGTGAACGAGAATTGTGTGTTTTTGCATAGAAAACCCATTGCAACTCGAAATGAGATCATACGATGTCGTATTCAAAATTTAAGCCAATCTTCGTGACTCGGTTGATTTAGTAAGTCTGAAAACACTGAAGAGTTGTATGTTTTTTTCTATTCATAATTTGTACTTGAGTCGTGAACGAGAATTGTGTATTTTTGCATAGGGAACCCATTGCAACTCGAAATGAGATCATACGATGTCGTATTCAAAATTTAAGCCAATCTTCGTGACTCGGTTGATTTAGTAAGCCTGAAAACACTGAAGAGTTGTATGTTTTTTTCTATTCATAATTTGGACTTGAGTCGTGAACGAGAATTGTGTATTTTTGCATAGGGAACCCATTGCAACTCGAAATGAGATCATACGATGTAGTATTCAAAATTTAAGCCAATCTTCGTGACTCGGTTGATTTAGTAAGCCTGAGAACACTGAAGAGTTGTATGTTTTTTTCTATTCATAATTTGGACTTGAGTCGTGAACGAGAATTGTGTATTTTTGCATAGGGAACCCATTGCAACTCGAAATGAGATCATATGTTGTCGTATTCAAAATTTAAGTCAATCTTCGTAACTCCGTTTATTTAGTAAGCCTGAAAACACTGAAGAGTTGTATGTTTTTTTCTATTCATAACTTGGACTTGAGTCGTGAACGAGAATTGTGTATTTTTGCATAGGGAACCCATTGCAACTCGAAATGAGATCATACGATGTAGTATTCAAAATTTAAGCCAATCTTCGTGACTCGGTTGATTTAGTAAGCCTGAAAACACTGAAGAGTTGTATGTTTTTTTCTATTCATAATTTGGACTTGAGTCGTGAACGAGAATTGTGTATTTTTGCATAGGGAACCCATTGCAACTCGAAATGAGATCATATGTTGTCGTATTCAAAATTTAAGTCAATCTTCGTAACTCCGTTTATTTAGTAAGCCTGAAAACACTGAAGAGTTGTATGTTTTTTTCTATTCATAATTTGGACTTGAGTCGTGAACGAGAATTGTGTGTTTTTGCATAGAAAACCCATTGCAACTCGAAATGAGATCATATGATGTCGTATTCAAAATTTAAGTCAATCTTCGTAACTCCGTTTATTTAGTAAGCCTGAAAACACTGAAGAGTTGTATGTTTTTTTCTATTCATAATTTGGACTTGAGTCGTGAACGAGAATTGTGTATTTTTGCATAGGGAACCCATTGCAACTCGAAATGAGATCATACGATGTCGCATTCAAAATTTAAGCCAATCTTCGTGACTCGGTTGATTTAGTAAGCCTGAAAACACTGAAGAGTTGTATGTTTTTTTCTATTCATAATTTGGACTTGAGTCGTGAACGAGAATTGTGTATTTTTGCATAGGGAACCCATTGCAACTCGAAATGAGATCATACGATGTCGTATTCAAAATTTAAGCCAATCTTCGTGACTCGGTTGATTTAGTAAGCCTGAAAACACTGAAGAGTTGTATGTTTTTTTCTATTCATAATTTGGACTTGAGTCGTGAACGAGAATTGTGTATTTTTGCATAGAAAACCCATTGCAACTCGAAATGAGATCATACGATGTCGTATTCAAAATTTAAGCCAATCTTCGTGACTCGGTTGATTTAGTAAGCCTGAAAACACTGAAGAGTTGTATGTTTTTTTCTATTCATAATTTGGACTTGAGTCGTAAACGAGAATTGTGTATTTTTGCATAGGGAACCCATTGCAACTCGAAATGAGATCATACGATGTCGTATTAAAAATTTAAGCCAATCTTTGTGACTCGGTTGATTTAGTAAGCCTGAAAACACTGAAGAGTTGTATGTTTTTTTCTATTCATAATTTGGACTTGAGTCGTGAACGAGAATTGTGTATTTTTGCATAGGGAACCCATTGCAACTCGAAATGAGATCATATGATGTCGTATTCAAAATTTAAGTCAATCTTCGTAACTCGGTTTATTTAGTAAGCCTGAAAACACTGAAGAGTTGTATGTTTTTTTCTATTCATAATTTGGACTTGAGTCGTGAACGAGAATTGTGTATTTTTGCATAGGGATCCCATTGCAACTCGAAATGAGATCATACGATGTCGCATTCAAAATTTAAGCCAATCTTCGTGACTCGGTTGATTTAGTAAGCCTGAAAACACTCAAGAGTTGTATGTTTTTTTCTATTCATAATTTGGACTTGAGTCGTGAACGAGAATTGTGTACTTTTGCATAGAAAACCCATTGCAACTCGAAATGAGATCACACGATGTCGTATTCAAAATTTAAGCCAATCTTCGTGACTCGGTTGATTTAGTAAGCCTGAAAACACTGAAGAGTTGTATGTTTTTTTCTATTCATAATTTGGACTTGAGTCGTGAACGAGAATTGTGTATTTTTGCATAGGGAACCCATTGCAACTCGAAATGAGATCATACGATGTCGTATTCAAAATTTAAGCCAATCTTCGTGACTCGGTTGATTTAGTAAGCCTGAAAACACTGAAGAGTTGTATGTTTTTTTCTATTCATAATTTGGACTTGAGTCGTGAATGAGAATTGTGTATTTTTGCATAGGGAACTCATTGCAACTCGAAATGAGATCATATGATGTCGTATTCAAAATTTAAGTCAATCTTCGTAACTCGGTTTATTTAGTAAGCCTGAAAACACTGAAGAGTTGTATGTTTTTTTCTATTCATAATTTGGACTTGAGTCGTGAACGAGAATTGTGTATTTTTGCATAGGGAACCCATTGCAACTCGAAATGAGATCATACGATGTCGTATTCAAAATTTAAGCCAATCTTCGTGACTCGGTTGATTTAGTAAGCCTGAAAACACTGAAGAGTTGTATGTTTTTTTCTATTCATAATTTGGACTTGAGTCGTGAATGAGAATTGTGTATTTTTGCATAGGGAACTCATTGCAACTCGAAATGAGATCATATGATGTCGTATTCAAAATTTAAGTCAATCTTCGTAACTCGGTTTATTTAGTAAGCCTGAAAACACTGAAGAGTTGTATGTTTTTTTCTATTCATAATTTGGACTTGAGTCGTGAACGAGAATTGTGTATTTTTGCATAGGGAACCCATTGCAACTCGAAATGAGATCATACGATGTCGCATTCAAAACTTAAGCCAATCTTCGTGACTCGGTTGATTTAGTAAGCCCGAAAACACTGAAGAGTTGTATGTTTTTTTCTATTCATAATTTGGACTGGAGTCGTGAACGAGAATTGTGTATTTTTGCATAGGGAACCCATTGCAACTCGAAATGAGATCATACGATGTTGTATTCAAAATTGAAGCCAATCTTCGTGACTCGGTTGATTTAGTAAGCCTCAAAACACTGAAGAGTTGTATGTTTTTTTCTATTCATAATTTGGACTTGAGTCGTGAACGAGAATTGTGTATTTTTGCATAGGGAACCCATTGCAACTCGAAATGAGATCATATGTTGTCGTATTCAAAATTTAAGCCAATCTTCGTGACTCGATTTATTTAGTAAGCCTGAAAACACTGAAGAGTTGTATGTTTTTTTCTATTCATAATTTGGACTTGAGTCGTGAACGAGAATTGTGTACTTTTGCATAGGGAACCCATTGCAACTCGAAATGAGATCATACGATGTCGTATTCAAAATTTAAGCCAATCTTCGTGACTCGGTTGATTTAGTAAGCCTGAAAACACTGAAGAGTTGTATGTTTTTTTCTATTCATAATTTGGACTTGAGTCGTGAACGAGAATTGTGTATTTTTGCATAGGGAACCCATTGCAACTTGAAATGAGATCATACGATGTCGTATTCAAAATTTAAGCCAATCTTCGTGACTCGGTTGATTTAGTAAGCCTGAAAACACTGAAGAGTTGTATGTTTTTTTCTATTCATAATTTGGACTTGAGTCGTGAACGAGAATTGTGTATTTTTTCATAGGGAACCCATTGCAACTCGAAATGAGATCATACGATGTCGCATTCAAAATTTAAGCCAATCTTCGTGACTCGGTTGATTTAGTAAGCCCGAAAACACTGAAGAGTTGTATGTTTTTTTCTATTCATAATTTGGACTTGAGTCGTGAACGAGAATTGTGTGTTTTTGCATAGAAAACCCATTGCAACTCGAAATGAGATCATACGATGTCGTATTCAAAATTTAAGCCAATCTTCGTGACTCGGTTGATTTAGTAAGTCTGAAAACACTGAAGAGTTGTATGTTTTTTTCTATTCATAATTTGTACTTGAGTCGTGAACGAGAATTGTGTATTTTTGCATAGGGAACCCATTGCAACTCGAAATGAGATCATACGATGTCGTATTCAAAATTTAAGCCAATCTTCGTGACTCGGTTGATTTAGTAAGCCTGAAAACACTGAAGAGTTGTATGTTTTTTTCTATTCATAATTTGGACTTGAGTCGTGAACGAGAATTGTGTATTTTTGCATAGGGAACCCATTGCAACTCGAAATGAGATCATACGATGTAGTATTCAAAATTTAAGCCAATCTTCGTGACTCGGTTGATTTAGTAAGCCTGAAAACACTGAAGAGTTGTATGTTTTTTTCTATTCATAATTTGGACTTGAGTCGTGAACAAGAATTGTGTATTTTTGCATAGGGAACCCATTGCAACTCGAAATGAGATCATATGTTGTCGTATTCAAAATTTAAGTCAATCTTCGTAACTCCGTTTATTTAGTAAGCCTGAAAACACTGAAGAGTTGTATGTTTTTTTCTATTCATAATTTGGACTTGAGTCGTGAACGAGAATTGTGTATTTTTGCATAGGGAACCCATTGCAACTCGAAATGAGATCATACGATGTAGTATTCAAAATTTAAGCCAATCTTCGTGACTCGGTTGATTTAGTAAGCCTGAAAACACTGAAGAGTTGTATGTTTTTTTCTATTCATAATTTGGACTTGAGTCGTGAACGAGAATTGTGTATTTTTGCATAGGGAACCCATTGCAACTCGAAATGAGATCATATGTTGTCGTATTCAAAATTTAAGTCAATCTTCGTAACTCCGTTTATTTAGTAAGCCTGAAAACACTGAAGAGTTGTATGTTTTTTTCTATTCATAATTTGGACTTGAGTCGTGAACGAGAATTGTGTGTTTTTGCATAGAAAACCCATTGCAACTTGAAATGAGATCATATGATGTCGTATTCAAAATTTAAGTCAATCTTCGTAACTCCGTTTATTTAGTAAGCCTGAAAACACTGAAGAGTTGTATGTTTTTTTCTATTCATAATTTGGACTTGAGTCGTGAACGAGAATTGTGTATTTTTGCATAGGGAACCCATTGCAACTCGAAATGAGATCATACGATGTCGTATTCAAAATTTAAGCCAATCTTCGTGACTCGGTTGATTTAGTAAGCCTGAAAACACTGAAGAGTTGTATGTTTTTTTCTATTCATAATTTGGACTTGAGTCGTAAACGAGAATTGTGTATTTTTGCATAGGGAACCCATTGCAACTCGAAATGAGATCATACGATGTCGTATTAAAAATTTAAGCCAATCTTTGTGACTCGGTTGATTTAGTAAGCCTGAAAACACTGAAGAGTTGTATGTTTTTTTCTATTCATAATTTGGACTTGAGTCGTGAACGAGAATTGTGTATTTTTGCATAGGGAACCCATTGCAACTCGAAATGAGATCATATGATGTCGTATTCAAAATTTAAGTCAATCTTCGTAACTCGGTTTATTTAGTAAGCCTGAAAACACTGAAGAGTTGTATGTTTTTTTCTATTCATAATTTGGACTTGAGTCGTGAACGAGAATTGTGTATTTTTGCATAGGGATCCCATTGCAACTCGAAATGAGATCATACGATGTCGCATTCAAAATTTAAGCCAATCTTCGTGACTCGGTTGATTTAGTAAGCCTGAAAACACTGAAGAGTTGTATGTTTTTTTCTATTCATAATTTGGACTTGAGTCGTGAACGAGAATTGTGTACTTTTGCATAGAAAACCCATTGCAACTCGAAATGAGATCACACGATGTCGTATTCAAAATTTAAGCCAATCTTCGTGACTCGGTTGATTTAGTAAGCCTGAAAACACTGAAGAGTTGTATGTTTTTTTCTATTCATAATTTGGACTTGAGTCGTGAACGAGAATTGTGTATTTTTGCATAGGGAACCCATTGCAACTCGAAATGAGATCATACGATGTCGTATTCAAAATTTAAGCCAATCTTCGTGACTCGGTTGATTTAGTAAGCCTGAAAACACTGAAGAGTTGTATGTTTTTTTCTATTCATAATTTGGACTTGAGTCGTGAATGAGAATTGTGTATTTTTGCATAGGGAACTCATTGCAACTCGAAATGAGATCATATGATGTCGTATTCAAAATTTAAGTCAATCTTCGTAACTCGGTTTATTTAGTAAGCCTGAAAACACTGAAGAGTTGTATGTTTTTTTCTATTCATAATTTGGACTTGAGTCGTGAACGAGAATTGTGTATTTTTGCATAGGGAACCCATTGCAACTCGAAATGAGATCATACGATGTCGCATTCAAAATTTAAGCCAATCTTCGTGACTCGGTTGATTTAGTAAGCCCGAAAACACTGAAGAGTTGTATGTTTTTTTCTATTCATAATTTGGACTGGAGTCGTGAACGAGAATTGTGTATTTTTGCATAGGGAACCCATTGCAACTCGAAATGAGATCATACGATGTTGTATTCAAAATTGAAGCCAATCTTCGTGACTCGGTTGATTTAGTAAGCCTCAAAACACTGAAGAGTTGTATGTTTTTTTCTATTCATAATTTGGACTTGAGTCGTGAACGAGAATTGTGTATTTTTGCATAGGGAACCCATTGCAACTCGAAATGAGATCATATGTTGTCGTATTCAAAATTTAAGCCAATCTTCGTGACTCGATTTATTTAGTAAGCCTGAAAACACTGAAGAGTTGTATGTTTTTTTCTATTCATAATTTGGACTTGAGTCGTGAACGAGAATTGTGTACTTTTGCATAGGGAACCCATTGCAACTCGAAATGAGATCATACGATGTCGTATTCAAAATTTAAGCCAATCTTCGTGACTCGGTTGATTTAGTAAGCCTGAAAACACTGAAGAGTTGTATGTTTTTTTCTATTCATAATTTGGACTTGAGTCGTGAACGAGAATTGTGTATTTTTGCATAGGGAACCCATTGCAACTTGAAATGAGATCATACGATGTCGTATTCAAAATTTAAGCCAATCTTCGTGACTCGGTTGATTTAGTAAGCCTGAAAACACTGAAGAGTTGTATGTTTTTTTCTATTCATAATTTGGACTTGAGTCGTGAACGAGAATTGTGTATTTTTTCATAGGGAACCCATTGCAACTCGAAATGAGATCATACGATGTCGCATTCAAAATTTAAGCCAATCTTCGTGACTCGGTTGATTTAGTAAGCCCGAAAACACTGAAGAGTTGTATGTTTTTTTCTATTCATAATTTGGACTTGAGTCGTGAACGAGAATTGTGTGTTTTTGCATAGAAAACCCATTGCAACTCGAAATGAGATCATACGATGTCGTATTCAAAATTTAAGCCAATCTTCGTGACTCGGTTGATTTAGTAAGTCTGAAAACACTGAAGAGTTGTATGTTTTTTTCTATTCATAATTTGTACTTGAGTCGTGAACGAGAATTGTGTATTTTTGCATAGGGAACCCATTGCAACTCGAAATGAGATCATACGATGTCGTATTCAAAATTTAAGCCAATCTTCGTGACTCGGTTGATTTAGTAAGCCTGAAAACACTGAAGAGTTGTATGTTTTTTTCTATTCATAATTTGGACTTGAGTCGTGAACGAGAATTGTGTATTTTTGCATAGGGAACCCATTGCAACTCGAAATGAGATCATACGATGTAGTATTCAAAATTTAAGCCAATCTTCGTGACTCGGTTGATTTAGTAAGCCTGAAAACACTGAAGAGTTGTATGTTTTTTTCTATTCATAATTTGGACTTGAGTCGTGAACAAGAATTGTGTATTTTTGCATAGGGAACCCATTGCAACTCGAAATGAGATCATATGTTGTCGTATTCAAAATTTAAGTCAATCTTCGTAACTCCGTTTATTTAGTAAGCCTGAAAACACTGAAGAGTTGTATGTTTTTTTCTATTCATAATTTGGACTTGAGTCGTGAACGAGAATTGTGTATTTTTGCATAGGGAACCCATTGCAACTCGAAATGAGATCATACGATGTAGTATTCAAAATTTAAGCCAATCTTCGTGACTCGGTTGATTTAGTAAGCCTGAAAACACTGAAGAGTTGTATGTTTTTTTCTATTCATAATTTGGACTTGAGTCGTGAACGAGAATTGTGTATTTTTGCATAGGGAACCCATTGCAACTCGAAATGAGATCATACGATGTCGTATTCAAAATTTAAGCCAATCTTCGTGACTCGGTTGATTTAGTAAGCCTGAAAACACTGAAGAGTTGTATGTTTTTTTCTATTCATAATTTGGACTTGAGTCGTGAACGAGAATTGTGTATTTTTGCATAGAAAACCCATTGCAACTCGAAATGAGATCATACGATGTCGTATTCAAAATTTAAGCCAATCTTCGTGACTCGGTTGATTTAGTAAGCCTGAAAACACTGAAGAGTTGTATGTTTTTTTCTATTCATAATTTGGACTTGAGTCGTAAACGAGAATTGTGTATTTTTGCATAGGGAACCCATTGCAACTCGAAATGAGATCATACGATGTCGTATTAAAAATTTAAGCCAATCTTTGTGACTCGGTTGATTTAGTAAGCCTGAAAACACTGAAGAGTTGTATGTTTTTTTCTATTCATAATTTGGACTTGAGTCGTGAACGAGAATTGTGTATTTTTGCATAGGGAACCCATTGCAACTCGAAATGAGATCATATGATGTCGTATTCAAAATTTAAGTCAATCTTCGTAACTCGGTTTATTTAGTAAGCCTGAAAACACTGAAGAGTTGTATGTTTTTTTCTATTCATAATTTGGACTTGAGTCGTGAACGAGAATTGTGTATTTTTGCATAGGGAACCCATTGCAACTTGAAATGAGATCATACGATGTCGTATTCAAAATTTAAGCCAATCTTCGTGACTCGGTTGATTTAGTAAGCCTGAAAACACTGAAGAGTTGTATGTTTTTTTCTATTCATAATTTGGACTTGAGTCGTGAACGAGAATTGTGTATTTTTTCATAGGGAACCCATTGCAACTCGAAATGAGATCATACGATGTCGCATTCAAAATTTAAGCCAATCTTCGTGACTCGGTTGATTTAGTAAGCCCGAAAACACTGAAGAGTTGTATGTTTTTTTCTATTCATAATTTGGACTTGAGTCGTGAACGAGAATTGTGTGTTTTTGCATAGAAAACCCATTGCAACTCGAAATGAGATCATACGATGTCGTATTCAAAATTTAAGCCAATCTTCGTGACTCGGTTGATTTAGTAAGTCTGAAAACACTGAAGAGTTGTATGTTTTTTTCTATTCATAATTTGTACTTGAGTCGTGAACGAGAATTGTGTATTTTTGCATAGGGAACCCATTGCAACTCGAAATGAGATCATATGTTGTCGTATTCAAAATTTAAGTCAATCTTCGTAACTCCGTTTATTTAGTAAGCCTGAAAACACTGAAGAGTTGTATGTTTTTTTCTATTCATAATTTGGACTTGAGTCGTGAACGAGAATTGTGTATTTTTGCATAGGGAACCCATTGCAACTCGAAATGAGATCATACGATGTAGTATTCAAAATTTAAGCCAATCTTCGTGACTCGGTTGATTTAGTAAGCCTGAAAACACTGAAGAGTTGTATGTTTTTTTCTATTCATAATTTGGACTTGAGTCGTGAACGAGAATTGTGTATTTTTGCATAGGGAACCCATTGCAACTCGAAATGAGATCATACGATGTCGTATTCAAAATTTAAGCCAATCTTCGTGACTCGGTTGATTTAGTAAGCCTGAAAACACTGAAGAGTTGTATGTTTTTTTCTATTCATAATTTGGACTTGAGTCGTGAATGAGAATTGTGTATTTTTGCATAGGGAACTCATTGCAACTCGAAATGAGATCATATGATGTCGTATTCAAAATTTAAGTCAATCTTCGTAACTCGGTTTATTTAGTAAGCCTGAAAACACTGAAGAGTTGTATGTTTTTTTCTATTCATAATTTGGACTTGAGTCGTGAACGAGAATTGTGTATTTTTGCATAGGGAACCCATTGCAACTCGAAATGAGATCATACGATGTCGCATTCAAAATTTAAGCCAATCTTCGTGACTCGGTTGATTTAGTAAGCCCGAAAACACTGAAGAGTTGTATGTTTTTTTCTATTCATAATTTGGACTGGAGTCGTGAACGAGAATTGTGTATTTTTGCGTAGGGAACCCATTGCAACTCGAAATGAGATCATACGATGTTGTATTCAAAATTGAAGCCAATCTTCGTGACTCGGTTGATTTAGTAAGCCTCAAAACACTGAAGAGTTGTATGTTTTTTTCTATTCATAATTTGGACTTGAGTCGTGAACGAGAATTGTGTATTTTTGCATAGGGAACCCATTGCAACTCGAAATGAGATCATATGTTGTCGTATTCAAAATTTAAGCCAATCTTCGTGACTCGATTTATTTAGTAAGCCTGAAAACACTGAAGAGTTGTATGTTTTTTTCTATTCATAATTTGGACTTGAGTCGTGAACGAGAATTGTGTACTTTTGCATAGGGAACCCATTGCAACTCGAAATGAGATCATACGATGTCGTATTCAAAATTTAAGCCAATCTTCGTGACTCGGTTGATTTAGTAAGCCTGAAAACACTGAAGAGTTGTATGTTTTTTTCTATTCATAATTTGGACTTGAGTCGTGAACGAGAATTGTGTATTTTTGCATAGGGAACCCATTGCAACTTGAAATGAGATCATACGATGTCGTATTCAAAATTTAAGCCAATCTTCGTGACTCGGTTGATTTAGTAAGCCTGAAAACACTGAAGAGTTGTATGTTTTTTTCTATTCATAATTTGGACTTGAGTCGTGAACGAGAATTGTGTATTTTTTCATAGGGAACCCATTGCAACTCGAAATGAGATCATACGATGTCGCATTCAAAATTTAAGCCAATCTTCGTGACTCGGTTGATTTAGTAAGCCCGAAAACACTGAAGAGTTGTATGTTTTTTTCTATTCATAATTTGGACTTGAGTCGTGAACGAGAATTGTGTGTTTTTGCATAGAAAACCCATTGCAACTCGAAATGAGATCATACGATGTCGTATTCAAAATTTAAGCCAATTTTCGTGACTCGGTTGATTTAGTAAGTCTGAAAACACTGAAGAGTTGTATGTTTTTTTCTATTCATAATTTGTACTTGAGTCGTGAACGAGAATTGTGTATTTTTGCATAGGGAACCCATTGCAACTCGAAATGAGATCATACGATGTCGTATTCAAAATTTAAGCCAATCTTCGTGACTCGGTTGATTTAGTAAGCCTGAAAACACTGAAGAGTTGTATGTTTTTTTCTATTCATAATTTGGACTTGAGTCGTGAACGAGAATTGTGTATTTTTGCATAGGGAACCCATTGCAACTCGAAATGAGATCATACGATGTAGTATTCAAAATTTAAGCCAATCTTCGTGACTCGGTTGATTTAGTAAGCCTGAAAACACTGAAGAGTTGTATGTTTTTTTCTATTCATAATTTGGACTTGAGTCGTGAACAAGAATTGTGTATTTTTGCATAGGGAACCCATTGCAACTCGAAATGAGATCATATGTTGTCGTATTCAAAATTTAAGTCAATCTTCGTAACTCCGTTTATTTAGTAAGCCTGAAAACACTGAAGAGTTGTATGTTTTTTTCTATTCATAATTTGGACTTGAGTCGTGAACGAGAATTGTGTATTTTTGCATAGGGAACCCATTGCAACTCGAAATGAGATCATACGATGTAGTATTCAAAATTTAAGCCAATCTTCGTGACTCGGTTGATTTAGTAAGCCTGAAAACACTGAAGAGTTGTATGTTTTTTTCTATTCATAATTTGGACTTGAGTCGTGAACGAGAATTGTGTATTTTTGCATAGGGAACCCATTGCAACTCGAAATGAGATCATATGTTGTCGTATTCAAAATTTAAGTCAATCTTCGTAACTCCGTTTATTTAGTAAGCCTGAAAACACTGAAGAGTTGTATGTTTTTTTCTATTCATAATTTGGACTTGAGTCGTGAACGAGAATTGTGTGTTTTTGCATAGAAAACCCATTGCAACTTGAAATGAGATCATATGATGTCGTATTCAAAATTTAAGTCAATCTTCGTAACTCCGTTTATTTAGTAAGCCTGAAAACACTGAAGAGTTGTATGTTTTTTTCTATTCATAATTTGGACTTGAGTCGTGAACGAGAATTGTGTATTTTTGCATAGGGAACCCATTGCAACTCGAAATGAGATCATACGATGTCTCATTCAAAATTTAAGCCAATCTTCGTGACTCGGTTGATTTAGTAAGCGTGAAAACACTGAAGAGTTGTATGTTTTTTTCTATTCATAATTTGGACTTGAGTCGTGAACGAGAATTGTGTATTTTTGCATAGGGAACCCATTGCAACTCGAAATGAGATCATACGATGTCGTATTCAAAATTTAAGCCAATCTTCGTGACTCGGTTGATTTAGTAAGCCTGAAAACACTGAAGAGTTGTATGTTTTTTTCTATTCATAATTTGGACTTGAGTCGTGAACGAGAATTGTGTATTTTTGCATAGAAAACCCATTGCAACTCGAAATGAGATCATACGATGTCGTATTCAAAATTTAAGCCAATCTTCGTGACTCGGTTGATTTAGTAAGCCTGAAAACACTGAAGAGTTGTATGTTTTTTTCTATTCATAATTTGGACTTGAGTCGTAAACGAGAATTGTGTATTTTTGCATAGGGAACCCATTGCAACTCGAAATGAGATCATAAGATGTCGTATTAAAAATTTAAGCCAATCTTTGTGACTCGGTTGATTTAGTAAGCCTGAAAACACTGAAGAGTTGTATGTTTTTTTCTATTCATAATTTGGACTTGAGTCGTGAACGAGAATTGTGTATTTTTGCATAGGGAACCCATTGCAACTCGAAATGAGATCATATGATGTCGTATTCAAAATTTAAGTCAATCTTCGTAACTCGGTTTATTTAGTAAGCCTGAAAACACTGAAGAGTTGTATGTTTTTTTCTATTCATAATTTGGACTTGAGTCGTGAACGAGAATTGTGTATTTTTGCATAGGGAACCCATTGCAACTCGAAATGAGATCATACGATGTAGTATTCAAAATTTAAGCCAATCTTCGTGACTCGGTTGATTTAGTAAGCCTGAAAACACTGAAGAGTTGTATGTTTTTTTCTATTCATAATTTGGACTTGAGTCGTGAACAAGAATTGTGTATTTTTGCATAGGGAACCCATTGCAACTCGAAATGAGATCATATGTTGTCGTATTCAAAATTTAAGTCAATCTTCGTAACTCCGTTTATTTAGTAAGCCTGAAAACACTGAAGAGTTGTATGTTTTTTTCTATTCATAATTTGGACTTGAGTCGTGAACGAGAATTGTGTATTTTTGCATAGGGAACCCATTGCAACTCGAAATGAGATCATACGATGTAGTATTCAAAATTTAAGCCAATCTTCGTGACTCGGTTGATTTAGTAAGCCTGAAAACACTGAAGAGTTGTATGTTTTTTTCTATTCATAATTTGGACTTGAGTCGTGAACGAGAATTGTGTATTTTTGCATAGGGAACCCATTGCAACTCGAAATGAGATCATATGTTGTCGTATTCAAAATTTAAGTCAATCTTCGTAACTCCGTTTATTTAGTAAGCCTGAAAACACTGAAGAGTTGTATGTTTTTTTCTATTCATAATTTGGACTTGAGTCGTGAACGAGAATTGTGTGTTTTTGCATAGAAAACCCATTGCAACTTGAAATGAGATCATATGATGTCGTATTCAAAATTTAAGTCAATCTTCGTAACTCCGTTTATTTAGTAAGCCTGAAAACACTGAAGAGTTGTATGTTTTTTTCTATTCATAATTTGGACTTGAGTCGTGAACGAGAATTGTGTATTTTTGCATAGGGAACCCATTGCAACTCGAAATGAGATCATACGATGTCTCATTCAAAATTTAAGCCAATCTTCGTGACTCGGTTGATTTAGTAAGCGTGAAAACACTGAAGAGTTGTATGTTTTTTTCTATTCATAATTTGGACTTGAGTCGTGAACGAGAATTGTGTATTTTTGCATAGGGAACCCATTGCAACTCGAAATGAGATCATACGATGTCGTATTCAAAATTTAAGCCAATCTTCGTGACTCGGTTGATTTAGTAAGCCTGAAAACACTGAAGAGTTGTATGTTTTTTTCTATTCATAATTTGGACTTGAGTCGTGAACGAGAATTGTGTATTTTTGCATAGAAAACCCATTGCAACTCGAAATGAGATCATACGATGTCGTATTCAAAATTTAAGCCAATCTTCGTGACTCGGTTGATTTAGTAAGCCTGAAAACACTGAAGAGTTGTATGTTTTTTTCTATTCATAATTTGGACTTGAGTCGTAAACGAGAATTGTGTATTTTTGCATAGGGAACCCATTGCAACTCGAAATGAGATCATAAGATGTCGTATTAAAAATTTAAGCCAATCTTTGTGACTCGGTTGATTTAGTAAGCCTGAAAACACTGAAGAGTTGTATGTTTTTTTCTATTCATAATTTGGACTTGAGTCGTGAACGAGAATTGTGTATTTTTGCATAGGGAACCCATTGCAACTCGAAATGATATCATATGATGTCGTATTCAAAATTTAAGTCAATCTTCGTAACTCGGTTTATTTAGTAAGCCTGAAAACACTGAAGAGTTGTATGTTTTTTTCTATTCATAATTTGGACTTGAGTCGTGAACGAGAATTGTGTATTTTTGCATAGGGAACCCATTGCAACTCGAAATGAGATCATATGATGTCGTATTCAAAATTTAAGTCAATCTTCGTAACTCGGTTTATTTAGTAAGCCTGAAAACACTGAAGAGTTGTATGTTTTTTTCTATTCATAATTTGGACTTGAGTCGTGAACGAGAATTGTGTATTTTTGCATAGGGAACCCATTGCAACTCGAAATGAGATCATACGATGTAGTATTCAAAATTAAGCCAATCTTCGTGACTCGGTTGATTTAGTAAGCCTGAAAACACTGAAGAGTTGTATGTTTTTTTCTATTCATAATTTGGACTTGAGTCGTGAACAAGAATTGTGTATTTTTGCATAGGGAACCCATTGCAACTCGAAATGAGATCATATGTTGTCGTATTCAAAATTTAAGTCAATCTTCGTAACTCCGTTTATTTAGTAAGCCTGAAAACACTGAAGAGTTGTATGTTTTTTTCTATTCATAATTTGGACTTGAGTCGTGAACGAGAATTGTGTATTTTTGCATAGGGAACCCATTGCAACTCGAAATGAGATCATACGATGTAGTATTCAAAATTTAAGCCAATCTTCGTGACTCGGTTGATTTAGTAAGCCTGAAAACACTGAAGAGTTGTATGTTTTTTTCTATTCATAATTTGGACTTGAGTCGTGAACGAGAATTGTGTATTTTTGCATAGGGAACCCATTGCAACTCGAAATGAGATCATATGTTGTCGTATTCAAAATTTAAGTCAATCTTCGTAACTCCGTTTATTTAGTAAGCCTGAAAACACTGAAGAGTTGTATGTTTTTTTCTATTCATAATTTGGACTTGAGTCGTGAACGAGAATTGTGTGTTTTTGCATAGAAAACCCATTGCAACTTGAAATGAGATCATATGATGTCGTATTCAAAATTTAAGTCAATCTTCGTAACTCCGTTTATTTAGTAAGCCTGAAAACACTGAAGAGTTGTATGTTTTTTTCTATTCATAATTTGGACTTGAGTCGTGAACGAGAATTGTGTATTTTTGCATAGGGAACCCATTGCAACTCGAAATGAGATCATACGATGTCTCATTCAAAATTTAAGCCAATCTTCGTGACTCGGTTGATTTAGTAAGCGTGAAAACACTGAAGAGTTGTATGTTTTTTTCTATTCATAATTTGGACTTGAGTCGTGAACGAGAATTGTGTATTTTTGCATAGGGAACCCATTGCAACTCGAAATGAGATCATACGATGTCGTATTCAAAATTTAAGCCAATCTTCGTGACTCGGTTGATTTAGTAAGCCTGAAAACACTGAAGAGTTGTATGTTTTTTTCTATTCATAATTTGGACTTGAGTCGTGAACGAGAATTGTGTATTTTTGCATAGAAAACCCATTGCAACTCGAAATGAGATCATACGATGTCGTATTCAAAATTTAAGTCAATCTTCGTAACTCGGTTTATTTAGTAAGCCTGAAAACACTGAAGAGTTGTATGTTTTTTTCTATTCATAATTTGGACTTGAGTCGTGAACGAGAATTGTGTATTTTTGCATAGGGAACCCATTGCAACTCGAAATGAGATCATATGATGTCGTATTCAAAATTTAAGTCAATCTTCGTAACTCGGTTTATTTAGTAAGCCTGAAAACACTGAAGAGTTGTATGTTTTTTTCTATTCATAATTTGGACTTGAGTCGTGAACGAGAATTGTGTATTTTTGCATAGGGAACCCATTGCAACTCGAAATGAGATCATACGATGTAGTATTCAAAATTAAGCCAATCTTCGTGACTCGGTTGATTTAGTAAGCCTGAAAACACTGAAGAGTTGTATGTTTTTTTCTATTCATAATTTGGACTTGAGTCGTGAACAAGAATTGTGTATTTTTGCATAGGGAACCCATTGCAACTCGAAATGAGATCATATGTTGTCGTATTCAAAATTTAAGTCAATCTTCGTAACTCCGTTTATTTAGTAAGCCTGAAAACACTGAAGAGTTGTATGTTTTTTTCTATTCATAATTTGGACTTGAGTCGTGAACGAGAATTGTGTATTTTTGCATAGGGAACCCATTGCAACTCGAAATGAGATCATACGATGTAGTATTCAAAATTTAAGCCAATCTTCGTGACTCGGTTGATTTAGTAAGCCTGAAAACACTGAAGAGTTGTATGTTTTTTTCTATTCATAATTTGGACTTGAGTCGTGAACGAGAATTGTGTATTTTTGCATAGGGAACCCATTGCAACTCGAAATGAGATCATATGTTGTCGTATTCAAAATTTAAGTCAATCTTCGTAACTCCGTTTATTTAGTAAGCCTGAAAACACTGAAGAGTTGTATGTTTTTTTCTATTCATAATTTGGACTTGAGTCGTGAACGAGAATTGTGTGTTTTTGCATAGAAAACCCATTGCAACTTGAAATGAGATCATATGATGTCGTATTCAAAATTTAAGTCAATCTTCGTAACTCCGTTTATTTAGTAAGCCTGAAAACACTGAAGAGTTGTATGTTTTTTTCTATTCATAATTTGGACTTGAGTCGTGAACGAGAATTGTGTATTTTTGCATAGGGAACCCATTGCAACTCGAAATGAGATCATACGATGTCTCATTCAAAATTTAAGCCAATCTTCGTGACTCGGTTGATTTAGTAAGCGTGAAAACACTGAAGAGTTGTATGTTTTTTTCTATTCATAATTTGGACTTGAGTCGTGAACGAGAATTGTGTATTTTTGCATAGGGAACCCATTGCAACTCGAAATGAGATCATACGATGTCGTATTCAAAATTTAAGCCAATCTTCGTGACTCGGTTGATTTAGTAAGCCTGAAAACACTGAAGAGTTGTATGTTTTTTTCTATTCATAATTTGGACTTGAGTCGTGAACGAGAATTGTGTATTTTTGCATAGAAAACCCATTGCAACTCGAAATGAGATCATACGATGTCGTATTCAAAATTTAAGCCAATCTTCGTGACTCGGTTGATTTAGTAAGCCTGAAAACACTGAAGAGTTGTATGTTTTTTTCTATTCATAATTTGGACTTGAGTCGTAAACGAGAATTGTGTATTTTTGCATAGGGAACCCATTGCAACTCGAAATGAGATCATAAGATGTCGTATTAAAAATTTAAGCCAATCTTTGTGACTCGGTTGATTTAGTAAGCCTGAAAACACTGAAGAGTTGTATGTTTTTTTCTATTCATAATTTGGACTTGAGTCGTGAACGAGAATTGTGTATTTTTGCATAGGGAACCCATTGCAACTCGAAATGAGATCATATGATGTCGTATTCAAAATTTAAGTCAATCTTCGTAACTCGGTTTATTTAGTAAGCCTGAAAACACTGAAGAGTTGTATGTTTTTTTCTATTCATAATTTGGACTTGAGTCGTGAACGAGAATTGTGTATTTTTGCATAGGGAACCCATTGCAACTCGAAATGAGATCATACGATGTCTCATTCAAAATTTAAGCCAATCTTCGTGACTCGGTTGATTTAGTAAGCGTGAAAACACTGAAGAGTTGTATGTTTTTTTCTATTCATAATTTGGACTTGAGTCGTGAACGAGAATTGTGTATTTTTGCATAGGGAACCCATTGCAACTCGAAATGAGATCATACGATGTCGTATTCAAAATTTAAGCCAATCTTCGTGACTCGGTTGATTTAGTAAGCCTGAAAACACTGAAAAGTTGTATGTTTTTTTCTATTCATAATTTGGACTTGAGTCGTAAACGAGAATTGTGTATTTTTGCATAGGGATCCCATTGCAACTCGAAATGAGATCATACGATGTCGCATTCAAAATTTAAGCCAATCTTCGTGACTCGGTTGATTTAGTAAGCCTGAAAACACTCAAGAGTTGTATGTTTTTTTCTATTCATAATTTGGACTTGAGTCGTGAACGAGAATTGTGTACTTTTGCATAGGGAACCCATTGCAACTCGAAATGAGATCATACGATGTCGTATTCAAAATTTAAGCCAATCTTCGTGACTCGGTTGATTTAGTAAGCCTGAAAACACTGAAGAGTTGTATGTTTTTTTCTATTCATAATTTGGACTTGAGTCGTGAACGAGAATTGTGTATTTTTGCATAGGGAACCCATTGCAACTTGAAATGAGATCATACGATGTCGTATTCAAAATTTAAGCCAATCTTCGTGACTCGGTTGATTTAGTAAGCCTGAAAACACTGAAGAGTTGTATGTTTTTTTCTATTCATAATTTGGACTTGAGTCGTGAACGAGAATTGTGTATTTTTTCATAGGGAACCCATTGCAACTCGAAATGAGATCATACGATGTCGCATTCAAAATTTAAGCCAATCTTCGTGACTCGGTTGATTTAGTAAGCCCGAAAACACTGAAGAGTTGTATGTTTTTTTCTATTCATAATTTGGACTTGAGTCGTGAACGAGAATTGTGTGTTTTTGCATAGAAAACCCATTGCAACTCGAAATGAGATCATACGATGTCGTATTCAAAATTTAAGCCAATTTTCGTGACTCGGTTGATTTAGTAAGTCTGAAAACACTGAAGAGTTGTATGTTTTTTTCTATTCATAATTTGTACTTGAGTCGTGAACGAGAATTGTGTATTTTTGCATAGGGAACCCATTGCAACTCGAAATGAGATCATACGATGTCGTATTCAAAATTTAAGCCAATCTTCGTGACTCGGTTGATTTAGTAAGCCTGAAAACACTGAAGAGTTGTATGTTTTTTTCTATTCATAATTTGGACTTGAGTCGTGAACGAGAATTGTGTATTTTTGCATAGGGAACCCATTGCAACTCGAAATGAGATCATACGATGTAGTATTCAAAATTTAAGCCAATCTTCGTGACTCGGTTGATTTAGTAAGCCTGAAAACACTGAAGAGTTGTATGTTTTTTTCTATTCATAATTTGGACTTGAGTCGTGAACAAGAATTGTGTATTTTTGCATAGGGAACCCATTGCAACTCGAAATGAGATCATATGTTGTCGTATTCAAAATTTAAGTCAATCTTCGTAACTCCGTTTATTTAGTAAGCCTGAAAACACTGAAGAGTTGTATGTTTTTTTCTATTCATAATTTGGACTTGAGTCGTGAACGAGAATTGTGTATTTTTGCATAGGGAACCCATTGCAACTCGAAATGAGATCATACGATGTAGTATTCAAAATTTAAGCCAATCTTCGTGACTCGGTTGATTTAGTAAGCCTGAAAACACTGAAGAGTTGTATGTTTTTTTCTATTCATAATTTGGACTTGAGTCGTGAACGAGAATTGTGTATTTTTGCATAGGGAACCCATTGCAACTCGAAATGAGATCATATGTTGTCGTATTCAAAATTTAAGTCAATCTTCGTAACTCCGTTTATTTAGTAAGCCTGAAAACACTGAAGAGTTGTATGTTTTTTTCTATTCATAATTTGGACTTGAGTCGTGAACGAGAATTGTGTGTTTTTGCATAGAAAACCCATTGCAACTTGAAATGAGATCATATGATGTCGTATTCAAAATTTAAGTCAATCTTCGTAACTCCGTTTATTTAGTAAGCCTGAAAACACTGAAGAGTTGTATGTTTTTTTCTATTCATAATTTGGACTTGAGTCGTGAACGAGAATTGTGTATTTTTGCATAGGGAACCCATTGCAACTCGAAATGAGATCATACGATGTCTCATTCAAAATTTAAGCCAATCTTCGTGACTCGGTTGATTTAGTAAGCGTGAAAACACTGAAGAGTTGTATGTTTTTTTCTATTCATAATTTGGACTTGAGTCGTGAACGAGAATTGTGTATTTTTGCATAGGGAACCCATTGCAACTCGAAATGAGATCATACGATGTCGTATTCAAAATTTAAGCCAATCTTCGTGACTCGGTTGATTTAGTAAGCCTGAAAACACTGAAGAGTTGTATGTTTTTTTCTATTCATAATTTGGACTTGAGTCGTGAACGAGAATTGTGTATTTTTGCATAGAAAACCCATTGCAACTCGAAATGAGATCATACGATGTCGTATTCAAAATTTAAGCCAATCTTCGTGACTCGGTTGATTTAGTAAGCCTGAAAACACTGAAGAGTTGTATGTTTTTTTCTATTCATAATTTGGACTTGAGTCGTAAACGAGAATTGTGTATTTTTGCATAGGGAACCCATTGCAACTCGAAATGAGATCATAAGATGTCGTATTAAAAATTTAAGCCAATCTTTGTGACTCGGTTGATTTAGTAAGCCTGAAAACACTGAAGAGTTGTATGTTTTTTTCTATTCATAATTTGGACTTGAGTCGTGAACGAGAATTGTGTATTTTTGCATAGGGAACCCATTGCAACTCGAAATGAGATCATATGATGTCGTATTCAAAATTTAAGTCAATCTTCGTAACTCGGTTTATTTAGTAAGCCTGAAAACACTGAAGAGTTGTATGTTTTTTTCTATTCATAATTTGGACTTGAGTCGTGAACGAGAATTGTGTATTTTTTCATAGGGAACCCATTGCAACTCGAAATGAGATCATACGATGTCGCATTCAAAATTTAAGCCAATCTTCGTGACTCGGTTGATTTAGTAAGCCCGAAAACACTGAAGAGTTGTATGTTTTTTTCTATTCATAATTTGGACTTGAGTCGTGAACGAGAATTGTGTGTTTTTGCATAGAAAACCCATTGCAACTCGAAATGAGATCATACGATGTCGTATTCAAAATTTAAGCCAATCTTCGTGACTCGGTTGATTTAGTAAGTCTGAAAACACTGAAGAGTTGTATGTTTTTTTCTATTCATAATTTGTACTTGAGTCGTGAACGAGAATTGTGTATTTTTGCATAGGGAACCCATTGCAACTCGAAATGAGATCATATGTTGTCGTATTCAAAATTTAAGTCAATCTTCGTAACTCCGTTTATTTAGTAAGCCTGAAAACACTGAAGAGTTGTATGTTTTTTTCTATTCATAATTTGGACTTGAGTCGTGAACGAGAATTGTGTATTTTTGCATAGGGAACCCATTGCAACTCGAAATGAGATCATACGATGTAGTATTCAAAATTTAAGCCAATCTTCGTGACTCGGTTGATTTAGTAAGCCTGAAAACACTGAAGAGTTGTATGTTTTTTTCTATTCATAATTTGGACTTGAGTCGTGAACGAGAATTGTGTATTTTTGCATAGGGAACCCATTGCAACTCGAAATGAGATCATACGATGTCGTATTCAAAATTTAAGCCAATCTTCGTGACTCGGTTGATTTAGTAAGCCTGAAAACACTGAAGAGTTGTATGTTTTTTTCTATTCATAATTTGGACTTGAGTCGTGAATGAGAATTGTGTATTTTTGCATAGGGAACTCATTGCAACTCGAAATGAGATCATATGATGTCGTATTCAAAATTTAAGTCAATCTTCGTAACTCGGTTTATTTAGTAAGCCTGAAAACACTGAAGAGTTGTATGTTTTTTTCTATTCATAATTTGGACTTGAGTCGTGAACGAGAATTGTGTATTTTTGCATAGGGAACCCATTGCAACTCGAAATGAGATCATACGATGTCGCATTCAAAATTTAAGCCAATCTTCGTGACTCGGTTGATTTAGTAAGCCCGAAAACACTGAAGAGTTGTATGTTTTTTTCTATTCATAATTTGGACTGGAGTCGTGAACGAGAATTGTGTATTTTTGCGTAGGGAACCCATTGCAACTCGAAATGAGATCATACGATGTTGTATTCAAAATTGAAGCCAATCTTCGTGACTCGGTTGATTTAGTAAGCCTCAAAACACTGAAGAGTTGTATGTTTTTTTCTATTCATAATTTGGACTTGAGTCGTGAACGAGAATTGTGTATTTTTGCATAGGGAACCCATTGCAACTCGAAATGAGATCATATGTTGTCGTATTCAAAATTTAAGCCAATCTTCGTGACTCGATTTATTTAGTAAGCCTGAAAACACTGAAGAGTTGTATGTTTTTTTCTATTCATAATTTGGACTTGAGTCGTGAACGAGAATTGTGTACTTTTGCATAGGGAACCCATTGCAACTCGAAATGAGATCATACGATGTCGTATTCAAAATTTAAGCCAATCTTCGTGACTCGGTTGATTTAGTAAGCCTGAAAACACTGAAGAGTTGTATGTTTTTTTCTATTCATAATTTGGACTTGAGTCGTGAACGAGAATTGTGTATTTTTGCATAGGGAACCCATTGCAACTTGAAATGAGATCATACGATGTCGTATTCAAAATTTAAGCCAATCTTCGTGACTCGGTTGATTTAGTAAGCCTGAAAACACTGAAGAGTTGTATGTTTTTTTCTATTCATAATTTGGACTTGAGTCGTGAACGAGAATTGTGTATTTTTTCATAGGGAACCCATTGCAACTCGAAATGAGATCATACGATGTCGCATTCAAAATTTAAGCCAATCTTCGTGACTCGGTTGATTTAGTAAGCCCGAAAACACTGAAGAGTTGTATGTTTTTTTCTATTCATAATTTGGACTTGAGTCGTGAACGAGAATTGTGTGTTTTTGCATAGAAAACCCATTGCAACTCGAAATGAGATCATACGATGTCGTATTCAAAATTTAAGCCAATTTTCGTGACTCGGTTGATTTAGTAAGTCTGAAAACACTGAAGAGTTGTATGTTTTTTTCTATTCATAATTTGTACTTGAGTCGTGAACGAGAATTGTGTATTTTTGCATAGGGAACCCATTGCAACTCGAAATGAGATCATACGATGTCGTATTCAAAATTTAAGCCAATCTTCGTGACTCGGTTGATTTAGTAAGCCTGAAAACACTGAAGAGTTGTATGTTTTTTTCTATTCATAATTTGGACTTGAGTCGTGAACGAGAATTGTGTATTTTTGCATAGGGAACCCATTGCAACTCGAAATGAGATCATACGATGTAGTATTCAAAATTTAAGCCAATCTTCGTGACTCGGTTGATTTAGTAAGCCTGAAAACACTGAAGAGTTGTATGTTTTTTTCTATTCATAATTTGGACTTGAGTCGTGAACAAGAATTGTGTATTTTTGCATAGGGAACCCATTGCAACTCGAAATGAGATCATATGTTGTCGTATTCAAAATTTAAGTCAATCTTCGTAACTCCGTTTATTTAGTAAGCCTGAAAACACTGAAGAGTTGTATGTTTTTTTCTATTCATAATTTGGACTTGAGTCGTGAACGAGAATTGTGTATTTTTGCATAGGGAACCCATTGCAACTCGAAATGAGATCATACGATGTAGTATTCAAAATTTAAGCCAATCTTCGTGACTCGGTTGATTTAGTAAGCCTGAAAACACTGAAGAGTTGTATGTTTTTTTCTATTCATAATTTGGACTTGAGTCGTGAACGAGAATTGTGTATTTTTGCATAGGGAACCCATTGCAACTCGAAATGAGATCATATGTTGTCGTATTCAAAATTTAAGTCAATCTTCGTAACTCCGTTTATTTAGTAAGCCTGAAAACACTGAAGAGTTGTATGTTTTTTTCTATTCATAATTTGGACTTGAGTCGTGAACGAGAATTGTGTGTTTTTGCATAGAAAACCCATTGCAACTTGAAATGAGATCATATGATGTCGTATTCAAAATTTAAGTCAATCTTCGTAACTCCGTTTATTTAGTAAGCCTGAAAACACTGAAGAGTTGTATGTTTTTTTCTATTCATAATTTGGACTTGAGTCGTGAACGAGAATTGTGTATTTTTGCATAGGGAACCCATTGCAACTCGAAATGAGATCATACGATGTCTCATTCAAAATTTAAGCCAATCTTCGTGACTCGGTTGATTTAGTAAGCGTGAAAACACTGAAGAGTTGTATGTTTTTTTCTATTCATAATTTGGACTTGAGTCGTGAACGAGAATTGTGTATTTTTGCATAGGGAACCCATTGCAACTCGACGATAACATGTAAGTATATTAGAAAAAAAAACCGTCAATAGTTCGTCTGTACAGAGAGAATATATGAGCAAAAATGTAGGCTAACCAAAGATTGGATAACCCATCACCTGCCAAAATAAGGGTGCCATGACAGCCCCCTCCTATACTACCTCACGGCCTATCACAAACACAAATAGGTGATTGGCAAAAAGTTATCAAAGTACTACCAAATCACAAGGATAAATGCTATACAAAATTTTGTAGACAACATATTTAATCCTAGCAAAAACTTCCTCCTCTTTAGGCAAAAAACCATCAAATCTAGCTGCATTCCTGGTCCTCCAGATCCAATATATGGTGCATGAGAAAGCAATCCTAGCAGCCTTGGCTTGCATATTGGCTCCGCTCCTTTCCTTCTTGATCCATTTGACCGAGCTAGCCAAGGTCCCCATCATCCGTGGGATGCCAATCCATGCTTTCATCATAGTCCAGACCTTACCTGAAAAAGGGCATTCAAAATAGAGGTGTGGAGCCGTTTCCGGTCCACCCTTGCACAATACACAATTATTATCCACATCTAATCTATGAAGATTATCACACGTGGCTAATCTATTACGGAATGCCAACCAAGTAATAAAGGAAAACTTGGGAGGAATGTAATCTTTCCAAATAAATGGCATCCACACACGGGTGGCAGCCCTAGTCCTAAGTAAATCATAAACCTTGGAGGATACCAGTTTGCCATTAGATTGAAGAGCATTTAGGCCAAGTATAGCACTCGGAATGTCCGGGAACTTGGAGAGTATTTCATCACGGATTAATGCTATCTTTTTGAATAATTGTGAATCTCTTTCGTGTGGGACAAACTCCCACACACTCCTTCCCTTTAGATAAACCCCATGCACCCACTTGACCCAAAGAGTGTCCTTTTTAGTGTGTATATCCCAAAAAGTTTTTGAAAGTAGAGCCTTGTTCCAAACCTTCGTATCATGTATACCAAGTCCACCTTCTTCTTTCGGGAGGCAAATATCCGCCCAGGCGACCCTAGCGAATTTGCTTCCCCAAAGAAAAATGCGGCAAATGGATGTAATCCTGTCAAGAATAACACTGGGGATGGGAAACATTTGTAGCCAAAAAGAGTGTACCCCCTGTATAACTGACTTGACTAGCTCAACTCTGCCTGCATAAGATAAAGATTTAAGACTCCAAGCATTAATAAAAGTGGTGATGGACTCTAAAAGGGGTGCATATTGGGCCACAGATAGCTTTAGGGGCGCCAGAGGGACCCCAAGATAAGTGACCGGGAATGCACCAATTTTAAAGTCCACCAGTTCAAGTATAGTATCAAGCTCATAATATGCATTACCACCAAGGAAGATATTTGATTTATCATAGTTGACCCTAAGGCCAGATATGTTACCAAATTCTTCCAAAGCCTGTGTAAGAATCTGTATAGATGTGATATCACCTCTAGAAAAAAGCATCAAATCATCAGCATATGCCACATGTGAAATATTGAGTGACCCACACAGAGGATGGTGATTGAACATAGGGTTTTTGGTCCTATGATTCAATAGTCTAGACAAGTACTCCAAGCATAGGACAAATAAGAGGGGGGACATAGGGTCCCCTTGCCGAAGCCCTCTTTTACCCTCAAAATGGCCATGGAGAACACCATTGATTGATATGGAGTATGAAGCGGTGGTGACACACTCCATAATCCAGTGTATGAATCTGCCCGGGAATCCCAAGTGGGTCAACATACTAGTAAGGAAGTCCCAAGATATAGTATCATAGGCTTTCCGGAGGTCAACCTTGATCATACATCTTGGAGACATACGTTTCCTAGCATATCCTTTAATCAGCTCTTGGGCAACAAACACATTATCAATCATGAGTCTCCCATCAACAAAGGCCCCCTGGGCTTGGTCAATAAGGTCCGGAAGGCACGGGATCATTCTTTTAGAAATGATCTTAGTAATGACTTTGTATACCACATTTGTACAAGCGATTGGTCTAAAGTCAGCCGGCGTAGGAGAATGGTTTGTCTTAGGAATTAAAGCAATAACCGTGTGGTTAGTTTGCTTTAATAACCTACCAGACCCAAAGAAGGCCTTAACAGCCTTGGTAAAGTCATAACCAACCGTGTTCCAATTCTTTTTAAAGAATGCCGATGTATAACCATCAGGACCAGGTGATTTATTATCACCAATGTCAAACAAGGCCTCTTTAATTTCCACATCTGTGATTGGGCCAATAAGGCCGGCTGAACTAGTAGGAGGTAGACATCTACCCGAGGCCACAATATTGGGGTCCAATCCGGAGGTAGGATAGTGCGTACCAAATAAATTGGTATAAAAGTTCACTAGTTCTGTAGCCACTTGGTCAATAGAAGTGGTAGTCATCCCATTATGGAGTGTTAATGCCGTAATGGAATTTCTAGCCACATTCTTTTTCACAATAGCATGGAAGTATTTGGTGCATTTATCACTTTGAACAAGGTGGTTAGCCTTGGCCTTTTGCCTAAAAAAATCTTCTTCGGCCACTTTAAGGTTTAGAAGTTTTTTCTTGATTAGGGAGAGTTCTTCTTTTAGAGTTTCATCCAACGGAGAGAGTATAGAAAGCCCAAGGAGCCTTTTATACTCTTTCTTGGAATCCTTAACTCTTTCGGAAATGTGCCCAAAATGGAGTTTGTTAAGCTCTCTAAGCGGTCTTTTAAGGTCCTTCAACTTCTTGGCTAAAATGAATTGAGAGCTGCCATATACCCCTTTATCCCAATGACTTGAGAGGATAGCATTGAAATTCTCATGATTTTGCCACATATTAAAAAATTTAAAGGGCCGAGAGGCAGCCCCATTAGTTTTCCCAATGGAAACCATGGAGGCTACGTGATCGGATTCAAGTTCCATATCATGAAAATGTGTTTTACACTCAATATCCATAGTGGACCAAAAAGAGTTGATGAGAACTCGATCTAGTTTAGCCCATAGCGAGCCTCTATTCCAAGTTAGGAATTGGCCCGTGGATGGACAATCAACAAGGTTAGTTTGCAATTTAAAATCATTTAAGTGTTGCATATCATAGGCCGAGGGAGGGGTAGGACCCACCCTCTCATTCGGGCCTCCAACACAATTAAAGTCTCCCATTACTAGCCACGGGCTATTAATGTTAGGCTCCAAATTTGCTAGATGATCCCAAAGGGCCTTTCTCTCAAGCACCGTGTAGAGAGCATACACAAAAGTAACAATATACTCAATTTGAGTAATCTTACATGTGGCTTTAAGATGCACATGTTGTTTGTCAATTTCAAGCACATTAATATGAACAAAATTTGGGTCCCAAATTATGCCAATACGGCCACCATCAATTTTGTCAAAATTAGTAATAGATAGCCAAGAAGGTAATCTATTTGAACTAAACTTGACAAAATTAGTGATAGTCATTTTGGTTTCAAGAAGACAACACAAATGGATATTATTAGTGCGAATAAACTTAAGGATAGAATTTTGTTTGGAGACCTTATTGAGGCCTCTTATATTCCAAGCGGACACAATCATCAAATCTTTTTGTTGGCCTTCCTCCTCCCACCATTCTTCTCATTGGGTCTCGGCCTCATCCTATCTCTCTCATAGGTAGGTCTCGGCTTTACTCTTTGTTTGTACCTAGTAAGATATAAGAAAGTATAGGGATATTCAATGAACCAAGAGTTAAAGTCATACCCAAACTCCGTAGCAAAGACTCCCGGAATAGCCTCCAAACACTTAGTTGTGAAAGTGAGTCCCACGGTAAGCTCATCTTGGGTGACTCTCAAATAGTTATCAAGCCGCACCATTTGTTCCTTAACTTCACCAAAGTGTAGTAGGTGAATCAAAGGTAGGTTGTCATTGCCAAGCTCAAGTTTTACAATAACATCATCTCGATATGCGTCTCTAATGTCTTTCACCACACGGATTTTGTTGAAGTCTAGCATGCTTGGACGCTTTACAAGAGATGCTTTACCCCTCGGGCAGCCGTCTTCATAATATCTAGCAAGATAGTGCCTAAAGACACCCCTCATAAATGTAGAATCGAAGGTATATCCGCTGTTGGCAGCAGTGATTCCGGGCAGTTTCTCTAGGCATTCCTTAGTAAAGAACATCCCGGGTTGGTCATCCTTCACTATCTTGAGGTGGTGGTCCATCTTTAGAATTGTAGCCTCTTTATCCACATGTTTTTTATACGTAACATTAATTGTAGGCATTAAAACCTCATCCGGTTCCATGTCAACAACTACTTCATCTTGATATGTATCAAGAAAATTTTGTACCTTACGGACAAGTACATCCTCTCCATCCTTGAAATCGGATGTGCCACCCTCCCCTCTTATGGGCTTTTTCTTTCCCCATTTAAAGAAGCGGAACCTCTTAAAAAATGGGTGATCTCTTTTAGTGACAAAGGCATCACTTTCTTCTTCCACTATTCTTTCTTGACAGACTGTTTTAGCATCTTTACAAACTGTTTTAGCTACCTCGCTGCCAGTAACTACCTCCACTCCGATCTCATTTATGCCATTTGTTATTGTTAAAATTTCTTCCTTTTCTTTGCTCTCAATCTCGGCAATGATGGTACACGTGAAGGCATGGTGACCAAACTTTTTGCAATGGAAGCAATAATTTGGAAAAGTTTCATACCTCACAAATTGGGTGTGTAGTTTCCCATTAGGTAGCTTAATCTTGAGCTCAAGTGGAGGTGGTTTAGATGCATCAACTTCAATTAGGACTCTTGCAAAGTTTGATCTAGCCTTTTCAAGAGTAACTCTATCCGTGGTCAAGGGAACGCCCACCTTAGATGCCACCTCACTTATAACATCCTCATTCCAAATTCTCATAGGTAGATGGGGGAATTGCACCCAAATAGGGACCTTAAGGAATTCCTCATCATTCATAGAAAAATCTTCCGATAGTAATTTCAATGGAAACCTTTTCCCAAACAAAGTGTATGGACCTTCCATAAGGACTTTAGCCCTATCCTTGTCATTTTGAAATTTGAATATCACCCATCCCTTGTCATGGCTTCTAAATCGGCAAGGGACTGCCCATTTTTGTACAATAGTTTGGAGCTTCATGTAGCCGGGGTAGCCTCCATCAAAATAACCAACAAGACAATGCCCCCAAATATCAATCATGGACGGTAGGACTCGAGTAGATAGGTCAATAATGTCACCTTTAGGCTCAATGTATCTTAGTTTCATACCCTTGTTTGGCTCTCTATTGTCTTTAAAAAGAGACACAAATGAAGGTTTAGAACCCGGTTGTCCCCATTTGTTTGCACCTAGTATTTCTGCCTTGTTTACTGTCTCAGCCTGGGTGTGTACTGCCGCGACCTGAAGGTGTATTGCCGCGTCCTGGGTGGGTAATGTAGCGTGCTGGGAGGCCTGAAGGGGTAATGCCGCAGCTAATTGGCCTGAAGGAGAAAACTCGCTGTGCTGTGTGGCCTGGAGGGGTAATGCCGCAGTAGGTGTAGTTGCCACATTTTTGTCAGCCATGGCTTCCTCTCTTTCCAAGATCTCTTTAACAGTTGGATCAAGTTCATACTCCACATCTTCAATCAACACATTATCAATAGAGTCTTCATCAATAATTGGTACAAGGTGAGTACCTTCGTTTATATCACTGTTTATATCCTCCATTGTTCCATCTATGCTTGGTTCCAAGGATTGGCAGCTATTTTCCCTAGAGTCCTCAAGGATTGGTTCCAAAGCTGTAGAAGAGCTGCCATTCTTAACACGGTCTTGTGAAGTCTCATTTTCCCATATCTGCGTATCATCTTTCTCATGGGCCATAGTCGCTGGTGCCTCATCAATTTCCCTGTTTAGTTCATCCTTAAGCCGAGAAGAGGAAATAGCGGCCTCAACATTGCTCTGCATTCCAGCCTTCTGAGGTTGTGAGCACTCAACGTTATCACTTCCAATAGCCTCAATAGCCTCATCAATTTCCTTGCTTTGCTTAGCCTTAAGTCGAGAGGAAGACTTGGTGGGTGCGGAAGCCTCCTTCTTTTTTTTTGTAGCCATGGAGGAAGAGGGAGCTAAGCAGAGTCTCAACTAAGTAGCCATAACTGTAGTTTCCTTTTTTAGAGTATGGAGTTCCCAGATTGGAAAGAGCCGTTGGGGAAGATGACCCAAAAACGACCTTCCCAGATAGTGGAAACGGATGGATATGCTTGATCTACAAACTCAGGGGAATCCAAAAACACCTTCTAAGAGAAGATTGAACGAGGTAAACTCGAGTAATTGGCGTTGACCTGAAGCTGTGAACAGTAACCCGTCGGTATGTTTGAGTGAAAACCAGTCCGAAATTCCCCAAAATGAGCTTAAAAATTGGAGGATTTACCCCCAAACAAGTTTAGGAGTTAAAGCAACCAATATCAAAGCTCAAACGTCAAGATTAATGGAAGAAACAAGTTGAATTGATGAATGCCGTAGAAGAGCCTCGACGTGAGGGAGAGGATCAGCTCTCAACTTCTAACAACCCAATGCAACTCAACCCATTGCAACTCGAAATAACCCATTGCAATTCGAAATAACCCATTGCAACTCGAAATGAGATCATACGATGTCGTATTCAAAATTTAAGCCAATCTTCGTGACTCGGTTGATTTAGTAAGCCTGAAAACACTGAAGAGTTGTATGTTTTTTTCTATTCATAATTTGGACTTGAGTCGTGAACGAGAATTGTGTATTTTTGCATAGAAAACCCATTGCAACTCGAAATGAGATCATACGATGTCGTATTCAAAATTTAAGCCAATCTTCGTGACTCGGTTGATTTAGTAAGCCTGAAAACACTGAAGAGTTGTATGTTTTTTTCTATTCATAATTTGGACTTGAGTCGTAAACGAGAATTGTGTATTTTTGCATAGGGAACCCATTGCAACTCGAAATGAGATCATAAGATGTCGTATTAAAAATTTAAGCCAATCTTTGTGACTCGGTTGATTTAGTAAGCCTGAAAACACTGAAGAGTTGTATGTTTTTTTCTATTCATAATTTGGACTTGAGTCGTGAACGAGAATTGTGTATTTTTGCATAGGGAACCCATTGCAACTCGAAATGAGATCATATGATGTCGTATTCAAAATTTAAGTCAATCTTCGTAACTCGGTTTATTTAGTAAGCCTGAAAACACTGAAGAGTTGTATGTTTTTTTCTATTCATAATTTGGACTTGAGTCGTGAACGAGAATTGTGTATTTTTGCATAGGGATCCCATTGCAACTCGAAATGAGATCATACGATGTCGCATTCAAAATTTAAGCCAATCTTCGTGACTCGGTTGATTTAGTAAGCCTGAAAACACTCAAGAGTTGTATGTTTTTTTCTATTCATAATTTGGACTTGAGTCGTGAACGAGAATTGTGTACTTTTGCATAGAAAACCCATTGCAACTCGAAATGAGATCATACGATGTCGTATTCAAAATTTAAGCCAATCTTCGTGACTCGGTTGATTTAGTAAGCCTGAAAACACTGAAGAGTTGTATGTTTTTTTCTATTCATAATTTGGACTTGAGTCGTGAACGAGAATTGTGTATTTTTGCATAGGGAACCCATTGCAACTCGAAATGAGATCATACAATGTCGTATTCAAAATTTAAGCCAATCTTCGTGACTCGGTTGATTTAGTAAGCCTGAAAACACTGAAGAGTTGTATGTTTTTTTCTATTCATAATTTGGACTTGAGTCGTGAATGAGAATTGTGTATTTTTGCATAGGGAACTCATTGCAACTCGAAATGAGATCATATGATGTCGTATTCAAAATTTAAGTCAATCTTCGTAACTCGGTTTATTTAGTAAGCCTGAAAACACTGAAGAGTTGTATGTTTTTTTCTATTCATAATTTGGACTTGAGTCGTGAACGAGAATTGTGTATTTTTGCATAGGGAACCCATTGCAACTCGAAATGAGATCATACGATGTTGTATTCAAAATTAAAGCCAATCTTCGTGACTCGGTTGATTTAGTAAGCCTCAAAACACTGAAGAGTTGTATGTTTTTTTCTATTCATAATTTGGACTTGAGTCGTGAACGAGAATTGTGTATTTTTGCATAGGGATCCCATTGCAACTCGAAATGAGATCATACGATGTCGCATTCAAAATTTAAGCCAATCTTCGTGACTCGGTTGATTTAGTAAGCCTGAAAACACTGAAGAGTTGTATGTTTTTTTCTATTCATAATTTGGACTTGAGTCGTGAACGAGAATTGTGTATTTTTGCATAGGGAACCCATTGCAACTCGAAATGAGATCATACGATGTTGTATTCAAAATTAAAGCCAATCTTCGTGACTCGGTTGATTTAGTAAGCCTCAAAACACTGAAGAGTTGTATGTTTTTTTCTATTCATAATTTGGACTTGAGTCGTGAACGAGAATTGTGTATTTTTGCATAGGGATCCCATTGCAACTCGAAATGAGATCATACGATGTCGCATTCAAAATTTAAGCCAATCTTCGTGACTCGGTTGATTTAGTAAGCCTGAAAACCCTCAAGAGTTGTATGTTTTTTTCTATTCATAATTTGGACTTGAGTCATGAACGAGAATTGTGTACTTTTTGCATAGAAAACCCATTGCAACTTGAAATGAGATCATACGATGTCGTATTCAAAATTTAAGCCAATCTTCGTGACTCGGTTGATTTAGTAAGCCTGAAAACACAGAAGAGTTGTATGTTTTTTTCTATTCATAATTTGGACTTGAGTCGTGAACGAGAATTGTGTATTTTTGCATAGGGAACCCATTGCAACTCGAAATGAGATCATACGATGTCGCATTCAAAATTTAAGCCAATCTTCGTGACTCGGTTGATTTAGTAAGCCCGAAAACACTGAAGAGTTGTATGTTTTTTTCTATTCATAATTTGGACTTGAGTCGTGAACGAGAATTGTGTATTTTTGCATAGGGAACCCATTGCAACTCGAAATGAGATTATATGTTGTCGTATTCAAAATTTAAGCCAATCTTCGTGACTCGATTTATTTAGTAAGCCTGAAAACACTGAAGAATTGTATGTTTTTTTCTATTCATAATTTGGACTTGAGTCGTGAACGAGAATTGTGTACTTTTGCATAGGGAACCCATTGCAACTCGAAATGAGATCATACGATGTCGTATTCAAAATTTAAGCCAATCTTCGTGACTCGGTTGATTTAGTAAGCCTGAAAACACTGAAGAGTTGTATGTTTTTTTCTATTCATAATTTGGACTTGAGTCGTGAACGAGAATTGTGTATTTTTTCATAGGGAACCCATTGCAACTCGAAATGAGATCATACGATGTCGCATTCAAAATTTAAGCCAATCTTCGTGACTCGGTTGATTTAGTAAGCCCGAAAACACTGAAGAGTTGTATGTTTTTTTCTATTCATAATTTCGACTTGAGTCGTGAACGAGAATTGTGTGTTTTTGCATAGAAAACCCATTGCAACTCGAAATGAGATCATACGATGTCGTATTCAAAATTTAAGCCAATCTTCGTGACTCGGTTGATTTAGTAAGCCTGAAAACACTGAAGAGTTGTATGTTTTTTTCTATTCATAATTTGTACTTGAGTCGTGAACGAGAATTGTGTATTTTTGCATAGGGAACCCATTGCAACGCGAAATGAGATCATACGATGTCGTATTCAAAATTTAAGCCAATCTTCGTGACTCGGTTGATTTAGTAAGCCTGAAAACACTGAAGAGTTGTATGTTTTTTTCTATTCATAATTTGGACTTGAGTCGTGAACGAGAATTGTGTATTTTTGCATAGGGAACCCATTGCAACTCGAAATGAGATCATACGATGTAGTATTCAAAATTTAAGCCAATCTTCGTGACTCGGTTGATTTAGTAAGCCTGAAAACACTCAAGAGTTGTATGTTTTTTTCTATTCATAATTTGGACTTGAGTCGTGAACAAGAATTGTGTATTTTTGCATAGGGAACCCATTGCAACTCGAAATGAGATCATATGTTGTCGTATTCAAAATTTAAGTCAATCTTCGTAACTCCGTTTATTTAGTAAGCCTGAAAAACACTGAAGAGTTGTATGTTTTTTTCTATTCATAATTTGGACTTGAGTCGTGAACGAGAATTGTGTATTTTTGCATAGCGAACCCATTGCAACTCGAAATGAGATCATACGATGTAGTATTCAAAATTTAAGCCAATCTTCGTGACTCGGTTGATTTAGTAAGCCTGAAAACACTGAAGAGTTGTATGTTTTTTTCTATTCATAATTTGGACTTGAGTCGTGAACGAGAATTGTGTATTTTTGCATAGGGAACCCATTGCAACTCGAAATGAGATCATATGTTGTCGTATTCAAAATTTAAGTCAATCTTCGTAACTCCGTTTATTTAGTAAGCCTGAAAACACTGAAGAGTTGTATGTTTTTTTCTATTCATAATTTGGACTTGAGTCGTGAACGAGAATTGTGTATTTTTGCATAGGGAACCCATTGCAACTCGAAATGAGATCATACGATGTCGCATTCAAAATTTAAGCCAATCTTCGTGACTCGGTTGATTTAGTAAGCCTGAAAACACTGAAGAGTTGTATGTTTTTTTCTATTCATAATTTGGACTTGAGTCGTGAACGAGAATTGTGTATTTTTGCATAGGGAACCCATTGCAACTCGAAATGAGATCATACGATGTCGTATTCAAAATTTAAGCCAATCTTCGTGACTCGGTTGATTTAGTAAGCCTGAAAACACTGAAGAGTTGTATGTTTTTTTCTATTCATAATTTGGACTTGAGTCGTGAACGAGAATTGTGTGTTTTTGCTAGAAAACCCATTGCAACTCGAAATGAGATCATACGATGTCGTATTCAAAATTTAAGCCAATCTTCGTGACTCGGTTGATTTAGTAAGCCTGAAAACACTGAAGAGTTGTATGTTTTTTTCTATTCATGATTTGGACTTGAGTCGTGAACGAGAATTGTGTATTTTTGCATAGGGAACCCATTGCAACTCGAAATGAGATCATACGATGTAGTATTCAAAATTTAAGCCAATCTTCGTGACTCGGTTGATTTAGTAAGCCTGAAAACACTGAAGAGTTGTATGTTTTTTTCTATTCATAATTTGGACTTGAGTCGTGAACGAGAATTGTGTATTTTTGCATAGGGAACCCATTGCAACTCGAAATGAGATCATATGTTGTCGTATTCAAAATTTAAGTCAATCTTCGTAACTCCGTTTATTTAGTAAGCCTGAAAACACTGAAGAGTTGTATGTTTTTTTCTATTCATAATTTGGACTTGAGTCGTGAACGAGAATTGTGTGTTTTTGCATAGAAAACCCATTGCAACTCGAAATGAGATCATATGATGTCGTATTCAAAATTTAAGTCAATCTTCGTAACTCCGTTTATTTAGTAAGCCTGAAAACACTGAAGAGTTGTATGTTTTTTTCTATTCATAATTTGGACTTGAGTCGTGAACGAGAATTGTGTATTTTTGCATAGGGAACCCATTGCAACTCGAAATGAGATCATACGATGTCGCATTCAAAATTTAAGCCAATCTTCGTGACTCGGTTGATTTAGTAAGCCTGAAAACACTGAAGAGTTGTATGTTTTTTTCTATTCATAATTTGGACTTGAGTCGTGAACGAGAATTGTGTATTTTTGCATAGGGAACCCATTGCAACTCGAAATGAGATCATACGATGTCGTATTCAAAATTTAAGCCAATCTTCGTGACTCGGTTGATTTAGTAAGCCCGAAAACACTGAAGAGTTGTATGTTTTTTTCTATTCATAATTTGGACTTGAGTCGTGAACGAGAATTGTGTGTTTTTGCATAGAAAACCCATTGCAACTCGAAATGAGATCATACGATGTCGTATTCAAAATTTAAGCCAATCTTCGTGACTCGGTTGATTTAGTAAGCCTGAAAACACTGAAGAGTTGTATGTTTTTTTCTATTCATAATTTGGACTTGAGTCGTGAACGAGAATTGTGTGTTTTTGCTAGAAAACCCATTGCAACTCGAAATGAGATCATACGATGTCGTATTCAAAATTTAAGCCAATCTTCGTGACTCGGTTGATTTAGTAAGCCTGAAAACACTGAAGAGTTGTATGTTTTTTTCTATTCATGATTTGGACTTGAGTCGTGAACGAGAATTGTGTATTTTTGCATAGGGAACCCATTGCAACTCGAAATGAGATCATACGATGTAGTATTCAAAATTTAAGCCAATCTTCGTGACTCGGTTGATTTAGTAAGCCTGAAAACACTGAAGAGTTGTATGTTTTTTTCTATTCATAATTTGGACTTGAGTCGTGAACGAGAATTGTGTATTTTTGCATAGGGAACCCATTGCAACTCGAAATGAGATCATATGTTGTCGTATTCAAAATTTAAGTCAATCTTCGTAACTCCGTTTATTTAGTAAGCCTGAAAACACTGAAGAGTTGTATGTTTTTTTCTATTCATAATTTGGACTTGAGTCGTGAACGAGAATTGTGTGTTTTTGCATAGAAAACCCATTGCAACTCGAAATGAGATCATATGATGTCGTATTCAAAATTTAAGTCAATCTTCGTAACTCCGTTTATTTAGTAAGCCTGAAAACACTGAAGAGTTGTATGTTTTTTTCTATTCATAATTTGGACTTGAGTCGTGAACGAGAATTGTGTATTTTTGCATAGGGAACCCATTGCAACTCGAAATGAGATCATACGATGTCGCATTCAAAATTTAAGCCAATCTTCGTGACTCGGTTGATTTAGTAAGCCTGAAAACACTGAAGAGTTGTATGTTTTTTTCTATTCATAATTTGGACTTGAGTCGTGAACGAGAATTGTGTATTTTTGCATAGGGAACCCATTGCAACTCGAAATGAGATCATACGATGTCGTATTCAAAATTTAAGCCAATCTTCGTGACTCGGTTGATTTAGTAAGCCTGAAAACACTGAAGAGTTGTATGTTTTTTTCTATTCATAATTTGGACTTGAGTCGTGAACGAGAATTGTGTATTTTTGCATAGAAAACCCTTTGCAACTCGAAATGAGATCATACGATGTCGTATTCAAAATTTAAGCCAATCTTCGTGACTCGGTTGATTTAGTAAGCCGGAAAACACTGAAGAGTTGTATGTTTTTTTCTATTCATAATTTGGACTTGAGTCGTGAACGAGAATTGTGTATTTTTGCATAGGGAACCCATTGCAACTCGAAATGAGATCATATGATGTCGTATTCAAAATTTAAGTCAATCTTCGTAACTCGGTTTATTTAGTAAGCCTGAAAACACTGAAGAGTTGTATTTTTTTTCTATTCATAATTTGGACTTGAGTCGTGAACGAGAATTGTGTATTTTTGCATAGGGAACCCATTGCAACTCGAAATGAGATCATACGATGTCGTATTCAAAATTTAAGCCAATCTTCGTGACTCGGTTGATTTAGTAAGCCTGAAAACACTGAAGAGTTGTATGTTTTTTTCTATTCATAATTTGGACTTGAGTTGTAACGCCCCTCTCAGGGTTAAAGGATACGTTACACTAACTTATTACTTTTAAAAATAATTGCAATATAACGGCCGTCTATTTAAGAAAATAACCCTGATGAAATCTCAATAGAAACTAAAACAACTCCAAATAAAAACTTAATAAAATATAGTTATCACCAGCAAATGTGACAACCACCTGGATCCAGGAATTTATTCAAACATCAAATTCTAAAATAAAATAAAATAATAATAATCTCTTTATTATAAGACTAAATTACTGAGACAAAATAATATCTAGCTAAAAGCCGCCAAGGTCGTTCCCGTTAACTCATCTTGGCACGCATTCCACTCTCTCATCATCTTCCTAGGCCTTGGCCTTACCCTTAATATCTGTACATGCGAAGAAAGAAAACTGATAAGCTTTACGCTTAGTAAGTCACTATGGATCCACAAAAATATCTAGAAGTCTATGTCAATTTATCAATAGATAAATTTAGGCTATAAGCATGCACTGAACAAATAACTAACACATAACTTCTCAAATACATTTTGAGGGAGATCTCAAAAGAAAACTCTTTTCGAAAATAATTTCTCAAAACTGCTGGAGAGATCTCAAAAAGATTTCTTTCTCAAAACATCTCTGTAAAACTTTCTGAAAGAGATCTCAAAAACACTTTCTGTAAAACTTTCTGAAAGAGATCTCAAAAACAACTTTCTGTAAAACTTTCTGAAAGAGATCTCAAAAACAACTTTCTGTAAAACTCTTTGTGGCTAATTTTACTCTGTGGGCCCGTGATATGTACCCAAAGGCGCCAATCCGACAGCTCAGGGGAGCGACCCACTAAACATATCGGACTCTCTGAAACTCTGAAACTCTGATTACTCTGTGGGAACTTGTTCCCGGGTACATATCACTTAATCTTTCACTTTAAATATTAGTTCTTTTTATAGTGTCGTTTGGATAACCACATCATTAAATCAGAAAATAAAAATACTGACAAACTCTTGACTATGCCAGAGAATAATCATCACTTAATACAACAAATAAAATAACTCATCACATAATTCACATAGTTCACATAATAGCAAATAGACTAAAATCATCTATTAAAAATCAACAAGACTTCTTTCTTTTATTTGGTTGAACAAACATGTACAGGTGGTAGTGAACTTACCTGTGAAAAGCTGAACTCAGAATATACTCAGATAAGTGTGGCATCTTGATAACGTCTTCCGGGAAGCTCTTCACTTAAATCTTTATTTAGAATAGTCAAAATTTAGAATTCCTTGTCTAATAAGTCAAATAGCTAAAACTTTAACCGTATATATAGTAAGGCCAAAACTCTAAAAAGTGGAACTGTTTTTATTTATTTAGTTATGAAATATGCCGACCAAACACTCAATTAACTAAATCAAAGTTATATTTCAGAAAAGAATTCTTTCCACGCTTATCAACACCTTACTGCTAATTTTACAAATTGAAATCAGAAATTCTTTCTAATCGAGAGAAAAATAAGCAACACGTTAATGCTAATTATATATTTATATATAAATCTATAGAGCTTTAACAAATCTTAAATTTACAAGTGTCCATATAAATATATATATATATATATACGAAGTAAGGAGCATTCATCTCACCAGGTTTGAGAAAATCCGAGATTCAGTCTATGCGCTTCTGTCAATTAGAAGAGAAAAAGTGCGGCCACCATGGGTGGAAGAAAAAACGTATTTATATAATATACTCCTGCTTAGGGCTTTAATTATAACTCTTATTCGGGCCAAGATAATTGATTCAGGCTTCTAATTATCTTTAAAATAATTGTTTCTCTTTCAATAAAACTGATTAAATTTTAAAACGTATATATATATATATATATATATATATATATATATATATATATATATATATATATATATATATATATATATATATATATATATATATATATATATATATATATATATATATATATATATATATATATATATATATATATATATATATATATATATATATATATATATATACTACCTCCGTTTTAGTAATATACTAATAATATAGAATATTAACTATTTCCTCACTTAAAATTATAAGAGCTTTCCGGGCGACGTTATCTGCACAAACAAAATATGAAACAATATATCACACTATTCATAGAAGAACTTATATAACTAGCTAAAATTAATAATGATTAGTATAACTAGCTCATAAAAATCGGGGTGTTACAACCCCTCCCACCTTATAAAAGTTTCGTCCTCGAAACTTAGAACGACTCAAGATAAGGTTGTCTCACAATATTTCTTTTCTGACCTCTTACATGGTTTTAATGCAACGACAATAACTTTATATCGTTTACAAGGTTACTTACTTCTGGAGCATATGTCTTTAATGCTTCAATTTCATGGTGTCATTTTCTCTAATTACCAATCTGGTCATGTTTTCCTTATTGGGGAGACATACCACTACTTAACACTACACAAAGATCTCAACAAGAACAACTTCTTAATATTTTACCTTAATAAGAAAACTTGCTTAAATGCTCTCGTGTTTTCTGTTAACAATACAACACAAACTCACAAGCTCACAACATAGAATATATACGTTAATTATTTTGCCATGATTGCTTATTACAATGAAAAGAAAGACAATAGTAAATTAGAAATATCTCCAAATTAAAACATCCTAGAGGCTTAAAATATAAACCCAAGTTTGAGGTTTTGCCCGCCTAAACTTCAGGACTAAAATTTTAAGAAACCAACTATGTAGGTGTAAAAAAAATGCTTTTGCACCCCCAATAAAATTGTCAATATTTTGAAATAAAACTCCACACAAAACAAAATAAGACCATGCCTCTAATGCAGTAGACAATTCATTATTACAATTTACATTTCCTTTCTTAAGTATCAAGCTTCTTCCAAGTTGTTTAACAACTTAAAACCCCTTTAATTAAGGAAATTGATCCGCCTTCAAAGAAGATAACAAATGGTGGTGTTGCTTTATAAAAGACTTTTAAACATTAGAAGCGGTGAGAATTAACCCAATATAACATAAACATTTAAACTTTGTGAAACGTAGATTTCTTACACTTCTACTTGTTTTTCAAAACAGGTCTTACCTTTTCCTCATGCCAAAACATAATTAGAGGAAGAGGCAAAACAAAGAATAGTAAGGTCAGTATATGAAAATTAATATTTGAAACCAGTTTATTATCGAGGAGAACAAACTTTCACTAGTTAGAGATGGTAATCCGAAACTCAATCAGTAGCTTGGTTCGGTCGACTGAAACAGGAGAAAATTTTGAGGAGCACTGGGATTCTTTGGAGAGAAAACAGAGGCGGTATGCGGCTGGTATTAATGAAGCGTTGCTTCTCTAGGGAGTTTAAACAGATGCTTTCCTTTGAAGAATTTTACTCAAAGTAAAATTAAACATTAAGGCTGGTCCAACATTACACTTCTGAGTCTACTAATATTTAATTTGACTTACCTATTATTTCAAAAGAAAATCCTTTTTGAGGTTTGGAATAGCTTTAAACTACTAAACTCCGTCTTTATCCTTTCATAAAACAGAAAGACCCTACTATGGTCCTATACTTCTGGAACTCAGAATTTTAACGTACTTGATTAGTATGCTGATGTAGTCATGAAAGCTGAATCTAGTTTGTAATTAGAATTTCCTTTTATTTAACCACTCAAGTATCTCAAAATTATCTTTTCATCAAAAGAAAAAAAAACTTTCTTATGGTTCTGTACCTCTATAACCAAACTATAACTTCATTGATTAAAATATCGAACTAGTCGAGAAAGCTGAATCTAACTTATAATCATATTTTTCTTTTATCTTAAAAGTTGAGCCTGAAAAGAACAGCTATTCCTAATAAGATGTGCATCACTCTCCTTTAATCCTTGAACTCAATTTATTAATTGAAGCTAATAGTCTTAATATTCTATGAGAAAATTACAATCTCCTGTGGATACATGTTTTGTGAATAAATAATATTATAGGTTTTGAAACTAAATCTTCTTGGACTCCCACAGGAAAATCGGTATGTGGGTTAACATTAAAATGTCAACATTAAAGGGGCTTAATTTCAAGTTTTTCTTATTTCTTAAATGAACGACATCATAAATGTTTTTGTTTAACAAAATTTTGACATTGTGAATCACATAAATGTCTGACACAAAATACTTGACAACATGCATTCTTTTTTTTTTGACTTAATAATTCTGTATCTTTGCTTCCTTATTCAGCTATAGAAGAATTAAGGATATTAATATGTTTTTTTTTAATCCTTCATCTCTTCACTAATCAAAATGTGTTATATTCAAATAACTAGTTGGGAAAAAATAATATCTATACTTCCTGTTCTAAAAAGAACTTACTGCTGACGGTTGGTAAGCAAGTGGCATTTTTTTTTTTTTGACTCACTTTCAGTAACACAATTCCTTCTAAACCTTTATCTCCTAATTATTTCCCTTTGAAAATATTGCTCTCTTATAGTGGTAAAGTTTTTGTAGATTTCTAAACTAATAAAGCAACCAACCATTAATACAAAATTTCTCATAAGAGTGAATAATACTTAACAGCCATATCATGTAAACTCAATAAATTGCGTCAAGTCTTACCAAGACTTACTATATATGATTAAAAAAAATGATCATCCATGTCCCTAAAGATACTGGTAACTCAATACTTGTTTTATATTACTTTATACAAACTCTTATATTTTCGTTCTTTAGATTTTCAAATAGCAATAATAAGTTCATCGAAGGATCTAATAAGCTGATCAAATGTCTACACTAATATCTTTCAAAAGAAAAATCTAGCATCATAATTAGGTCCTTCTTACGAGTTTCAAATATTCTTAATTTGACTGACACTAATTAATTAATCAAAACATCACATAGTACAACTGACTCAACTGTTTGGTTCAAGCCCCGAGTTGCTGATGACTTATAATAAAAGAATAGTTTGTAGTGCCAAACTCTGTACTTTTTTACTCTTTATTTCCACCAATACTTCTATTACTCAAAGATCATACTAGTTCCCAACATGAGCTCATTGGGACACTATACAAATACTCGTAAATAATGGCTATAAGAGAGCTTGATGGTACCATATTCATAATTCTATTGAAATCTTCATACTTTAGATCATACTTTATTGAAACACATCTCCCAAATCCCGTGTGCAATATGCAACAGGCTGTAAGACTCATGATTTACCAGAGACTGATTTGATCTAATCCTTCCACTCATCTATAATAATCTAACTTCTAAGAACCAGATACTATTAGAAACTTTTGAATAACGTATATAGACTTTAATGGCAGGTCATTCGAAGGAATTTTAAGTGGAGAGACTCAATATCTTATTATAACCACATAATAATAGAAATGATATGAGGACAACCCTGGTAACAAGAATGTACAAAACTTTTTTTTTTAAAATTTTGGTTCCAAGAGCTGAGAATACTCTTAAGATTGCTTTGGGAAATTTTAAAACTCAAACTTTCTTCTGAAACATACTTTTGAGGAATAGCTAAATAATATACTAATATATCACTTAAAAAATTTACTTATTTGAATTTTGGTAAAAAAATCACTGCCATGTGATTAATCATTAATCACTACACGCATTAAATGATTAGTCAACAACTTAAAAACTTATTTTAAAATAAGCATTTACAACTTATATACAACTTATAATCTGACCATTGATCATATTAAAGCGATGTCCGACCACCGGTATCCCCTATTGGAACCATCAAATTGATGAGGGGCCCTCCCAACAACTCAAGATTCCAAACATGAAATACCGACGCTCAACACTCTAGAAAAAAAAATCATGCAACTTATGATATTATTGATAAAACACTTTAATCCACTATTAAAGAGCTTTTAAAATCTAAATTGAAGCTTCAACATTTTTACATAAGAAAATTAAGCTATAAGTTATAACTCCTTCAATTTTTGTTCAATTTTTTTTTTTAAAATATACTCCGTATTAAGATAATGTACATAATGTACGCATGGCATTTTTAAAATATTTTCAATTAATAAGTAAATAAAATACATAACAAACTGATTTGTATGCTAATGGAAATTCCTCATCTCATGTAAACTCACTTACATGTGATGCTTTAGAAAAATAACAGACAAACTCATTATTATTATTATTATTATTATTATTATTATTATTTTATTCTTCTTAATTTAAAAATATAACTTACAAGTCGTAGACAATGAATAAACTACAAGCTATATAAAAAAAACAGCTGGAATCACACTGAGTGTGACGTAATTCAAATACTTAATCGTGAGAAAATAAAGACTTTATGACACTTTTTTTTTAAATTAACTCGACTTTTAATCATGAGTAACCGCTATGAGAAATATTTTCTGTGAAAGATCCACATAGGCTAAAATGGAAAAACCGCAAATACGTGATTTTGAGAGGTGTATGACTACAACGATGGTGTTTCAGATAACAGTCCCAAGTACTTCCTAAATGAAATAGAAGACCTAACTCAAGAGTATAGGCACTCGAATAAAATTTAATGTGACTAACTCGTAATAAGACAGAGGTTTTACAAGTTGAGTATACATTACTCTTACTTGACTTTTCTATCTAACTAATACCAACACTCAAACATATCTTGGCCTAGATGACTTTTAACGTAAATAAGTACTTACTTGGAAGATGACGAGTACGTGTACGGTGGCAAATGAAGTTACGGGACAACCTGGGCTCTGATACCAAACTTGTAACGCCCCTCTCAGGGTTAAAGGATACGTTACACTAACTTATTACTTTTAAAAATAATTGCAATATAACGGCCGTCTATTTAAGAAAATAACCCTGATGAAATCTCAATAGAAACTAAAACAACTCCAAATAAAAACTTAATAAAATATAGTTATCACCAGCAAATGTGACAACCACCTGGATCCAGGAATTTATTCAAACATCAAATTCTAAAATAAAATAAAATAATAATAATCTCTTTATTATAAGACTAAATTACTGAGACAAAATAATATCTAGCTAAAAGCCGCCAAGGTCGTTCCCGTTAACTCATCTTGGCACGCATTCCACTCTCTCATCATCTTCCTAGGCCTTGGCCTTACCCTTAATATCTGTACATGCGAAGAAAGAAAACTGATAAGCTTTACGCTTAGTAAGTCACTATGGATCCACAAAAATATCTAGAAGTCTATGTCAATTTATCAATAGATAAATTTAGGCTATAAGCATGCACTGAACAAATAACTAACACATAACTTCTCAAATACATTTTGAGGGAGATCTCAAAAGAAAACTCTTTTCGAAAATAATTTCTCAAAACTGCTGGAGAGATCTCAAAAAGATTTCTTTCTCAAAACATCTCTGTAAAACTTTCTGAAAGAGATCTCAAAAACACTTTCTGTAAAACTTTCTGAAAGAGATCTCAAAAACAACTTTCTGTAAAACTTTCTGAAAGAGATCTCAAAAACAACTTTCTGTAAAACTCTTTGTGGCTAATTTTACTCTGTGGGCCCGTGATATGTACCCAAAGGCGCCAATCCGACAGCTCAGGGGAGCGACCCACTAAACATATCGGACTCTCTGAAACTCTGAAACTCTGATTACTCTGTGGGAACTTGTTCCCGGGTACATATCACTTAATCTTTCACTTTAAATATTAGTTCTTTTTATAGTGTCGTTTGGATAACCACATCATTAAATCAGAAAATAAAAATACTGACAAACTCTTGACTATGCCAGAGAATAATCATCACTTAATACAACAAATAAAATAACTCATCACATAATTCACATAGTTCACATAATAGCAAATAGACTAAAATCATCTATTAAAAATCAACAAGACTTCTTTCTTTTATTTGGTTGAACAAACATGTACAGGTGGTAGTGAACTTACCTGTGAAAAGCTGAACTCAGAATATACTCAGATAAGTGTGGCATCTTGATAACGTCTTCCGGGAAGCTCTTCACTTAAATCTTTATTTAGAATAGTCAAAATTTAGAATTCCTTGTCTAATAAGTCAAATAGCTAAAACTTTAACCGTATATATAGTAAGGCCAAAACTCTAAAAAGTGGAACTGTTTTTATTTATTTAGTTATGAAATATGCCGACCAAACACTCAATTAACTAAATCAAAGTTATATTTCAGAAAAGAATTCTTTCCACGCTTATCAACACCTTACTGCTAATTTTACAAATTGAAATCAGAAATTCTTTCTAATCGAGAGAAAAATAAGCAACACGTTAATGCTAATTATATATTTATATATAAATCTATAGAGCTTTAACAAATCTTAAATTTACAAGTGTCCATATAAATATATATATATATATATACGAAGTAAGGAGCATTCATCTCACCAGGTTTGAGAAAATCCGAGATTCAGTCTATGCGCTTCTGTCAATTAGAAGAGAAAAAGTGCGGCCACCATGGGTGGAAGAAAAAACGTATTTATATAATATACTCCTGCTTAGGGCTTTAATTATAACTCTTATTCGGGCCAAGATAATTGATTCAGGCTTCTAATTATCTTTAAAATAATTGTTTCTCTTTCAATAAAACTGATTAAATTTTAAAACGTATATATATATATATATATATATATATATATATATATATATATATATATATATACTACCTCCGTTTTAGTAATATACTAATAATATAGAATATAAACTATTTCCTCACTTAAAATTATAAGAGCTTTCCGGGCGACGTTATCTGCACAAACAAAATATGAAACAATATATCACACTATTCATAGAAGAACTTATATAACTAGCTAAAATTAATAATGATTAGTATAACTAGCTCATAAAAATCGGGGTGTTACATGAGTTGTGAACAAGAATTGTGAAGAGTTGTATGTTTTTTTCTATTCATAATTTGGACTTGAGTCGTGAACGAGAATTGTGTATTTTTGCATAGGGAACCCATTGCAACTCGAAATGAGATCATATGTTGTCGTATTCAAAATTTAAGCCAATCTTCGTGACTCGATTTATTTAGTAAGCATGAAAACACTGAAGAGTTGTATGTTTTTTTCTATTCATAATTTGGACTTGAGTCGTGAACGAGAATTGTGTATTTTTGCATAGGGAACCCATTGCAACTCGAAATGAGATCATACGATGTCGTATTCAAAATTTAAGCCTATCTTCGTGACTCGGTTGATTTTGTAAGCCTGAAAACACCGAAGAGTTGTATGTTTTTTTCTATTCATAATTTGGACTTGAGTCGTGAACGAGAATTGTGTATTTTTGCATAGGGAACCCATTGCAACTCGAAATGAGATCATACGATGTTGTATTCAAAATTTAAGCCAATCTTCGTGACTCGGTTGATTTAGTAAGCCTGAAAACACTGAAGAGTTGTATGTTTTGTTCTATTCATAATTTGGACTTGAGTCGTGAACGAGAATTGTGTATTTTTACATAGGAAACCCATTGCAACTCGAAATGAGTTCATACGATGTCGTATTCAAAATTTAAGCCAATCTTCGTGACTCGGTTGATTTAGTAAGCCTGAAAAAACTGAAGAGTTGTATGTTTTTTTCTATTCATAATTTGGACTTGAGTCGTGAACGAGAATTGTGTATTTTTGCATAGGGAACCCATTGCAACTCGAAATGAGATCATACGATGTCGTATTCAAAATTTAAGCCAATCTTCGTGACTCGGTTGATTTAGTAAGCCTGAAAACACTGAAGAGTTGTATGTTTTTTTCTATTCATAATTTGGACTTGAGTCGTGAACGAGAATTGTGTATTTTTGCATAGAAAACCCATTGCAACTCGAAATGAGATCATACGATGTCGTATTCAAAATTTAAGCCAATCTTCGTGACTCGGTTGATTTAGTAAGCCGGAAAACACTGAAGAGTTGTATGTTTTTTTCTATTCATAATTTGGACTTGAGTCGTGAACGAGAATTGTGTATTTTTGCATAGGGAACCCATTGCAACTCGAAATGAGATCATATGATGTCGTATTCAAAATTTAAGTCAATCTTCGTAACTCGGTTTATTTAGTAAGCTTGAAAACACTGAAGAGTTGTATGTTTTTTTCTATTCATAATTTGGACTTGAGTCGTGAACGAGAATTGTGTATTTTTGCATAGGGAACCCATTGCAACTCGAAATGAGATCATACGATGTCGCATTCAAAATTTCAGCCAATCTTCGTGACTCGGTTGATTTAGTAAGCCTGAAAACTCTGAAGAGTTGTATGTTTTTTTCTATTCATAATTTGGACTTGAGTCGTGAACGAGAATTGTGTATTTTTGCATAGGGAACCCATTGCAACTCGAAATGAGATCATACGATGTCGTATTCAAAATTTAAGCCAATCTTCGTGACTCGGTTGATTTAGTAAGCCTGAAAACACTGAAGAGTTGTATGTTTTTTTCTATTCATAATTTGGACTTGAGTCGTGAACGAGAATTGTGTATTTTTGCATAGAAAACCCTTTGCAACTCGAAATGAGATCATACGATGTCGTATTCAAAATTTAAGCCAATCTTCGTGACTCGGTTGATTTAGTAAGCCGGAAAACACTGAAGAGTTGTATGTTTTTTTCTATTCATAATTTGGACTTGAGTCGTGAACGAGAATTGTGTATTTTTGCATAGGGAACCCATTGCAACTCGAAATGAGATCATATGATGTCGTATTCAAAATTTAAGTCAATCTTCGTAACTCGGTTTATTTAGTAAGCCTGAAAACACTGAAGAGTTGTATTTTTTTTTCTATTCATAATTTGGACTTGAGTCGTGAACGAGAATTGTGTATTTTTGCATAGGGAACCCATTGCAACTCGAAATGAGATCATACGATGTCGTATTCAAAATTTAAGCCAATCTCCGTGACTCGGTTGATTTAGTAAGCCTGAAAACACTGAAGAGTTGTATGTTTTTTTCTATTCATAATTTGGACTTGAGTTGTGAACAAGAATTGTGTATTTTTGCATAGGGAACCCATTGCAACTCGAAATGAGATCATACGATGTCGTATTCAAAATTTAAGCCAATCTTCGTGACTCGGTTGATTTAGTAAGCCTGAAAACACTGAAGAGTTGTATGTTTTTTTCTATTCATAATTTGGACTTGAGTCGTGAACAAGAATTGTGTATTTTTGCATAGGGAACCCATTGCAACTCGAAATGAGATCATACGATGTCGTATTCAAAATTTAAGCCAATCTTCGTGACTCGGTTGATTTAGTAAGCCTGAAAACACTGAAGAGTTGTATGTTTTTTTCTATTCATAATTTGGACTTGAGTCGTGAACGAGAATTGTGTATTTTTGCATAGGGAACCCATTGCAACTCGAAATGAGATCATATGTTGTCGTATTCAAAATTTAAGCCAATCTTCGTGACTCGATTTATTTAGTAAGCATGAAAACACTGAAGAGTTGTATGTTTTTTTCTATTCATAATTTGGACTTGAGTCGTGAACGAGAATTGTGTATTTTTGCATAGGGAAACCATTGCAACTCGAAATGAGATCATACGATGTCGTATTCAAAATTTAAGCCTATCTTCGTGACTCGGTTGATTTTGTAAGCCTGAAAACACCGAAGAGTTGTATGTTTTTTTCTATTCATAATTTGGACTTGAGTCGTGAACGCGAATTGTGTATTTTTGCATAGGGAACCCATTGCAACTCGAAATGAGATCATACGATGTTGTATTCAAAATTTAAGCCAATCTTCGTGACTCGGTTGATTTAGTAAGCCTGAAAACACTGAAGAGTTGTATGTTTTTTTCTATTCATAATTTGGACTTGAGTCGTGAACGAGAATTGTGTATTTTTGCATAGGAAACCCATTGCAACTCGAAATGAGATCATACGATGTCGTATTCAAAATTTAAGCCAATCTTCGTGACTCGGTTGATTTAGTAAGCCTGAAAAAACTGAAGAGTTGTATGTTTTTTTCTATTCATAATTTGGACTTGAGTCGTGAACGAGAATTGTGTATTTTTGCATAGGGAACCCATTGCAACTCGAAATGAGATCATACGATGTCGTATTCAAAATTTAAGCCAATCTTCGTGACTCGGTTGATTTAGTAAGCCTGAAAACACTGAAGAGTTGTATGTTTTTTTCTATTCATAATTTGGACTTGAGTCGTGAACGAGAATTGTGTATTTTTGCATAGAAAACCCATTGCAACTCGAAATGAGATCATACGATGTCGTATTCAAAATTTAAGCCAATCTTCGTGACTCGATTGATTTAGTAAGCCGGAAAACACTGAAGAGTTGTATGTTTTTTTCTATTCATAATTTGGACTTGAGTCGTGAACGAGAATTGTGTATTTTTGCATAGGGAACCCATTGCAACTCGAAATGAGATCATATGATGTCGTATTCAAAATTTAAGTCAATCTTCGTAACTCGGTTTATTTAGTAAGCCTGAAAACACTGAAGAGTTGTATGTTTTTTTCTATTCATAATTTGGACTTGAGTCGTGAACAAGAATTGTGTATTTTTGCATAGGGAACCCATTGCAACTTGAAATGAGATCATACGATGTCGCATTCAAAATTTAAGCCAATCTTCGTGACTCGGTTGATTTAGTAAGCCTGAAAACACTGAAGAGTTGTATGTTTTTTTCTATTCATAATTTGGACTTGAGTCGTGAACGAGAATTGTGTATTTTTGCATAGGGAACCCATTGCAACTCGAAATGAGATCATACGATGTCGTATTCAAAATTTAAGCCAATATTCGTGACTCGGTTGATTTAGTAAGCCTGAAAACACTGAAGAGTTGTATGTTTTTTTCTATTCATAATTTGGACTTGAGTCGTGAACGAGAATTGTGTATTTTTGCATAGAAAACCCTTTGCAACTCGAAATGAGATCATACGATGTCGTATTCAAAATTTAAGCCAATCTTCGTGACTCGGTTGATTTAGTAAGCCGGAAAACACTGAAGAGTTGTATGTTTTTTCTATTCATAATTTGGACTTGAGTCGTGAACGAGAATTGTGTATTTTTGCATAGGGAACCCATTGCAACTCGAAATGAGATCATATGATGTCGTATTCAAAATTTAAGTCAATCTTCGTAACTCGGTTTATTTAGTAAGCCTGAAAACACTGAAGAGTTGTATTTTTTTTTCCATTCATAATTTGGACTTGAGTCGTGAACGAGAATTGTGTATTTTTGCATAGGGAACCCATTGCAACTCGAAATGAGATCATACGATGTCGTATTCAAAATTTAAGCCAATCTTCGTGACTCGGTTGATTTAGTAAGCCTGAAAACACTGAAGAGTTGTATGTTTTTTTCTATTCATAATTTGGACTTGAGTTGTGAACAAGAATTGTGTATTTTTGCATAGGGAACCCATTGCAACTCGAAATGAGATCATACGATGTCGTATTCAAAATTTAAGCCAATCTTCGTGACTCGGTTGATTTAGTAAGCCTGAAAACACTGAAGAGTTGTATGTTTTTTTCTATTCATAATTTGGACTTGAGTCGTGAACGAGAATTGTGTATTTTTGCATAGGGAACCCATTGCAACTCGAAATGAGATCATATGTTGTCGTATTCAAAATTTAAGCCAATCTTCGTGACTCGATTGATTTAGTAAGCCGGAAAACACTGAAGAGTTGTATGTTTTTTTCTATTCATAATTTGGACTTGAGTCGTGAACGAGAATTGTGTATTTTTGCATAGGGAACCCATTGCAACTCGAAATGAGATCATATGATGTCGTATTCAAAATTTAAGTCAATCTTCGTAACTCGGTTTATTTAGTAAGCCTGAAAACACTGAAGAGTTGTATGTTTTTTTCTATTCATAATTTGGACTTGAGTCGTGAACGAGAATTGTGTATTTTTGCATAGAAAACCCATTGCAACTCGAAATGAGATCATACGATGTCGTATTCAAAATTTAAGCCAATCTTCGTGACTCGATTGATTTAGTAAGCCGGAAAACACTGAAGAGTTGTATGTTTTTTTCTATTCATAATTTGGACTTGAGTCGTGAACGAGAATTGTGTATTTTTGCATAGGGAACCCATTGCAACTCGAAATGAGATCATATGATGTCGTATTCAAAATTTAAGTCAATCTTCGTAACTCGGTTTATTTAGTAAGCCTGAAAACACTGAAGAGTTGTATGTTTTTTTCTATTCATAATTTGGACTTGAGTCGTGAACGAGAATTGTGTATTATTGCATAGGGAACCCATTGCAACTCGAAATGAGATCATACGATGTCGCATTCAAAATTTAAGCCAATCTTCGTGACTCGGTTGATTTAGTAAGCCTGAAAACACTGAAGAGTTGTATGTTTTTTTCTATTCATAATTTGGACTTGAGTCGTGAACGAGAATTGTGTATTTTTGCATAGGGAACCCATTGCAACTCGAAATGAGATCATACGATGTCGTATTCAAAATTTAAGCCAATCTTCGTGACTCGGTTGATTTAGTAAGCCTGAAAACACTGAAGAGTTGTATGTTTTTTTCTATTCATAATTTGGACTTGAGTCGTGAACGAGAATTGTGTATTTTTGCATAGAAAACCCTTTGCAACTCGAAATGAGATCATACGATGTCGTATTCAAAATTTAAGCCAATCTTCGTGACTCGGTTGATTTAGTAAGCCGGAAAACACTGAAGAGTTGTATGTTTTTTCTATTCATAATTTGGACTTGAGTCGTGAACGAGAATTGTGTATTTTTGCATAGGGAACCCATTGCAACTCGAAATGAGATCATATGATGTCGTATTCAAAATTTAAGTCAATCTTCGTAACTCGGTTTATTTAGTAAGCCTGAAAACACTGAAGAGTTGTATTTTTTTTTCTATTCATAATTTGGACTTGAGTCGTGAACGAGAATTGTGTATTTTTGCATAGGGAACCCATTGCAACTCGAAATGAGATCATACGATGTCGTATTCAAAATTTAAGCCAATCTTCGTGACTCGGTTGATTTAGTAAGCCTGAAAACACTGAAGAGTTGTATGTTTTTTTCTATTCATAATTTGGACTTGAGTTGTGAACAAGAATTGTGTATTTTTGCATAGGGAACCCATTGCAACTCGAAATGAGATCATACGATGTCGTATTCAAAATTTAAGCCAATCTTCGTGACTCGGTTGATTTAGTAAGCCTGAAAACACTGAAGAGTTGTATGTTTTTTTCTATTCATAATTTGGACTTGAGTCGTGAACGAGAATTGTGTATTTTTGCATAGGGAACCCATTGCAACTCGAAATGAGATCATATGTTGTCGTATTCAAAATTTAAGCCAATCTTCGTGACTCGATTTATTTAGTAAGCATGAAAACACTGAAGAGTTGTATGTTTTTTTCTATTCATAATTTGGACTTGAGTCGTGAACGAGAATTGTGTATTTTTGCATAGGGAACCCATTGCAACTCGAAATGAGATCATACGATGTCGTATTCAAAATTTAAGCCTATCTTCGTGACTCGGTTGATTTTGTAAGCCTGAAAACACTGAAGAGTTGTATGTTTTTTTCCATTCATAATTTGGACTTGAGTCGTGAACGAGAATTGTGTATTTTTGCATAGGGAACCCATTGCAACTCGAAATGAGATCATACGATGTTGTATTCAAGATTTAAGCCAATCTTCGTGACTCGGTTGATTTAGTAAGCCTGAAAACACTGAAGAGTTGTATGTTTTTTTCTATTCATAATTTGGACTTGAGTCGTGAACGAGAATTGTGTATTTTTGCATAGGAAACCCATTGCAACTCGAAATGAGATCATACGATGTCGTATTCAAAATTTAAGCCAATCTTCGTGACTCGGTTGATTTAGTAAGCCTGAAAAAACTGAAGAGTTGTATGTTTTTTTCTATTCATAATTTGGACTTGAGTCGTGAACGAGAATTGTGTATTTTTGCATAGGGAACCCATTGCAACTCGAAATGAGATCATACGATGTCGTATTCAAAATTTAAGCCAATCTTCGTGACTCGGTTAATTTAGTAAGCCTGAAAACACTGAAGAGTTGTATGTTTTTTTCTATTCATAATTTGGACTTGAGTCGTGAACGAGAATTGTGTATTTTTGCATAGAAAACCCATTGCAACTCGAAATGAGATCATACGATGTTGTATTCAAAATTTAAGCCAATCTTCGTGACTCGGTTGATTTAGTAAGCCGGAAAACACTGAAGAGTTGTATGTTTTTTTCTATTCATAATTTGGACTTGAGTCGTGAACGAGAATTGTGTATTTTTGCATAGGGAACCCATTGCAACTCGAAATGAGATCATATGATGTCGTATTCAAAATTTAAGTCAATCTTCGTAACTCGGTTTATTTAGTAATCCTGAAAACACTGAAGAGTTGTATTTTTTTTTTCTATTCATAATTTGGACTTGAGTCGTGAACGAGAATTGTGTATTTTTGCATAGGGAACCCATTGCAACTCGACGATAACATGTAAGTATATTAGAAACCGTCAAGAGTTTATCTGTACAGCAAAAGAATATGAGCAAAAATGTAGGCTATCCAAGGATTGGATAACCCATCACCTACCAAAATAAGGGAGCCATAGCCGCCCCCCTATGCTACCTCACGGCCCATCATAATCAGACAAAGTGATGGGCAAAAAGTTATCAGAGTACTACCAAATCACAAGGATAAATGCTATACAAAATTTTATAGACAACATATTTTATCCTATCAAAAAGTTCCTCCTCTTTAGGCAAAAATCCATCAAATCTAGCTGCATTCCTGACTCTCCAAATCCAGTAGACGGTGCAGGAGAAAGCAATCCTAGCAGCCTTGGCTAACACATTAGCTCCGCTCCTTTCCTTCTTGATCCATTTGACCGAGCTAGCTAGGGTCCCCATCATGCGTGGAATGCCAATCCATGCCTTCATCAGAGTCCAGACCTTACCTGAAAAAGGGCATTCAAAGTAGAGGTGTGGAGCCGTTTCCGGTCCACCCTTACACAATACACAAGTATTATCCACATCTAATCTATGAAGATTATCACACGTGGCTAATCTATTACGGAATGCCAACCAAGTAAGAAAGGAAAACTTGGGAGGAATGTAATCTTTCCAAATAAATGGCATCCACACACGGGTGGCAGCCCTAGTCCTAACTCCTAAGTAAATCATAAACCTTGGAGGATACAAGCTTGCCATTAAATTGAAGAGCATTTAGGCCAAGTATAGCAGTCGGAATGTCCGGGAATTTGGAGAGTATTTCATCTCGGATTAATGCAATCTTTTTAAATAATTGTGAATCTCTTTCGTGTGGGACAAACTCCCACACACTCCTGCCCTTTAGATAAACCCCATGTACCCACTTGACCCAAAGAGTGTCCTTTTTAGTGTGTATATCCCAAAAAGTTTTTGAAAGTAGAGCCTTGTTCCAAACCTTCGTATCATGTATACCCAGTCCGCCTTCTTCTTTCGGGAGGCAAATATCCGCCCATGCTACCCTAGCGAATTTGCTTCCCCAAAGAAAAATGCGGCAAATGGATGTAATCCTGTCAAGAATAACATTAGGGATGGGAAACATTTGTAGCCAAAAAGAGTGTACCCCCTGTATAACCGACTTGACTAGCTCAACTCTGCCTGCATAAGATAAAGATTTAAGACTCCAAGCATTAATAAAAGTGGTGATGGACTCTAAAAGGGGTGCATATTGGGCCACAGATAACTTTAAGGGCGCCAGAGGGACCCCAAGATAAGTGACCGGGAATGTACCAATTTTAAAGTCCACCAGTTCAAGTATAGTATCAAGCTCATAATATGCATTACCACCAAGGAAGATATTTGATTTATCATAGTTGACCCTAAGGCCAGATATGTTACCAAATTCTTCCAAAGCCTGTGTAAGAATCTGTATAGATGTGATATCACCTCTAGAAAAAAGCATCAAATCATCAGCATATGCCACATGTGAAATATTGAGTGATCCACACAGAGGATGGTGATTGAACATAGGGTTTTTGGTCCTATCATTCAATAGTCTAGATAAGTACTCCAAGCACAGGACAAATAAGAGGGGGGACATAGGGTCCCCTTGCCGAAGCCCTCTTTTACCCTCAAAATGGCCATGAAGAACACCATTGATTGATATGGAGTATGACGCTGTGGTGACACACTCCATAATCCAGTGTATGAATCTGCTCGGGAAACCCAAGTGGGTGAGCATACTAGTAAGGAAGTCCCAAGATATAGTATCATAGGCTTTCCGGAGGTCAACCTTGATCATACATCTTGGAGACATACGCTTCCTAGCATATCCTTTAATCAGCTCTTGGGCAACAAACACATTATCAATCATTAGTTGCCCATCAACAAAAGCCCCCTGGGCTTGGTCAATAAGGTCCGGAAGGCACGGGATCATTCTTTTAGAAATGATTTTAGTGATGACTTTGTATACCACATTTGTACAAGCAATTGGTCTAAAGTCAGCCGGCGTCAGAGAGTGGTTTGTCTTAGGAATTAAAGCAATAACCGTGTGGTTAGTTTGCTTTAAAAGCCTACCAGACCCAATAAAGGCCTTAACAGCCTTGGTAAAGTCATAACCAACCGTGTTCCAATTCTTTTTAAAGAATGCCGATGTGTATCCATCAGGACCAGGTGATTTGTTGTCACCAATGTCAAACAAGGCCTCTTTAATTTCCACATCTGTGATAGGGCCAATAAGGCTGGCCGAGCTAGTAGGAGGTAGACATCTACCCGAGGCCACAATATTTGGGTCCAATCCTGAGGTAGGATAGTGTGTACCAAATAAATTGGTATAAAATTTCACTAGCTCCGTAGCCACTTGGTCAATAGAAGTGGTAATCAACCCATTATGGAGTTTTAATGCCGTAATGGAATTTCTAGCCACATTCTTTTTCACAATAGCATGGAAATATTTGGTGCATTTATCACTTTGAACAAGGTGGTTAGCCTTGGCCTTTTGCCTAAAAAAGTCTTCTTCGGCCACTTTAAGGTTAAGAAGTTTTTTCTTGATTAAGGAGAGTTCTTCTTTTAGAGTTTCATCCAACGGAGAGAGTATAGAGAGCCCAAGAAGCCTTTTATACTCTTTCTTGGAATCCTTAACTCTTTCAGAAATGTGGCCAAAGTGGAGTTTATTGAGCTCTCTAAGTGGTCTTTTGAGGTTCTTCAATTTCTTGGCAAGAATGAATTGAGAGCTACCATATACCTCTCTATCCCAATGGGTTGTGAGGATGGCATTGAAATTCTCATGGTTCTGCCACATATTAAAATATTTAAATGGCCGAGAGGCAGCCCCATTAGTTTTCCCAATGGAAACCATGGAAGCTACGTGATCGGATTCTAGTTCGAAATCCTGAAAATGTGTTTTGCACTCAATATCCATAGTTGACCAAAAAGAATTAATGAGAACTCGATCTAGTTTAGCCCAAAGCGAGCCCCTATTCCAAGTAAGGAATTGGCCTGTGGATGGACAATCAACAAGATTAGTTTGCAATTTAAAATCATTTAAATGTTGCATATCATAGGCCGAGGGAGGGGTAGGCCCCACCCTCTCATTCGGGCATCCAACACAATTAAAGTCTCCCATTACTAGCCAAGGGCTATTAATGTTAGGCTCCAAGTTTGCTAGATGATCCCAAAGGGCCTTTCTCTCAAGAGCCGTGTAGAGAGCATACACAAAAGTAACAAGATACTCAATTTGAGTAACCTTACATGTGGCGCTAATATGTATATGTTGTTTGTCAATTTCAAGTACATTAATATGAACAAAATGTGGGTCCCAAATTATGCCAATACGGCCACCATCAATTTTGTCAAAGTTAGTAATAGATAGCCAAGAAGGTAATCTACTTGAACTAAAATTAACAAAATTAGTAGTGGTCATTTTGGTTTCAAGGAGACAACACAAATGAATATTATTAGTACGAATAAACTTAAGGATAGAGTTTTGTTTGGAGACCTTATTAAGGCCTCTTATATTCCATGCGGACACAATCATCAAGACCTTTTGTTGTTGTTCCTCCTCCCTCCTTTCTTTCCTTGGTGTCTCGGCCTCACCTCATTTTTTTCAACAATAGGGCTCGGCTTTGCTCTTGCTTTATACCTAGTAAGATATAACAAAGTATATGGATATTCAATAAACCAAGAGTTAAATTCATACCCATATTCCGTATCAAAGACCCCCGGGATAGCCTCCAAGCATTTGGTCGTGAATGTGAGTCCCTCGGTAAGCTCATCTTGGGTGACTCTCAAGTAGTTATCAAGCCGCACCATTTGATCCTTTACTTCACCGGAATGTAGTAGGTGAATCAAAGGTAGATTATCTTTGTCAAGTTCAAGCTTAACAATGACATCATCACGGTATGCATCCCTAATGTCATTCACCACACGTACTTTGTTGAAGTCTTTCATACTTGGCCGTTTTACAAGCGATGCTTTTCCCCTCGGGCAGCCCTCTTCATAAAACCGGCACAAATAGTGTCTAAAAACAGCCCTCATAAAGGAGGAATCAAAGGTATATTCTTTGTCTCTTGTTGTTATTCCGGGGAGTTCTTCAAGTCATTGTTTGGTGAAGAGCATTCCGGGTTGGTCTTCCTTTACCACCTTGAGATGATGGTCCATCTTGATAATAGTAGCATCCTTATCAACATGTTTCATGTGTGTAACATTGATGCTAGGCATGAGCACCTCATCGGTTTTCATTTGAACTATCACCTCATCTTGGTATGTATCATGGAACTTTTGTACTTTTCAGATAAGTACATCTTCACCATCCTTGAAATCGGATGTGCCACCCTCACCTCTTATAGGCTTCCTCTTTCCCCATTTAAAAAATCGAAATCTCTTGAAGAAGGGATGATCTCTTTTAGTGACAAAAAGATCACTATCTTCCTCAATTTCCACAGTTTCGGTCACTGTTTTGGCAGCCCCCTCGGCACCCTCTTCTTCATTTTCGGTCACTGTTTTGGCAGCCCGCTCGGGCTCCCCATCTTGCAACATAATGCCTTTGCCCTTTCTTATAGCTTCTTCCTTTTCTTTTCTTTCGATCTCGGCAATAATAGGGCATGTAAAGGCATGATGTCCAAACTTTTTGCAATTAAAGCAATAATTTGGAAAGGTTTCATACCTCACATATTGGGTGTGTAGTTTGCCATTTGGTAGTTTGATCTTGAATTCAAGGGGTGGCGGCTTGGAGGCATCAACTTCAATTAAAACTCTTGCAAAATTTGATCTAGCCTTTTCAAGTGTTACCCTATCCGTGGTGATGGGGATACCCACTTTAGAAGCCACCTCACTTATAATATCCTCTTCCCAAATCCTCATAGGAAGATGGGGGAAATGCACCCAAATAGGAACCTTGAGAAACTCTTCATCATTCATAGTAAAGTCATCCGAGAGCAACTTTAGATGAAAAGTTTTTCCAAACATAGTGTATGGCCCTTCCAAAAGAACTTTAGCCCTATCTTGCTCATTTTGAAATTTAAAGATTATCCATCCTTTATCATGACTTCTAAAACGGCACGGGACACCCCATTTTTGTACAATAGTTTGGAGGTTCTTGTAGCCGGGGTTTCCACCATCAAAGTAGGCAACCAAGCAATGTCCCCAAAGAGTAATCATGGATGGTATCTCTCGGGTAGATAGGTCAATAATGTCTCCTTTCGGCTCAATGTACCTAAGTTTCATGCCTTTGTTAGGCTCTCTATTATCTTTGAATCGTGACACGAACGTGGGTTGAGAACCGGGTTTGCCCCATTTGCTGACTACCATTGCCGTGGCATCATTATCCACAAGGGCAGACTGTTTAGCCTCACCAATTTCTGCCAAAACAGTTTGTTCACGATGCTCATCCAACATTGGCACAGTAGTTTGAGGTGTTTTGTTAACCACAGCTTCCTCTAGTTCTAGCATTTCCTTGACAGTTGGGTCTAGCTCATATTCCACATTTTCAGCCACCTCGTGATCACTAGCAACATCATCCACAGTAGGGGCAGCTTGTTGACAATCAATGTTGTCATCCAAATCATCAATTTGGAGAGAAGAAGTTATCTCCAAAGTTAAATCCGTATCTACATGAGAATCCTCCAAAGTAGCATCTGTCACGCCCCGGACCTATCCGGACACGTCAACACCCCGCCGTACAATACGAATAGTCAACCGCAGTCCAACACATTCATATCATACAAGGCGTCTTGAATATCATTCACACATATACATCCATAAACAAACATAATAAGTAATTCATAACGCAGCGGAAAACATTGTTTAAAACAAAAGGGCCACACATGGCTATTCATGAGCACGCAGGCTCTATTGTAAAATATCCATGAGCATGTTTATTAATGTTTAAAAAAAACAGAATGGAGGAAGCACGAACCAAGTCTTCCCTCCTAGATGAATCTCTCGAGCAACGAGCACAGGAAGCAAGCTCTAGCCTCAACCTGAAAAATGGTGGTGGGACGCCCCCGAAGGGGTCAGCACTCTATAGGGCTATAAAGTGCTGGTGTGGATGGCATCTAATAGATATACAACAAGTATTTCAAACACAAGACCCTCAAATAGGGTGATAATATAATCTAGGCCGTAACCCCAAGTTACCCCGTTTTAAAATATACTTACTTTATATATAAAGTCAAGTAGTCGGCCCGTAGGCCCAAGGTTTGTTTATCAAACATACCCCAAAATCCCGTGACCCCTAGTCACAACAATACATAGGGTTCAACCCCAACACATATGTTTGCATCTCGAGTCCAACTCGACTACATCACCATGCACCTTAATTAACATAAGCTAACTACTCCACCGTGCATTTCTTGAGTCCAACTCAACTACATCACCATGCACAACAATCACCTCACCATGTCTACCCAATGCAATTCTATGAGCACGGGCTCAAGTACATCTCATTACATTGGCATAGACCCCAATTCCTAAGCACTCACTATGCCTAGAATTGTAATATCAATAATCTATTTTGGGACATCCCTACGGACTGCCCAACCATGATCTTAGCATCACATTACATCAAATTTGTCACTTGCATCACAATTAAGTACATCAATTATAATCAAATCCTTAGATTCAATTCCCTTAACAATTACAACAATCATTAACTAGTATTTCAATACTATTAAGATTTTTCTTATCCATCATATATTCCATTTGTATAACCCTACATATTTAGAGATATGTAGCAGCAACTTAATCATTCAATGCAATACATAAATAATCATTTATGTATCCACACAATTCACACATGGATAAAATGACTATTTCACACAATAGTTCACTTAATCCCATTTTTATCAATACTTTACCAAATCATTTCTCATTTCATTCTTTGGAAAGTAGATCAATATTTCATCAATAATTTATCATCATAATCCATGGAAAACATAATTTGAGCATTTAGGTAATCTCATGCTTAACCTACAAGTTGTAAGCAACTAGATGTCGATCCTCACCTCAAATGAGCTTTAAAACTTTCCTTCTCGATCCAATGACCAAAGCCTCGGCCAAGGAAGATTGAGAACTGGTTCCTTGCTTGAAAATGGGTGTTAAACAGCTTCCTCAAGTTGCTAATTCAACCCCTAACCGTTGATACGAAAACAGCCCCTAGAACGGGTGTTTTCCGGCTAACTCGATTCCTAGTTTTCCAATATTTGCTCTAGGTTAGTATCTAACCTTTACATCAATAAAAATAACTTTACAAGGACATATTATACACTTGTATTAGTGTACAATAGTCCCACCAATCGTTCATATCATTTGGAAAATGAATGGAAAGGACTTGGGATTAACAACTCACCTAGAAGAGTAAATCCGTTCCTGCGAGGTCGCGTTCTGCTCGGGCGATTTGGAAGCCTTCCTCTACTCCGATTGATTCAAACCAGACCTTCACGGATTCCTCGTCTTGAGAGCTTTCTTTTGGTATCTCAAACGCCTTAATTGGATTGGTAGAACTCGAGATATCAACCAAACAGTCTCAGCACTCTCACAGCTCGGGTTCACAGACCACTGCTCGTTCCAGATCGATTTTTGGATGATTACTCTCTCCTCTCGAACTGAGACCACTCAATTATAAAAATAGACTTCAAAAGCTATCCAAGGACACCTCATTCACCTTATTTGGCCGAGTATAACATCACTCATGAAGGGAGACAACCAGCACCACTCTTTTGTGCGAAAATTGACTAGGTGGGGTTCCCTCTTGTTTCCTTTGTCAAGTCCAGCCCCTAGAGTCAGCTATGGCAGTCTCCTAATTTATTTAGAACAAGTCAACTTCCTACATAACATTATTGATCTCCAATATGTGTAGGCTCATCTCAATAATTTACTTGATGGATAATATAGAAGGAAAATCCTACTCCCATTATTTGGCTCAATAATGCCAAAGATGGGGTTATAGGCATTTGTACTCTTCTTTAATCATCCTATCACTTATTTTGACATTTGTCATTCATATTATTGGGCTACCAGCCGTGTGGGTCGCCCCCGAGTGGGCCTACGACGCCGTCCTCAAATATTTGCTATTTTAGCGGGTTGAGCCCAAAATAATATATGGGCCGCCCGCCCTTCCTCAACTTGTCTTGAAACGTTATGTATAACCATTTAGTTAATGCTAGGATCTTTTATTTATTAATAAGGCCCAAACGAGTATTCGCAAGCCCAACAATAATGTACGAGTTCGAGCGGTATAATAATCGATCATGAATTACGTAAAACACCAATCGTTTTACAATTGTTTGGGAATTAGAAATCCAATACATAAACTTTGAATTTTAAAATCAAATTTTCAAGGACGTTCGGGTGCGGTGTCACAAGTTCACCCCCCCTTAACAGGAATTTCGTCCCCGAAATTCACAGCTCTACTCGAATAGGAAAGCATACTGTTTCCTCATCAAGGCCTCTGTTTCCCATGTCTCTTCTTCGACCCGATCGCTTTTCCAAAGTACTTTAACCATTGGGACTTCCTTGCTTCTCAATTTCTTCACCTTCCTATCGGTGACCTTGATTGGTTGAACAGCGTAGTTCAAATCCTCACGTACCTCTACAGGTGGCTTCTCCAATACGTGTGAGGGATCATGCACATACTTCTTAAGCATGGATACATGAAACACATTATGTATCTTCTCTAACTCAGGAGTCAACTGTAGACGATATGCAACGGCCCCAATCCTCTCTATAATTCTGAATGGACCTATGTACCGTGGGTTAAGCTTCCCTCGGGTTTGAAATCGAATGATTCCTTTCCAAGGAGAAACTTTCAAGAATACCTCGTCATCAACCTTAAACTCTAAGGTTCTTCGACGCTTATCTGCATAACTCTTTTGCCTATCCTGGGCCGCTTTGAGTCTCTCTCGAATCAATTTCACCTTTGATTTGGTGACCTCAACCAACTCAGTACCCTCGAGTTTGGCCATGCCAACCTCATCCCAGCATAACGGTGTACGGCACCTCCTCCCATACAGTGCCTCGTATGGAGGCATGCCGATGCTTGCCTGATAACTGTTGTTATAGGCAAACTCCACGAGTGCTAAGTGGTTGTCCCAACTTCCTTGAAACTCCAATGCACAAGCCCTCAGCATGTCTTCTAAGATCTGTATGACTCTTTCAGACTGCCCATCCGTCTGTGGGTGGAAAGCAGTACTGAACTTCAGCCTCGTTCCCATAGACTCCTGAAATTTCGGCCAAAAACGTGATGTGAATCGTGGGTCTCTATCAGATACAATGGTCACTGGGACCCCATGTAGCCTCACGATCTCATCCGTGTACAATTTGGCCAACCTCTCAAGTGGGTAAGTAGTGTTGATAGGCAAGAAGTGTGCACTCTTTGTGAGCCTATCCACAACGACCCAAACTGCATCATAGTTCCTGATTGTCCGTGGTAAACCTACCACGAAATCCATAGTCACGTGTTCCCACTTCCATTCAGGAATAGAAAGTGGCTGCAATAAGCCTGCTGGATGCTGATGTTCCGCCTTAACTTGTTGACAAGTAAGGCATCGACTAATGTATTCGGCTATTTCCCTCTTCATCCCAGACCACCAGTAACTTTCTTTCAAGTCACGGTACATTTTCGTGCCCCCCGGGTGCATGGCATAAGCCGATGAATGAGCCTCCTCTAAGATGGACTTTCGGAGCTCCTCATCTGACGGTACACACACTCGGTCACGAAATAACAAGAGACCATCATCTCTTTCCCTGAAATCCTCCACCGGTCCCGCTTGCATGCGTTCCCGGACCTTCATAAGTTCTGTGTCAGTCGCTTGACCCTTCTTGATCTCATCAAGTAAGGTCGGTCTCACTTCAAATCGTGCCAATAAGGCACCGTCGCTAGATACATCCAATTGGGCCCTCAGTGCCCTCAAACTAGTCAACAATGCCCCAGACGAACTCTTCCGACTCAGGGCATCTGCTACACGTTTGCCTTGCCTGGATGGTACTCAATAACTAGATGGTAGTCCTTTATCAACTCCATCCACCGTCTCTGTCGCATGTTTAACTCTTTCTGAGTAAACACGTACTTCAAGCTCTTATGATCAGTATATATGTGACATGTCTCTCCGTAGAGATAATGTCTCCAAATCTTCAGTGCAAACACTACTGCTCCCAGCTCCAGGTCATGGGTAGGGTAATTTACCTCATGCTTCTTCAACTGTCGTGAAGCATAGGCAATTACTCTCCCCTCCTGCATCAACACACACCCAAACCCTTGGATGCTCGCATCGCTATAGACATCGTACCCCACACCCTGTTTGGGTAATGCAAGTACCGGTGCCTCGGTCAATCTCTTCTTCAGTTCGATGAATCCCTTCTCACATTTGTCATCCCATATAAACTTAGCTCCCTTTCGAGTGAGCTTCGTCAACGGCGACGCCAAAACAAAGAACTTTTCCACGAACTTTCTGTAATAGCCCGCCAATCCAAGGAAGCTACGAATTTCCTTGACATTCTTTGGTCTCTCCCATTCGGTAATGGCTTCTATCTTCTTGTTATCAACAGCAATTCCCGATCCTGAAACCACGTGCCCGAGAAAGCCAATTTCCTTTAGCCAAAATTCACATTTAGAAAATTTGGCATAAAGTTGCTTCTCCCGTAGTGTCTCAAGAACAAGTATCAAATGCTCCTCGTGCTCTTCTTCACTCTTCGAGTAAATCAAGATATCGTCTATGAACACAATCACGAACCGATCCAAGTATTTATGGAATACTCGGTTCATCAAGTCCATGAATGCCGCTGGGGCGTTTGTTAACCCAAACGACATAACAAGGAACTCAAAATGCCCATACCTTGTGTCACGCCCCAGACCGCGTCTGTGCCACGTGGACAACCGTCGTACAATCCAATAAGAATAACCGCAATTCATCCTTACCGAATTGCACAAGACGTCCGATAGATACATATGCCAAAACCGATTAGTAAACATACATAACAACATCAACATACAATCAAACACATAGCGGAATATAAGTGTTTAATAAGAACCCACACAAGGGTAAAACAAGAGCTCGCAGGCTCCATTAATTTATAAGTCAAAATAGTTCCATGAGCATTATTTAATTATTTAGAAATAGAACCGGAGGAAGCACGAACCACGTCTTCTCTCCATCGATCTCCCGAGCAACGGGTGCAGGAAGTAAGCTCTAGCTTCAACCTGAAAGGGTGGTTCCCCCGAGGGATCAGTACTACAGAAAAGTACTGGTGAGGGCAAACTGTATGTAGTGTAACTAACGTTTCTCACGCGAGACCCTCAAAATAGGGTGATAGTATAATTATGGGCATAACTCTTAGCTACCCCTTTTCAAAACAAAATGTATACATATATACATATGAGTAAAATATCTGGCCCGTGGGCCCATTTGTCTTTCAAATCATTTAGGCGTAACAGCCTCATTAAATTCATCCTTCCCATGCCTTACCCTCGAGTGGAGTCACCCGCAGGCTAACTCACTCGATACTAAAATATAATTACTGTGGGGCCCTTCGGACTCCCATATCCCAGACATGGTTTAAATCAATCCCTAGACCAAGGAAAATATTCTATCGGAAACTCGTTCCCGATCAAGCACGTTTAATCATTTAAAATCATTACCTTGAGGTTCACCTACCTCGAGGACTATCCGTCCTTACTATCATAGTTTACATTCCCGGGCTAACCCCGCCTTGAGGAGTACACATACACCCTCATCCTATGTGTAATTTGCTGGAGGTTAACACACCTCAAGGACTACACGGGCCCTTGTTACCTATATGCACTTTGATGGAGGTTAACACACCTCAAGGACTGCATTTGCCCTTGTTAACTATATGCAATTTGATGGAGGTTAAACACACCTCAAGGACTGCACTTGCCCTTGTTACCTGTATGCAATTTGATGGAGGTTAAACACACCTCAAGGACTGCATTTGCCCTTGTTACCTATATGCAATTTGATGGAGGTTGAACACACCTCAAGGACTGCATTTGCCCTTGTTACCTATATGCAATTTGATGGAGGTTAAACACACCTCAAGGACTGCATTTGCCCTTGTTAACGTTTGAGTGTAGAGGACTCCTCCTGGTCCTACAGAGTATTATATAACCTTACTTGGTCCCGGGTATTCACCCGCCATTTATAATCTACCACGTGCCTCGCCCGGTCGTGGTCTATAATTTCTTTACTAACGACTAGTCCAAGTCTTAGCGTTTAAATCGTATTCCAAGCCTTATCATTTTAAACATCATATTTCATGCAATTCCATGCAAAATGTTCATATATAGGATGACCAGAATTAATCCCACGTCGAACCGGGTCCGATTTGGGTTTTTAGCAAAAATCAGTCCTGAAAGCCGAGACATAACCGGCGCCGGTTTTACCCATAACCGGCGCCGGTTTACTGATTTTCTTGAGTAAACCGAACCATAACCGGCGCCGGTTACCCCCTGGGCAACCGGTCAACATTTTGGTCAACGCCCGTTTGACCATCCAAACGGGGTCCGATTTCCACGAAATTTTATAAGCTTATGCAACAAGTCATTCTTAGTCCAAAAATATTATTTTGGACGTCCAAATCATCACACATAATTTATAATCATTTTCTGTCCAAATTAAAGCATATTAAATACACTTATTAATACTATTAATAAGTAAATCTTTCCTTAATACATTCTTAGATGTATTTAACATTTCATGGAATATCATTCTGTTTTATTTGAGTAATCTCATGCCCAAGCCCAAATCATGGATCATGATCCTTTCTTACAACCTTTTATTCATACCATTAATTGATTAATCATTAATTATGCCATATTTCCATAATCCATAATTAATATGACTAATCACATATCACATATCTTTTTATATTTCTTTACTAGATAACTCTAGTTAATCACATACACGGTTCAAGTATACCTTCTTATTCATTTAAGAAAAATATACTCATGATTAATTAATAAATTAATCTATTTTTTTATTTATCATATAATACTTCCATAATCCATATTTAATATGGATAATCACAACTTTACAACCCTTTTATATTCACTTACTAGATTATTCGAGCTTATCTCATACATGGTTCAAGTATATCCTCTTATGCATTAAGAAATATATACTACGTACTAATGATTAATTAATAAATTAATCTATTTTTTTTCATTAGTCATATACACCATGACTAATCATGCATTTTAATCCATTTCATCATTTCTCAAATCATGGTTATGATTTTATTTAGGTAATCCCACGTTTGAACCAAGAGTTACAAGACACGTAGTCGTCCACTCACCTTGAAAAGACGCTAGCAAGCTTTTATCTTCTTTGTTCGAACTCCGGCGACTTTTGAATTTTCCGGCGAAAACTCCGGCGGCTCCGGCGACTTTTCCGGCCACTCCTAGATTCCTCGAGAAGTCTATAATATCTTGGTAAAAGACCTAACAAGGTTTCATAAACCAAAAGTGGTATAAACATCAAAACCTTCCGAGAAGGTGTTTTCCGGTGAACCGGTCTTACTCCGGTCATAACTCCGTTCATGGTTATTAGCCAACCCTTTGGATGATTAAATTACTATATTAAGGTCTTATACTACACTTATAATCGTGTAGGATATCCACTTTATTCGTTAATAGGGTTTATAAACAATTTTGGGTAATAACTAGAAACCAAATACAAACTGTTTTGAGAATCCAGATTTATACCTCGTGTGTTTATCTGCCCTTTTTGAGCTGTAAACACCTCGTATCCTTAAGTGCAGCACCTCTTATGAAAGCTCTCTTCAAGACCTATCTAATGACACCTTACTCGAGCTTATTGGATAAGAGATGCGTGAGATATGAAGTGAACAATCTCGAGGGTTGAAATTGTACGAACTGGTTGGCAGCCTCCTCTCTTCTTGCCTCCTTCTTTCCCCTTGTTCTTAGCTCGAGTAGAGCTGGTGGAGATGATGTTTTTGAGACTCCTTTCCTCCCTACTTGATGCTAGGGCCGAAATAATAGGAGGGTGGGTGAGTGAGATGTCCTTGTTGTCTTTCATGTGTGAATGGTGTGGGGGAGAAGTTCATTTGATGACTTGATTAATCCCCCCATCATCTCAATTCATTTCCAGCTCTCCAACATGGTCCTCCTCACTTATTTGAGACCATAAGTCGTGGGGTGGCCCCCACCCATGTGGGAGGTCATCCCTTTATGTCCCAAAGTGTACAATTGGTCCCGAAAGTTGTATTTTCTGGACTGTTTTAATTATATTTTATTTTATCGGGTTAAGTAAAATATATATCATTCTTCCAATTAATATTGGACTCTAAAATGAATATATATTACCCAACTTCAATTTAATGGTCCCCGGAATTTATTTCTGATTAACTAACTATACCGATAATGGGACCTTGTTTGATCGAAAGGCCAACTTTATGGCTCAACATTAATTTACACCATCATATAAATAGTATCTAGACCGAGATGAATATATTATGTGGTCCTCAAATATCGGATGGTCGCCGCCCACGTGTGGGCCCAACGTGTATTTTACTGTTGAAGTAACAGTAAAAATGAGAACGCGTTGCCTCGAAAATTCACTCGTCATTTCTCATTACATAATATGTGGTTTCATATTTGGTGACACTTTAATAAAATGTTACACTTATTTTTAAGTGGCCCGAACTGTATGAACAGATAACATCTTATCTGTTTATTCTTATACGAAAATATCTTCAAGGTAGGGTCCTCCAAAAGTACCCACCTCTAATATGTCAATTTAATCAATATTATTCATCCCATTATTTTGGTTTCTTAGAATGTTTATATTTCTTCTGTTATAAATTCGTAGTCCTACGAATTATTGACAGTCCGATAATTAAGGACTCCTCACTATCGAATAGTGGCCCTGGCCCGCTCGGCCGTCCACTTGTCGATCTTTATAACAATGGGGTCCACGACCCATTCCTACTATCATAATAGTATCGTTTTGGAAAATAGTAATATTTTATAAACTTGAAATACCACGTGTGGTCCCACGTTTAAATTAATAACCCTTTATTAATTTAAGACAAAATTTTTACTTTCTCATTTATCAAGACTACTCTTAGTCTTGATTTACCTTCTTTAACCAAGTACTTTATGAAAAAAATTTTATCTGGGTAAAATTCGGGTCCGGTGTTACACCTTGTGCGGAAAGCACTCTTTGGTATGTCGTCTTCCTTAATCTTCAATTGATGGTACCCCGACCTCAAGTCAATCTTCGAAAACACGGTTGCTCCTCGTAGTTGATCAAACAAGTCATCAATCCTAGGCAAGGGATACCTATTCTTGATTGTGACCTTGTTCAGTTGTCGATAGTCAATGCACATTCGAAGTGTCCCATCTTTCTTCTTCACAAAAAGAACTGGTGCTCCCCACGGGGAGTGGCTTGGTCTAATGAAACCATTATCCAAAAGCTCTTGCAATTGGGTTTTCAACTCGTTAAGTTCAGCGGGTGCCATACGGTATGGCGGTATGGAGATTGGTTTGGTGCCGGGCTCGACCTCGATCACAAATTCAATCTCTCTATCGGGTGGGAGTCCCGGTAAATCTTTTGGAAAGACATCCGGATACTTACAAACCACCCTCACATCGTCGATGTTTGTTTCTTCTTTGGTTTTGTCAACCACGTATGCTAGATATGTGTGGCACCCCTTTCTCATCATACTTCTCGCTCTCACGGCGGATATGATACAGCTATTTGATCTCCCTCGATCGCCCTCGAAGCGTAGGGTCCCCCCATCATTGCCTTCGAGTTCAAGAACCTTCGTGTAGCAATCTACCCTAGCATGGTTCCTTTCTAGCCAATCCATCCCTAGGATTGCATCGAATTCAATCATGCTCAGCGGTACGAAGTCACACGTCAAGGTTTGACCGTTAACCTCCACCCCACAAGATGGATAGTAACAAGTTCTTTCCACGTCGTCCCCTAGTGGTGTTGATACCACTAAGGTTTGCATCAATGGTGCGGATTGCACTCCCAATCTCTTGGCGAATGCTTCATTCACAAATGAACGTTGTGCCCCGGTATCGATAAGGATTCGCGCATCCTTCCCATTAATCTTTAGTGTTCCTACATTCATGAACCGTGTAAGACATCTTTCCTACCCTCCCTACTCATTTATAGAAGGTTACAATGTTCACACGCACGTTAGAGATCAAGAAAAGGTCTTATCGTCGCAAAACGGTGCGAAAAATCACATTTCGGCAATCTGGGTGCCAGGCACGGCGTGCCTGGGGTAGGCACGATCGTGCCTGGCTCCGGAAAAAGCCCTGGGGGCTACTGCCTTGGAGACACAATCGTGCCTGCCTTAGGCACGATCGTGCCTGGGTCGGGGAAAACTCTGGGAAGCTACTGCCTTGGAGGCACGATCGTGTCTGCCTTAGGCACGATCGTGCCTGGTTTGGGGAAACACCTGGGGAGCTACTGCCTTGTAGGCACGATCGTGTCTGCCTTAGGCACAATCGTGCCTGGGCTGGGAAATTCCTGGGCAGCTACTGACTTGGAGGCACGATCGTGTTTGCCTTAGGCATGATCGTGCCTGGGTTCCAGCCGCCTGAAGTTGCCCGAAATCCCCCGGTTTGACCCCAAAACCTTGTGCAATGATCCTAGCGATTAGTAACCTCAATTTATGGACTAATTAAGGATAAAACACTAGCATACGAGAGGCAATACCTGCAACTAGCATACGACGCCGTCCTCAAATATTTGCTATTTTAGCGGGTTGAGCCCAAAATAATATATGGGCCGCCCGCCCTTCCTCAACTTGTCTTGAAACGTTATGTATAACCATTTAGTTAATGCTAGGATCTTTTATTTATTAATAAGGCCCAAACGAGTATTCGCAAGCCCAACAATAATGTACGAGTTCGAGCGGTATAATAATCGATCATGAATTACGTAAAACACCAATCGTTTTACAATTGTTTGGGAATTAGAAATCCAATACATAAACTTTGAATTTTAAAATCAAATTTTCAAGGACGTTCGGGTGCGGTGTCACAGCATCACCCGGTTGATCAATCTCACCACAAGAATCCTCAAGTATTGGTTCCAGAGGAATAGCCGAACTAACACCGTCCCTGCAGTCATCATTGGCATGTTGTAGTTCGTCCTCCTTCACGTGAGTAGTACTTGCCGGTATTATATCTTCTTTGTTTTGGCTGGGCTTAATTCGAGCAGAGGACCTAATTGGTGCAGTGTCCTTCTTTTTTTTAGTAGTCATGATGTAAGGCAGAAGAAAGGGAAGGTAGGAAGTAGCAACCCCTTCTATGTAACCATCTTTCCGTTTTGAGCTTGGAGGTATGAGAGTAGAAGTAACCGTTGGGGAAGATGACCAAAATCGACCTTGCTTGATGAACGAAACAGGTGTACTTGCTTGATCCTAACTCCTAGGGGGAGCTAGAAACACCTTCGAAACCAAGATTGGAGCAGGGAACCTCGATGTAAGGCCGTTGACTTACGTTGGTGAACAGTAAAATCGCAGATGTATTATGAGGAAAAGAGTTCCAAAAATCCTGAAACTGAGCTCAAAAATTGAAGGATTTACACCCCAAATATGTTTAGGAGGTAAAGCAATCAATATCCAAACTCAAAACAAAGGATTAATGGAAGAACAAGGTGGATTTTGGAAGTACGTAGAAGAGCCTCAAACGAGAGGGAGAGAATCAGCTCTCAACTTCTACTCAACCCATTGCAACTCGAACCCATTGCAACTCGAAATGAGATCATACGATGTCGCATTCAAAATTTAAGTCAATCTTCGTGACTCCGTTGATTTAGTAAGCCCGAAAACACTGAAGAGTTGTATGTTTTTTTCTATTCATAATTTGGACTTGAGTCGTGAACGAGAATTGTGTATTTTTGCATAGAAAACCCATTGCAACTCGAAATGAGATCATACGATGTCGTATTCAAAATTTAAGCCAATCTTCGTGACTCGGTTGATTTAGTAAGCCTGAAAACACTGAAGAGTTGTATGTTTTTTTCTATTCATAATTTGGACTTGAGTCGTGAACGAGAATTGTGTATTTTTGCATAGGGATCCCATTGCAACTCGAAATGAGATCATACGATGTCGCATTCAAAATTTAAGCCAATCTTCGTGACTCGGTTGATTTAGTAAGCCTGAAAACACTCAAGAGTTGTATGTTTTTTTCTATTCATAATTTGGACTTGAGTCGTGACGAGAATTGTGTACTTTTGCATAGAAAACCCATTGCAACTCGAAATGAGATCATACGATGTCGTATTCAAAATTTAAGCCAATCTTCGTGACTCGGTTGATTTAGTAAGCCTGAAAACACTGAAGAGTTGTATGTTTTTTTCTATTCATAATTTGGACTTGAGTCGTGAACGAGAATTGTGTATTTTTGCATAGGGAACCCATTGCAACTCGAAATGAGATCATACGATGTCGTATTCAAAATTTAAGCCAATCTTCGTGACTCGGTTGATTTAGTAAGCCTGAAAACACTCAAGAGTTGTATGTTTTTTTCTATTCATAATTTGGACTTGAGTCGTGACGAGAATTGTGTACTTTTGCATAGAAAACCCATTGCAACTCGAAATGAGATCATACGATGTCGTATTCAAAATTTAAGCCAATCTTCGTAACTCGGTTTATTTAGTAAGCCTGAAAACATTGAAGAGTTGTATGTTTTTTTCTATTCATAATTTGGACTTGAGTCGTGAACGAGAATTGTGTATTTTTGCATAGGGATCCCATTGCAACTCGAAATGAGATCATACGATGTCGCATTCAAAATTTAAGCCAATCTTCGTGACTCGGTTGATTTATTAAGCCTGAAAACACTCAAGAGTTGTATGTTTTTTTCTATTCATAATTTGGACTTGAGTCGTGACGAGAATTGTGTACTTTTGCATAGAAAACCCATTGCAACTCGAAATGAGATCATACGATGTCGTATTCAAAATTTAAGCCAATCTTCGTGACTCGGTTGATTTAGTAAGCCTGAAAACACTGAAGAGTTGTATGTTTTTTTCTATTCATAATTTGGACTTGAGTCGTGAACGAGAATTGTGTATTTTTGCATAGGGAACCCATTGCAACTCGAAATGAGATCATACGATGTCGTATTCAAAATTTAAGCCAATCTTCGTGACTCGGTTGATTTAGTAAGCCTGAAAACACTGAAGAGTTGTATGTTTTTTTCTATTCATAATTTGGACTTGAGTCGTGAACGAGAATTGTGTATTTTTGCATAGGGAACCCATTTCAACTCGAAATGAGATCATATGATGTCGTATTCAAAATTTAAGTCAATCTTCGTAACTCGGTTTATTTAGTAAGCCTGAAAACACTGAAGAGTTGTATGTTTTTTTCTATTCATAATTTGGACTTGAGTCGTGAACGAGAATTGTGTATTTTTTCATAGGGAACCCATTGCAACTCGAAATGAGATCATACGATGTCGCATTCAAAATTTAAGCCAATCTTCGTGACTCGGTTGATTTAGTAAGCCCGAAAACACTGAAGAGTTGTATGTTTTTTTCTATTCATAATTTGGACTTGAGTCGTGAACGAGAATTGTGTATTTTTGCATAGAAAACCCATTGCAACTCGAAATGAGATCATACGATGTCGTATTCAAAATTTAAGCCAATCTTCGTGACTCGGTTGATTTAGTAAGCCTGAAAACACTGTAGAGTTGTATGTTTTTTTCTATTCATAATTTGGACTTTAGTCGTGAACGAGAATTGTGTATTTTTGCATAGGGAACCCATTGCAACTCGAAATGAGATCATACGATGTCGTATTCAAAATTTAAGCCAATCTTCGTGACTCGGTTGATTTAGTAAGCCTGAAAACACTGAAGAGTTGTATGTTTTTTTCTATTCATAATTTGGACTTGAGTCGTGAACGAGAATTGTGTATTTTTGCACAGGGAACCCATTTCAACTCGAAATGAGATCATATGATGTCGTATTCAAAATTTAAGTCAATCTTCGTAACTCGGTTTATTTAGTAAGCCTGAAAACACTGAAGAGTTGTATGTTTTTTTCTATTCATAATTTGGACTTGAGTCGTGAACGAGAATTGTGTATTTTTGCATAGGGAACCCATTGCAACTCGAAATGAGATCATACGATGTCGCATTCAAAATTTAAGCCAATCTTCGTGACTCGGTTGATTTAGTAAGCCTGAAAACACTGAAGAGTTGTATGTTTTTTTCTATCCATAATTTGGACTTGAGTCGTGAACGAGAATTGTGTATTTTTGCATAGGGAACCCATTGCAACTCGAAATGAGATCATACGATGTCGTATTCAAAATTTAAGCCAATCTTCGTGACTCGGTTGATTTAGTAAGCCTGAAAACACTGAAGAGTTGTATGTTTTTTTCTATTCATAATTTGGACTTGAGTCGTGAACGAGAATTGTGTATTTTTGCATAGGGAACCCATTGCAACTCGAAATGAGATCATACGATGTCGCATTCAAAATTTAAGCCAATCTTCGTGACTCGGTTGATTTAGTAAGCCTGAAAACACTGAAGAGTTGTATGTTTTTTTCTATCCATAATTTGGACTTGAGTCGTGAACGAGAATTGTGTATTTTTGCATAGGGAACCCATTGCAACTCGAAATGAGATCATACGATGTCGTATTCAAAATTTAAGCCAATCTTCGTGACTCGGTTGATTTAGTAAGCCTGAAAACACTGAAGAGTTGTATGTTTTTTTCTATTCATAATTTGGACTTGAGTCGTGAACGAGAATTGTGTATTTTTGCATAGGGAACCCATTGCAACTCGAAATGAGATCATACGATGTCGTATTCAAAATTTAAGCCAATCTTCGTGACTCGGTTGATTTAGTAAGCCTGAAAACACTGAAGAGTTGTATGTTTTTTTCTATTCATAATTTGGACTTGAGTCGTGAACGAGAATTGTGTATTTTTGCATAGGGAACCCATTGCAACTCGAAATGAGATCATATGATGTCGTATTCAAAATTTAAGTCAATCTTCGTAACTCGGTTTATTTAGTAAGCCTGAAAACACTGAAGAGTTGTATGTTTTTTTCTATTCATAATTTGGACTTGAGTCGTGAACGAGAATTGTGTATTTTTGCATAGGGATCCCATTGCAACTCGAAATGAGATCATACGATGTCGCATTCAAAATTTAAGCCAATCTTCGTGACTCGGTTGATTTATTAAGCCTGAAAACACTCAAGAGTTGTATGTTTTTTTCTATTCATAATTTGGACTTGAGTCGTGACGAGAATTGTGTACTTTTGCATAGAAAACCCATTGCAACTCGAAATGAGATCATACGATGTCGTATTCAAAATTTAAGCCAATCTTCGTGACTCGGTTGATTTAGTAAGCCTGAAAACACTGAAGAGTTGTATGTTTTTTTCTATTCATAATTTGGACTTGAGTCGTGAACGAGAATTGTGTATTTTTGCATAGGGAACCCATTGCAACTCGAAATGAGATCATACGATGTCGTATTCAAAATTTAAGCCAATCTTCGTGACTCGGTTGATTTAGTAAGCCTGAAAACACTGAAGAGTTGTATGTTTTTTTCTATTCATAATTTGGACTTGAGTCGTGAACGAGAATTGTGTATTTTTGCATAGGGAACCCATTGCAACTCGAAATGAGATCATATGATGTCGTATTCAAAATTTAAGTCAATCTTCGTAACTCGGTTTATTTAGTAAGCCTGAAAACACTGAAGAGTTGTATGTTTTTTTCTATTCATAATTTGGACTTGAGTCGTGAACGAGAATTGTGTATTTTTTCATAGGGAACCCATTGCAACTCGAAATGAGATCATACGATGTCGCATTCAAAATTTAAGCCAATCTTCGTGACTCGGTTGATTTAGTAAGCCCGAAAACACTGAAGAGTTGTATGTTTTTTTCTATTCATAATTTGGACTTGAGTCGTGAACGAGAATTGTGTATTTTTGCATAGAAAACCCATTGCAACTCGAAATGAGATCATACGATGTCGTATTCAAAATTTAAGCCAATCTTCGTGACTCGGTTGATTTAGTAAGCCTGAAAACACTGAAGAGTTGTATGTTTTTTTCTATTCATAATTTGGACTTTAGTCGTGAACGAGAATTGTGTATTTTTGCATAGGGAACCCATTGCAACTCGAAATGAGATCATACGATGTCGTATTCAAAATTTAAGCCAATCTTCGTGACTCGGTTGATTTAGTAAGCCTGAAAGCACTGAAGAGTTGTATGTTTTTTTCTATTCATAATTTGGACTTGAGTCGTGAACGAGAATTGTGTATTTTTGCACAGGGAACCCATTTCAACTCGAAATGAGATCATATGATGTCGTATTCAAAATTTAAGTCAATCTTCGTAACTCGGTTTATTTAGTAAGCCTGAAAACACTGAAGAGTTGTATGTTTTTTTCTATTCATAATTTGGACTTGAGTCGTGAACGAGAATTGTGTATTTTTGCATAGGGAACCCATTGCAACTCGAAATGAGATCATACGATGTCGCATTCAAAATTTAAGCCAATCTTCGTGACTCGGTTGATTTAGTAAGCCTGAAAACACTGAAGAGTTGTATGTTTTTTTCTATCCATAATTTGGACTTGAGTCGTGAACGAGAATTGTGTATTTTTGCATAGGGAACCCATTGCAACTCGAAATGAGATCATACGATGTCGTATTCAAAATTTAAGCCAATCTTCGTGACTCGGTTGATTTAGTAAGCCTGAAAACACTGAAGAGTTGTATGTTTTTTTCTATTCATAATTTGGACTTGAGTCGTGAACGAGAATTGTTTATTTTTGCATAGGGATCCCATTGCAACTCGAAATGAGATCATACGATGTCGCATTCAAAATTTAAGCCAATCTTCGTGACTCGGTTGATTTAGTAAGCCTGAAAACACTGAAGAGTTGTATGTTTTTTTCTATTCATAATTTGGACTTGAGTCGTGAACGAGAATTGTGTATTTTTGCACAGGGAACCCATTGCAACTCGAAATGAGATCATATGATGTCGTATTCAAAATTTAAGTCAATCTTCGTAACTCGGTTTATTTAGTAAGCCTGAAAACACTGAAGAGTTGTATGTTTTTTTCTATTCATAATTTGGACTTGAGTCGTGAACGAGAATTGTGTATTTTTGCATAGGGAACCCATTGCAACTCGAAATGAGATCATACGATGTCGCATTCAAAATTTAAGCCAATCTTCGTGACTCGGTTGATTTAGTAAGCCTGAAAACACTGAAGAGTTGTATGTTTTTTTCTATCCATAATTTGGACTTGAGTCGTGAACGAGAATTGTTTATTTTTGCATAGGGATCCCATTGCAACTCGAAATGAGATCATACGATGTCGCATTCAAAATTTAAGCCAATCTTCGTGACTCGGTTGATTTAGTAAGCCTGAAAACACTCAAGAGTTGTATGTTTTTTTCTATTCATAATTTGGACTTGAGTCGTGAATGAGAATTGTGTATTTTTGCATAGGGAACCCATTGCAACTCGAAATGAGATCATATGATGTCGTATTCAAAATTTAAGCCAATCTTCGTGACTCGGTTGATTTAGTAAGCCTGAAAACACTGAAGAGTTGTATGTTTTTTTCTATTCATAATTTGGACTTGAGTCGTGAACGAGAATTGTGTATTTTTGCATAGGGAACCCATTGCAACTCGAAATGAGATCATATGATGTCGTATTCAAAATTTAAGTCAATCTTCGTAACTCGGTTTATTTAGTAAGCCTGAAAACACTGAAGAGTTGTATGTTTTTTTCTATTCATAATTTGGACTTGAGTCGTGAACGAGAATTGTGTATTTTTGCATAGGGAACCCATTGCAACTCGAAATGAGATCATACGATGTCGCATTCAAAATTTAAGCCAATCTTCGTGACTCGGTTGATTTAGTAAGCCTGAAAACACTGAAGAGTTGTATGTTTTTTTCTATCCATAATTTGGACTTGAGTCGTGAACGAGAATTGTGTATTTTTGCATAGGGAACCCATTGCAACTCGAAATGAGATCATACGATGTCGTATTCAAAATTTAAGCCAATCTTCGTGACTCGGTTGATTTAGTAAGCCTGAAAACACTGAAGAGTTGTATGTTTTTTTCTATTCATAATTTGGACTTGAGTCGTGAACGAGAATTGTTTATTTTTGCATAGGGATCCCATTGCAACTCGAAATGAGATCATACGATGTCGCATTCAAAATTTAAGCCAATCTTCGTGACTCGGTTGATTTAGTAAGCCTGAAAACACTCAAGAGTTGTATGTTTTTTTCTATTCATAATTTGGACTTGAGTCGTGACGAGAATTGTGTACTTTTGCATAGAAAACCCATTGCAACTCGAAATGAGATCATACGATGTCGTATTCAAAATTTAAGCCAATCTTCGTGACTCGGTTGATTTAGTAAGCCTGAAAACACTGAAGAGTTGTATGTTTTTTTCTATTCATAATTTGGACTTGAGTCGTGAACGAGAATTGTGTATTTTTGCATAGAGAACCCATTGCAACTCGAAATGAGATCATACGATGTCGTATTCAAAATTTAAGCCAATCTTCGTGACTCGGTTGATTTAGTAAGCCTGAAAACACTGAAGAGTTGTATGTTTTTTTCTATTCATAATTTGGACTTGAGTCGTGAACGAGAATTGTGTATTTTTGCATAGGGAACCCATTGCAACTCGAAATGAGATCATATGATGTCGTATTCAAAATTTAAGTCAATCTTCGTAACTCGGTTTATTTAGTAAGCCTGAAAACACTGAAGAGTTGTATGTTTTTTTCTATTCATAATTTGGACTTGAGTCGTGAACGAGAATTGTGTATTTTTTCATAGGGAACCCATTGCAACTCGAAATGAGATCATACGATGTCGCATTCAAAATTTAAGCCAATCTTCGTGACTCGGTTGATTTAGTAAGCCCGAAAACACTGAAGAGTTGTATGTTTTTTTCTATTCATAATTTGGACTTGAGTCATGAACGAGAATTGTGTATTTTTGCATAGAAAACCCATTGCAACTCGAAATGAGATCATACGATGTCGTATTCAAAATTTAAGCCAATCTTCGTGACTCGGTTGATTTAGTAAGCCTGAAAACACTGAAGAGTTGTATGTTTTTTTCTATTCATAATTTGGACTTTAGTCGTGAACGAGAATTGTGTATTTTTGCATAGGGAACCCATTGCAACTCGAAATGAGATCATACAATGTCGTATTCAAAATTTAAGCCAATCTTCGTGACTCGGTTGATTTAGTAAGCCTGAAAACACTGAAGAGTTGTATGTTTTTTTCTATTCATAATTTGGACATGAGTCGTGAACGAGAATTGTGTATTTTTGCACAGGGAACCCATTGCAACTCGAAATGAGATCATATGATGTCGTATTCAAAATTTAAGTCAATCTTCGTAACTCGGTTTATTTAGTAAGCCTGAAAACACTGAAGAGTTGTATGTTTTTTTCTATTCATAATTTGGACTTGAGTCGTGAACGAGAATTGTGTATTTTTGCATAGGGAACCCATTGCAACTCGAAATGAGATCATACGATGTCGCATTCAAAATTTAAGCCAATCTTCGTGACTCGGTTGATTTAGTAAGCCTGAAAACACTGAAGAGTTGTATGTTTTTTTCTATCCATAATTTGGACTTGAGTCGTGAACGAGAATTGTGTATTTTTGCATAGGGAACCCATTGCAACTCGACGATAACATGTAAGTATATTAGAAAAACCGTCAATAGTTCGTCTGTACAGCAAATAATATGAGCAAAACTGTAGGCTATCCAAAGATTGGATAACCCATCACCTGCCAAAATAAGGGTGCCATGGCAGCCCCCCTATACTACCACACGGCCTATCACAAACAAAAATAGGTGATGGGCGGAAAGCTATCAAAGTACTACCAAATCATAGGGATAGATGCAATACAGAATTTTATAGACAACATATTGTATCCTGGCAAAAACTTCCTCCTCCTTTGGCAAAAAATCATCAAATCGAGCTGCATTCCTGACTCTCCAAAGTGAGTATATGGTGCACATGAAAGCAATCCTGGCAGCCTTGGCTCGTACACTAGCTCCACTCCTTTCCTTCTTGATCCATTTGACCGCACTAGCTAGGGTCCCCATCATTCGTGGAATGCCAATCCATGCTTTCATCATAGCCCAAACTTTTCCTGAAAAAGGGCATTCAAAGTAGAGGTGTGGAACCGTTTCCGGTCCACCCTTGCACAATACACAAGTATTATCCACATCTAATCTATGAAGATTGTCACACGTGGCTAATCTGTTACGGAATGCCAACCAGGTAACAAAGGAAAACTTGGGAGGGATGTAATCTTTCCAAATAAACGGCATCCACACACGGGTGGCAGCCCTAGGCCTAAGCAAGTCATAAACCTTGGAGGATACAAGCTTACCATTCATCTGAAAAGCATTTAATCCAAGTATAGCACTCGGGATGTCCTGGAATTTGGAGAGTATTTCATCTCGGATTTGTGCAATCTTTTTAAACAATTGTGAATCTCTTTCGTGTGGGACAAACTCCCACACACACCTACCCTTGAGATAAACCCCATGGACCCACTTGACCCAAAGTGTGTCCTTTTTTGTATGTATATCCCAAAAAGTTTTTGAAAGTAAAGCCTTATTCCAAACTTTTGTGTCATGTATGCCAAGTCCACCCTCTTCTTTAGGGAGGCAAATATCAGCCCAGGCAACCCTAGCGAATTTGCTTCCCCAAAGAAAAATGCGACAAATGGATGTAATCCTATCAAGAATAGCATTCGGGATGGGAAACATGTGTAACCAAAAAGAGTGCACTCCCTGTATAACGGACTTTATCAGCTCAACTCTGCCTGCATAAGATAAGGACTTAGTACTCCAAGCATTAATGAAAGTAGTTATGGACTCCAAAAGTGGTGCATACTGGGCCACAGATAACCTTAAGGGTGCCAGGGGGACCCCTAGATATTTGACCGGGAATGCACCAATTTTGAAATCCACCAGTTCTAGTATAGTGTCAAGCTCATAATATGCATTACCACCGAGGAAGATATTTGATTTATCATAGTTGACCCTAAGGCCAGATATGTTACCAAAATCTTCCAAGGCGTGGTCAATGAGGTCCGGTAGACACGGGATCATCCTCTTAGAAATAATTTTGGTAATGACTTTATAAACCACATTAGTACAAGCAATTGGTCTAAAGTCCGCCGGTGTGGGAGAGTGATTGGTCTTAGGAATTAAAGCAATAACCGTATGGTTAGTTTGCTTTAATAACCTGCCAGAGCCAAAGAAGCCCCTCACGGCTCTAGTAAATTCAAAACCAACGGTGTTCCAATTTTTTTTAAAAAACGCGGATGTGTAACCGTCCGGCCCCGGTGATTTGTTATCACCAATATCAAACAAGGCCTCTTTGATTTCCAAATTGGTGATAGGAGCAACCAAGCCAGGAGTGGCATTAGCGGGTAAACATCTACCCGAGGCCACCACAGAGGGGTCCAACCCGGAAGTGGGGTAGTAAGCACCAAACAAATTAGTATAAAAATTCACTAATTCCGTAGCAACTTGGTCAATAGAAGTGGTAGAAATCCCATTTTGGAGTTTTAAAGCCGTAATGGAATTTCTAGCCATATTCTTTTTCACAATAGCATGGAAATATTTAGTACATTTATCACTTTGAACAAGATGATTTGCCTTAGCCTTTTGCTTAAAAAAATCTTCTTCGGCTAGTTTAAGGTTAAGAAGTTTTTTCTTGATCAAGGAGAGTTCTTCTTTTATAGTTTCGTCCAACGGAGAGAGTATAGAGAGCCCGAGGAGCCTTTTATACTCTTTCTTGGAGTCCTTAACTCTTTCGGAGATGTGGCCAAAGTGGAGTTTATTTAGCTCTCTAAGTGGTCGTTTGAGGTCCTTCAATTTCTTGGCTAAGATGAATTGGGAGCTACCGTATACCTCTCTATCCCAATGGGTAGTGAGGATGGCATTGAAATTTTCATGATTTAGCCACATATTAAAAAATTTAAAAGGCCGAGAGGCAGCCCCATTAGTTTTCCCAATGGAAACCATGGAAGCTACATGGTCGGATTCAAGTTCGAAATCATGAAAATGTGTTTTGCACTCAATGTCCAAAGTAGACCAAAAAGAATTAATAAGAACTCGATCTAGTTTAGCCCAAAGGGAACCTCTATTCCAAGTAAGGAATTGGCCCGTGGATGGACAATCAACAAGATTAGTTTGCAATTTAAAATCATTTAAATGTTGCATAACATAGGCCGAGGGAGGGGTAGGACCCACCCTCTCATTCGGGCTTCCAACACAATTAAAGTCTCCCATTACTAGCCACGGGCTATTAATGTTAGGCTCCAAGTTTGCTAGATGATCCCAAAGGGCCTTTCTCTCAAGAGCCGTGTAGAGAGCATACACAAAAGTAACAAGATACTCAATTTGAGTAACCTTACAAGTGGCGGTAAGGTGTACATGTTGCTTGTCAATTTCAAGTACATTAATATGAACAAAATGTGGGTCCCAAATGATGCCAATACGGCCACCATCAATTTTGTCAAAATTAGTAATAGATAGCCAAGAAGGTAATCTATTTGAACTAAAATTAACAAAATTAGTAGTGGTCATTTTGGTTTCAAGAAGACAACATAAATGAATATTATTAGTACGAATAAACTTAAGGATAGAGTTTTGTTTGGAGACCTTATTGAGGCCTCTTATATTCCATGCGGACACAATCATCAAGACCTTTTGTTGTTATTCCTCCTCCCTCCATTCTTCCCTTTAAGTCTCGGCCTAACCACATTGTTTTCAACAAAAGGGCTCGGCTTTGCTCTTGCTTTGTACCTAGAAAGATATAACAAAGTATAGGGAAATTCAATAAACCAAGAGTTAAACACATACCCATGCTCCGTATCAAAGACCCCCGGGATAGCCTCCAAGCATTTGGTCGTGAATGTGAGTCCCTCGGTAAGCTCATCTTGGGTGACTCTCAAGTAGTTATCAAGCCGCACCATTTGATCTTTAACTTCACCGGAATGTAGTAGGTGAATCAAAGGTAGATTATCTTTGCCAAGTTCAAGCTTAACAATGACATCATCACGGTATGCATCCCTAATATCATTCACCACACGTACTTTGTCAAAGTCTTTCATACTTGGTCGTTTCACAAGTGATGCTTTTCCCCTCGGGCAGCCCTCTTCATAATACCGACACAAATAGTGTCTAAAAACAGCCCTCATAAAGGAGGAATCGAAGGTATATTCTTTGTCTCTTGTTGTTATTCCGGGAAGATCTTCAAGGCAATGTTTGGTGAAAAGCATTCCGGGTTGGTCTTCCTTTACCACCTTGAGGTGATGGTCCAACTTGATAATAGTAGCATCCTTTTCTACATGTTTCATGTGTGTAACATTGATGCTAGGCATGAGCACCTCATCGGTTTCCATTTGAACTATCACCTCATCTTGGTATGTATCATGAAGTTTGTGTACTTTCCGGACAAGTACATCCTCACCATCCTTGAAATCGGATGTAACAACCTCACCTCTAATGGGCTTTTTCTTCCCCCATTTAAAGAATCGGAATCTCTTAAAGAAAGGGTGATCTCTTTTGGTGATAAAAAGATCATTTTCCACTTCAACTTTGTTTTCACAAGCTGTTTTGGCACCTTCTTCACGGACTGTTTTGGCACCTTCTTCACTGGCACCTTCTTCACAAACTGTTTTGGTATCACTGCTGCCCGAAACTGTCCCCACGTCATCCTCACTCATGCCATTAGCTATTCTTAAGATTTTCCCCTTTTCTTGCCTCTCAATCTCGGCAATGATGGTACAAGTGAAGGCATGGTGACCAAACTTTTTGCAATGGAAACAATAGTTTGGAAAGGTTTCATACCTCACAAATTGGGTGTGTAGTTTCCCATTAGGTAGCTTGATCTTGAGCTCAAGTGGAGGTGGTTTGGATGCATCAACTTCAATTAGGACTCTTGCAAAATTAGATCTAGCCTTTTCAAGAGTAACTCTATCCGTAGTCAAAGGTAAGCCCACCTTAGATGCCACCTCACTAATAACATCCTCATTCCAAATCCGCATCGGTAGATGGGGGAATTGGACCCAAATAGGAACTTTAAGAAATTCCTCATCACTCATAGAAAAATCATCCGATAGCAATTTCAAAGGAAATCTTTTTCCAAATAAAGTGTACGGACCTTCCATGAGCACTTTAGCCCTATCCTTGTCATTTTGGAACTTAAAGATAACCCAACCTTTGTCATGACTTCTAAATCGGCACGGGACAGCCCATTTTTGAACAATGGTTTGGAGATTTTTATATCCGGGATAGCCACCATCAAAGTAACCAACAAGGCAATGCCCCCAAATGTCTATCATGGATGGTAGCACACGAGAAGTGAGGTCAATGATGTCTCCTTTGGGTTCAATATACCTTAGTTTCATGCCTTTATCGGGTTCCCTATTATCCTTGAAGAGTGAGATAAACGAGGGTTTAGAGCCAGGTTTCCCCCATTTGTTTCCATCCAAAACCGCATCTTCATTAGCAGGAGTTTCTGCCGCAGCCTGGCTATGTAATGCCGCGGCGTGGCTAGGTTGTCCCACAGTCTGGCTATGTAATGCCGCGGCGTGGCTAGGTTGTCCCACGGTCTGGCTATGTAATGCCGCGGCGCGGCTGGCAGGTAATGCCGCAGCCCTATTTACCACCGGCACAATTATACCATTTGTTTCATTGATCTTTGCCACTTCAGTTTGTTTTGTAATTTGCAAGGCTACAGCTGCCTCCTTTTCCAAGAGTTCCTTCACACTAGGATCAAGTTGATATTCCTCTTCAATTACCACATGCTCCATAGTTTGGGAATCTGTCTTAGCCTCGGTTGCCTCCATTGCTAACAATCCCTTCACAGATGGTTCAGGCTCGGCTTCCACATTTTCAAGCACCACATGGTCAGTAAAGGTTTCATCCAACCTGGGAACAATAATAGCATCTTCTTGAGTATCAGTTTGGAGAGTAGAAGTTACTTCCAAAGTTAAGTCAGTGTCTATATTAGCACCCTCCACACTAGCATCAATCGGTTGGTCAATCTCCCCACGGGAATCTTCAAGTATTGGTTCCAAATGTGTAGAGGAATTAGCAGCCTGTGTTTGGTTTACTTTCTTGGCAATTTGGATATCATCCTCCATCACATAAGTAGTAATCTCCGGTATAGTGTCTTCTTTATTTTGCTTGGCTTTAATCCGAGATGAGGACTTAGTTGGTGCAGCCGTATCTTTCTTCTTTTTGTTCGTCATGATGTCAGGTAGAGGAAGGGAAAGCTTGGAGTAGCAACCCCTTCTAAGTAACCATGTTTCCTGTTCAAGCTTGATGTACGAAAATAGAAGTAACCGTTGGGGAAGATGACCAGAAATCAACCAAGCTTGATGAACTAACTGTTTGTATTTGCTTGATCCTCACACCCAGGGGAAGCTAAGGACACCTTCGAAACGAAGTTTGAAGAAGCAGAGCTCGAGCTATGGCCGTTGACTTACTCGTATGAACAGTAAACGCGCAGGTGTTCTTGGGTGAAGACGTTCCAGTAATCCCGAAAATGAGCTTCCCCCATTGCAACTCGAAATGAGATCATACGATGTCGTATTCAAAATTTAAGCCAATCTTCGTGACTCGGTTGATTTAGTAAGCCTGAAAACACTGAAGAGTTGTATGTTTTTTTCTATTCATAATTTGGACTTTAGTCGTGAACGAGAATTGTGTATTTTTGCATAGGGAACCCATTGCAACTCGAAATGAGATCATACGATGTCGTATTCAAAATTTAAGCCAATCTTCGTGACTCGGTTGATTTAGTAAGCCTGAAAGCACTGAAGAGTTGTATGTTTTTTTCTATTCATAATTTGGACTTGAGTCGTGAACGAGAATTGTGTATTTTTGCACAGGGAACCCATTTCAACTCGAAATGAGATCATATGATGTCGTATTCAAAATTTAAGTCAATCTTCGTAACTCGGTTTATTTAGTAAGCCTGAAAACACTGAAGAGTTGTATGTTTTTTTCTATTCATAATTTGGACTTGAGTCGTGAACGAGAATTGTGTATTTTTGCATAGGGAACCCATTGCAACTCGAAATGAGATCATACGATGTCGCATTCAAAATTTAAGCCAATCTTCGTGACTCGGTTGATTTAGTAAGCCTGAAAACACTGAAGAGTTGTATGTTTTTTTCTATCCATAATTTGGACTTGAGTCGTGAACGAGAATTGTGTATTTTTGCATAGGGAACCCATTGCAACTCGAAATGAGATCATACGATGTCGTATTCAAAATTTAAGCCAATCTTCGTGACTCGGTTGATTTAGTAAGCCTGAAAACACTGAAGAGTTGTATGTTTTTTTCTATTCATAATTTGGACTTGAGTCGTGAACGAGAATTGTTTATTTTTGCATAGGGATCCCATTGCAACTCGAAATGAGATCATACGATGTCGCATTCAAAATTTAAGCCAATCTTCGTGACTCGGTTGATTTAGTAAGCCTGAAAACACTGAAGAGTTGTATGTTTTTTTCTATTCATAATTTGGACTTGAGTCGTGAACGAGAATTGTGTATTTTTGCACAGGGAACCCATTGCAACTCGAAATGAGATCATATGATGTCGTATTCAAAATTTAAGTCAATCTTCGTAACTCGGTTTATTTAGTAAGCCTGAAAACACTGAAGAGTTGTATGTTTTTTTCTATTCATAATTTGGACTTGAGTCGTGAACGAGAATTGTGTATTTTTGCATAGGGAACCCATTGCAACTCGAAATGAGATCATACGATGTCGCATTCAAAATTTAAGCCAATCTTCGTGACTCGGTTGATTTAGTAAGCCTGAAAACACTGAAGAGTTGTATGTTTTTTTCTATCCATAATTTGGACTTGAGTCGTGAACGAGAATTGTTTATTTTTGCATAGGGATCCCATTGCAACTCGAAATGAGATCATACGATGTCGCATTCAAAATTTAAGCCAATCTTCGTGACTCGGTTGATTTAGTAAGCCTGAAAACACTCAAGAGTTGTATGTTTTTTTCTATTCATAATTTGGACTTGAGTCGTGAATGAGAATTGTGTATTTTTGCATAGGGAACCCATTGCAACTCGAAATGAGATCATATGATGTCGTATTCAAAATTTAAGTCAATCTTCGTAACTCGGTTTATTTAGTAAGCCTGAAAACACTGAAGAGTTGTATGTTTTTTTCTATTCATAATTTGGACTTGAGTCGTGAACGAGAATTGTGTATTTTTGCATAGGGAACCCATTGCAACTCGAAATGAGATCATACGATGTCGCATTCAAAATTTAAGCCAATCTTCGTGACTCGGTTGATTTAGTAAGCCTGAAAACACTGAAGAGTTGTATGTTTTTTTCTATCCATAATTTGGACTTGAGTCGTGAACGAGAATTGTGTATTTTTGCATAGGGAACCCATTGCAACTCGAAATGAGATCATACGATGTCGTATTCAAAATTTAAGCCAATCTTCGTGACTCGGTTGATTTAGTAAGCCTGAAAACACTGAAGAGTTGTATGTTTTTTTCTATTCATAATTTGGACTTGAGTCGTGAACGAGAATTGTTTATTTTTGCATAGGGATCCCATTGCAACTCGAAATGAGATCATACGATGTCGCATTCAAAATTTAAGCCAATCTTCGTGACTCGGTTGATTTAGTAAGCCTGAAAACACTGAAGAGTTGTATGTTTTTTTCTATTCATAATTTGGACTTGAGTCGTGAACGAGAATTGTGTATTTTTGCACAGGGAACCCATTGCAACTCGAAATGAGATCATATGATGTCGTATTCAAAATTTAAGTCAATCTTCGTAACTCGGTTTATTTAGTAAGCCTGAAAACACTGAAGAGTTGTATGTTTTTTTCTATTCATAATTTGGACTTGAGTCGTGAACGAGAATTGTGTATTTTTGCATAGGGAACCCATTGCAACTCGAAATGAGATCATACGATGTCGCATTCAAAATTTAAGCCAATCTTCGTGACTCGGTTGATTTAGTAAGCCTGAAAACACTGAAGAGTTGTATGTTTTTTTCTATCCATAATTTGGACTTGAGTCGTGAACGAGAATTGTTTATTTTTGCATAGGGATCCCATTGCAACTCGAAATGAGATCATACGATGTCGCATTCAAAATTTAAGCCAATCTTCGTGACTCGGTTGATTTAGTAAGCCTGAAAACACTCAAGAGTTGTATGTTTTTTTCTATTCATAATTTGGACTTGAGTCGTGAATGAGAATTGTGTATTTTTGCATAGGGAACCCATTGCAACTCGAAATGAGATCATATGATGTCGTATTCAAAATTTAAGCCAATCTTCGTGACTCGGTTGATTTAGTAAGCCTGAAAACACTGAAGAGTTGTATGTTTTTTTCTATTCATAATTTGGACTTGAGTCGTGAACGAGAATTGTGTATTTTTGCATAGGGAACCCATTGCAACTCGAAATGAGATCATATGATGTCGTATTCAAAATTTAAGTCAATCTTCGTAACTCGGTTTATTTAGTAAGCCTGAAAACACTGAAGAGTTGTATGTTTTTTTCTATTCATAATTTGGACTTGAGTCGTGAACGAGAATTGTGTATTTTTGCATAGGGAACCCATTGCAACTCGAAATGAGATCATACGATGTCGCATTCAAAATTTAAGCCAATCTTCGTGACTCGGTTGATTTAGTAAGCCTGAAAACACTGAAGAGTTGTATGTTTTTTTCTATCCATAATTTGGACTTGAGTCGTGAACGAGAATTGTGTATTTTTGCATAGGGAACCCATTGCAACTCGAAATGAGATCATACGATGTCGTATTCAAAATTTAAGCCAATCTTCGTGACTCGGTTGATTTAGTAAGCCTGAAAACACTGAAGAGTTGTATGTTTTTTTCTATTCATAATTTGGACTTGAGTCGTGAACGAGAATTGTTTATTTTTGCATAGGGATCCCATTGCAACTCGAAATGAGATCATACGATGTCGCATTCAAAATTTAAGCCAATCTTCGTGACTCGGTTGATTTAGTAAGCCTGAAAACACTCAAGAGTTGTATGTTTTTTTCTATTCATAATTTGGACTTGAGTCGTGACGAGAATTGTGTACTTTTGCATAGAAAACCCATTGCAACTCGAAATGAGATCATACGATGTCGTATTCAAAATTTAAGCCAATCTTCGTGACTCGGTTGATTTAGTAAGCCTGAAAACACTGAAGAGTTGTATGTTTTTTTCTATTCATAATTTGGACTTGAGTCGTGAACGAGAATTGTGTATTTTTGCATAGAGAACCCATTGCAACTCGAAATGAGATCATACGATGTCGTATTCAAAATTTAAGCCAATCTTCGTGACTCGGTTGATTTAGTAAGCCTGAAAACACTGAAGAGTTGTATGTTTTTTTCTATTCATAATTTGGACTTGAGTCGTGAACGAGAATTGTGTATTTTTGCATAGGGAACCCATTGCAACTCGAAATGAGATCATATGATGTCGTATTCAAAATTTAAGTCAATCTTCGTAACTCGGTTTATTTAGTAAGCCTGAAAACACTGAAGAGTTGTATGTTTTTTTCTATTCATAATTTGGACTTGAGTCGTGAACGAGAATTGTGTATTTTTTCATAGGGAACCCATTGCAACTCGAAATGAGATCATACGATGTCGCATTCAAAATTTAAGCCAATCTTCGTGACTCGGTTGATTTAGTAAGCCCGAAAACACTGAAGAGTTGTATGTTTTTTTCTATTCATAATTTGGACTTGAGTCATGAACGAGAATTGTGTATTTTTGCATAGAAAACCCATTGCAACTCGAAATGAGATCATACGATGTCGTATTCAAAATTTAAGCCAATCTTCGTGACTCGGTTGATTTAGTAAGCCTGAAAACACTGAAGAGTTGTATGTTTTTTTCTATTCATAATTTGGACTTTAGTCGTGAACGAGAATTGTGTATTTTTGCATAGGGAACCCATTGCAACTCGAAATGAGATCATACAATGTCGTATTCAAAATTTAAGCCAATCTTCGTGACTCGGTTGATTTAGTAAGCCTGAAAACACTGAAGAGTTGTATGTTTTTTTCTATTCATAATTTGGACATGAGTCGTGAACGAGAATTGTGTATTTTTGCACAGGGAACCCATTGCAACTCGAAATGAGATCATATGATGTCGTATTCAAAATTTATGTCAATCTTCGTAACTCGGTTTATTTAGTAAGCCTGAAAACACTGAAGAGTTGTATGTTTTTTTCTATTCATAATTTGGACTTGAGTCGTGAACGAGAATTGTGTATTTTTGCATAGGGAACCCATTGCAACTCGAAATGAGATCATACGATGTCGCATTCAAAATTTAAGCCAATCTTCGTGACTCGGTTGATTTAGTAAGCCTGAAAACACTGAAGAGTTGTATGTTTTTTTCTATCCATAATTTGGACTTGAGTCGTGAACGAGAATTGTGTATTTTTGCATAGGGAACCCATTGCAACTCGAAATGAGATCATACGATGTCGTATTCAAAATTTAAGCCAATCTTCGTGACTCGGTTGATTTAGTAAGCCTGAAAACACTGAAGAGTTGTATGTTTTTTTCTATTCATAATTTGGACTTGAGTCGTGAACGAGAATTGTGTATTTTTGCATAGGGAACCCATTGCAACTCGAAATGAGATCATATGATGTCGTATTCAAAATTTAAGTCAATCTTCGTAACTCGGTTTATTTAGTAAGCCTGAAAACACTGAAGAGTTGTATGTTTTTTTCTATTCATAATTTGGACTTGAGTCGTGAACGAGAATTGTGTATTTTTTCATAGGGAACCCATTGCAACTCGAAATGAGATCATACGATGTCGCATTCAAAATTTAAGCCAATCTTCGTGACTCGGTTGATTTAGTAAGCCCGAAAACACTGAAGAGTTGTATGTTTTTTTCTATTCATAATTTGGACTTGAGTCGTGAACGAGAATTGTGTATTTTTGCATAGGGAACCCATTGCAACTCGAAATGAGATCATACGATGTCGTATTCAAAATTTAAGCCAATCTTCGTGACTCGGTTGATTTAGTAAGCCTGAAAACACTGAAGAGTTGTATGTTTTTTTCTATTCATAATTTGGACTTGAGTCGTGAACGAGAATTGTGTATTTTTGCATAGGGAACCCATTGCAACTCGAAATGAGATCATATGATGTCGTATTCAAAATTTAAGTCAATCTTCGTAACTCGGTTTATTTAGTAAGCCTGAAAACACTGAAGAGTTGTATGTTTTTTTCTATTCATAATTTGGACTTGAGTCGTGAACGAGAATTGTGTATTTTTTCATAGGGAACCCATTGCAACTCGACGATAACATGTAAGTATATTAGAAACCGTCAAAAGATAACATTTTACAATGTATCAAGTCTAGATCAAAATACTACCTAAGCTAGAAAGTCTAACTTAAATATATTACATCACGAGAACAATGGGACATTCCCCTGTCAAACTATTTCAAAATAAAAAAGTGCATATCCCAGAACATGGGATACCACACCATCAAGCTTTCCGTCCTCCTAAGTCAACAATTTGACCGCAAAAACAAAACAGGTTCAAACATAAATCAAGCTACCACAACAGAAAATTAGGTATCCCTAATTTAAACTCCAAAGAAAGCTCGGAAAGGAGTAGTGAACTTTGAGTCAAAACAAATCTCCCCATTCTTCTTAGTAACTCCCGGCATCGCCTCGAGACATTTGGCCGTGAAAGTAATGCCTTTCCCATCCAAATCATCCGTAAGTTGAAGAGAGGTATCCACTCTAATCACACTTGCGTGCACGAACTTAAAAGGTTTGACAGCCAACTTGAGTGTCTTACCGTTGATGACCGCAAATTTGATGACAACATCATTGAACTTCAAATCTTTTTCATCCATCACAATCCTTTCAATATCTTCCAAAACGACCTCGGAGTCGTTTTCATTAGCTTTGGAACATCCCTGGGCAAGTTTGGAAGGCCCCTGGGCAGTTAGCGCCGAATGAAGAATGGTGGCAGCAGGTTGCAGACCTAAAACAGCCCCCTGGGCAGCAGTCTGGTGAGGCCCGGTCGGGCTAAGAGGATTTTCCATTGCAGCAGTGTCCACAAAATTCGGCAAAGCGGGTTCAGGATGAACCGGGTTACCCTGCTCCAGCTCTACCATCTTCTTTGGCGGGGCAGTATGTTTCGGCATGGGCATAACAGGTTCTGAAGTCGCTTGTTTGTGGGCTGGAACTATCCCACCAACCCTTGCAAAGTTCTCATCCTGCACTACCGTCTCTCCCATAACACGCTTTTCAGTCACTATCACCGCAGGTATTATTCCCAAATCATTTCCCCCCCTTTCATCCAAACTAACATTCTGGACAGCATCCTTTCCATGGGTAGAATCTAACTTCCCAGCTTCTTTCTTCTCCTTCCTTTCATTTTCAGCCATTTCATGGTTAAAAGTCTCATTCCAAGCCTCTTTGCTAACATTCTGTCCCACTTTAGTTGGTGCCAACTTTTTGCAAATAAACGGGTGATGCCCGTATTCCTTACAGTGGAAACAATAATTAGGAAATGTTTCGTATATCACCATTTGTTTGAATACCTTCCGGGAAGATAAACGTATGGGAAATGAAAGTGGCGGTGGTTTCGAAACATCAACCTCAATTAGGACCCGAGCAAAGTTATGGTTTGTCTTCTCTTGAGTTATTTTATCCGTAGTCAACGGAATTCCAACCATCGATGCTACTTCACTCATAGCCTCATCATTCCATAATTTCCATGGTAGTTTGGGGAATTTAACCCAAATAGGTACTTTTAGAAATTCTTCATCTTCAAACGAGAAGTCCTCAGAAAGTTCCTTTAGAATTAGTTGTTTCCCAAAGACAGTGTAAGGACTCTCAGTTAACACCTTAGTCCTATCCAATTCATTTTGAAATTTGAAAATAACCCAACCCCTCTCATGTGATCTAACTTGGCATTTGACGCCCCACTTCCATTTGAGTTCATGGATTGCTTTAAGGCCCGGGAATGTACCTGTGAAGTATCCAACAAGGCAATAGCCCCACATCTCAACCATGGATGGTAGCGCTTTATCAGAAAAGTCTAATTCCTTGCCTTTTGGTGGGATATATTTCAGCTTGATTCCATGTGTAGGATCCCTGTTATCCTTGAAAAGTGTGCTCCAAGTCTTAACTCCTGTCTTAATTTCCTTAACAGTTTGGATCTGTGTAGGCTTCCCATTTGCAGAAGGTGCTGCCACCAACATCCCTTGGTTATCAGCAGGTACTGCCTCGGTAATGGCAGCAGTAGTTTTCATACTTGCAGCAAGTGAGGGCTGTTTCTCAGAAGTCTGGACAGAGACCAAAGCATTCTTTCCTTGGTCAGAAGGTCTTGCCTTGGTAATGACAGCAGTAGCTTTCACACCTGCTACAAGTGAGGGCTGTTTCTCAGAAGTCTGGACAGAGACCAAAGCATTCTTTCCTTGGTCAGCAGGTCTTGCCTTGGTAATGACAGCAGTAGCTTTCACACCTGCTACAAGTGAGGGCTGTTTCTCAGAAGTCTGGCTAGATACCAAAGCATTCAATCCACTTCCAGCAGCTTTTTTCTTAATAGCAGCAGTCCCATGTGGGTTTTTCATTGCCTGTTTCACCAAATTTGCACCATCAAGTGTAGGGAAATTTTCGTCCAAGTCTTCCAAAACAGAAAACTTGGAGGATCTAGTACCGTGCTTTCTAGCATCAGAAGAACCTGCTTCAGTGTTGGCTTCATTCCCAGAAGTAAATGGGATCACCTCTACATCAATGTAATTCAGGAAGTTAAATTCCTCCCTAGAAATACGCTCCCTTGGTGGCATATTACCCCTTTGAGGAACAGAGCCGAGAGCTGTCCAATCTCAGACGAGAGTCATCCAACAGAGAGCTGCGAGTCTTCGTTTCCTAAATCTCCAAACTTGGTGGAGCGTACAGGTCGCGAATGACAAACTAAAGTCAGCCAGTAATGACGAACTCCAAAGTCATCCCAATATCAAGCGAAAAGCAGCCGATTCAAGTGTTTGAAACAAAAAACCCAGAAGTCATGAACAGTAATCGCGATTTCCGAACTTCGATTTTTAGAAATCCAGGCATCAAAAACTCATTAAATCTCAAATAAAAGCACGTAACTAATTCAGGACGACATTAGGACGGAGTTGACCTCGTCGACGTGAACAGTAGTCGCGCTAGTGTTCTTATCTGAAACTTGTCCAAAATCCCAACAGAGAGCTCGAAAATTAGAGGATTTACACCCCAAAAGATTTTTAGGATGAAAACCAAACAATATCCAAGCTCAAATGTGAAAATTAATGGAGAAACGAGTAAGATTTGGAATGGCTGAGAAGAGCCTCGACGTGAGGGAGAGAATCAGCTCTCAACTTCTTCACCCCCCCAATGCAACTCAACCCATTGCAACTCGAAATGAGATCATACGATGTCGCATTCAAAATTTAAGCCAATCTTCGTGACTCGGTTGATTTAGTAAGCCCGAAAACACTGAAGAGTTGTATGTTTTTTTCTATTCATAATTTGGACTTTAGTCGTGAACGAGAATTGTGTATTTTTGCATAGGGAACCCATTGCAACTCGAAATGAGATCATACGATGTCGTATTCAAAATTTAAGCCAATCTTCGTGACTCGGTTGATTTAGTAAGCCTGAAAGCACTGAAGAGTTGTATGTTTTTTTCTATTCATAATTTGGACTTGAGTCGTGAACGAGAATTGTGTATTTTTGCACAGGGAACCCATTTCAACTCGAAATGAGATCATATGATGTCGTATTCAAAATTTAAGTCAATCTTCGTAACTCGGTTTATTTAGTAAGCCTGAAAACACTGAAGAGTTGTATGTTTTTTTCTATTCATAATTTGGACTTGAGTCGTGAACGAGAATTGTGTATTTTTGCATAGGGAACCCATTGCAACTCGAAATGAGATCATACGATGTCGCATTCAAAATTTAAGCCAATCTTCGTGACTCGGTTGATTTAGTAAGCCTGAAAACACTGAAGAGTTGTATGTTTTTTTCTATCCATAATTTGGACTTGAGTCGTGAACGAGAATTGTGTATTTTTGCATAGGGAACCCATTGCAACTCGAAATGAGATCATACGATGTCGTATTCAAAATTTAAGCCAATCTTCGTGACTCGGTTGATTTAGTAAGCCTGAAAACACTGAAGAGTTGTATGTTTTTTTCTATTCATAATTTGGACTTGAGTCGTGAACGAGAATTGTTTATTTTTGCATAGGGATCCCATTGCAACTCGAAATGAGATCATACGATGTCGCATTCAAAATTTAAGCCAATCTTCGTGACTCGGTTGATTTAGTAAGCCTGAAAACACTGAAGAGTTGTATGTTTTTTTCTATTCATAATTTGGACTTGAGTCGTGAACGAGAATTGTGTATTTTTGCACAGGGAACCCATTGCAACTCGAAATGAGATCATATGATGTCGTATTCAAAATTTAAGTCAATCTTCGTAACTCGGTTTATTTAGTAAGCCTGAAAACACTGAAGAGTTGTATGTTTTTTTCTATTCATAATTTGGACTTGAGTCGTGAACGAGAATTGTGTATTTTTGCATAGGGAACCCATTGCAACTCGAAATGAGATCATACGATGTCGCATTCAAAATTTAAGCCAATCTTCGTGACTCGGTTGATTTAGTAAGCCTGAAAACACTGAAGAGTTGTATGTTTTTTTCTATCCATAATTTGGACTTGAGTCGTGAACGAGAATTGTTTATTTTTGCATAGGGATCCCATTGCAACTCGAAATGAGATCATACGATGTCGCATTCAAAATTTAAGCCAATCTTCGTGACTCGGTTGATTTAGTAAGCCTGAAAACACTCAAGAGTTGTATGTTTTTTTCTATTCATAATTTGGACTTGAGTCGTGAATGAGAATTGTGTATTTTTGCATAGGGAACCCATTGCAACTCGAAATGAGATCATATGATGTCGTATTCAAAATTTAAGCCAATCTTCGTGACTCGGTTGATTTAGTAAGCCTGAAAACACTGAAGAGTTGTATGTTTTTTTCTATTCATAATTTGGACTTGAGTCGTGAACGAGAATTGTGTATTTTTGCATAGGGAACCCATTGCAACTCGAAATGAGATCATATGATGTCGTATTCAAAATTTAAGTCAATCTTCGTAACTCGGTTTATTTAGTAAGCCTGAAAACACTGAAGAGTTGTATGTTTTTTTCTATTCATAATTTGGACTTGAGTCGTGAACGAGAATTGTGTATTTTTGCATAGGGAACCCATTGCAACTCGAAATGAGATCATACGATGTCGCATTCAAAATTTAAGCCAATCTTCGTGACTCGGTTGATTTAGTAAGCCTGAAAACACTGAAGAGTTGTATGTTTTTTTCTATCCATAATTTGGACTTGAGTCGTGAACGAGAATTGTGTATTTTTGCATAGGGAACCCATTGCAACTCGAAATGAGATCATACGATGTCGTATTCAAAATTTAAGCCAATCTTCGTGACTCGGTTGATTTAGTAAGCCTGAAAACACTGAAGAGTTGTATGTTTTTTTCTATTCATAATTTGGACTTGAGTCGTGAACGAGAATTGTTTATTTTTGCATAGGGATCCCATTGCAACTCGAAATGAGATCATACGATGTCGCATTCAAAATTTAAGCCAATCTTCGTGACTCGGTTGATTTAGTAAGCCTGAAAACACTCAAGAGTTGTATGTTTTTTTCTATTCATAATTTGGACTTGAGTCGTGACGAGAATTGTGTACTTTTGCATAGAAAACCCATTGCAACTCGAAATGAGATCATACGATGTCGTATTCAAAATTTAAGCCAATCTTCGTGACTCGGTTGATTTAGTAAGCCTGAAAACACTGAAGAGTTGTATGTTTTTTTCTATTCATAATTTGGACTTGAGTCGTGAACGAGAATTGTGTATTTTTGCATAGAGAACCCATTGCAACTCGAAATGAGATCATACGATGTCGTATTCAAAATTTAAGCCAATCTTCGTGACTCGGTTGATTTAGTAAGCCTGAAAACACTGAAGAGTTGTATGTTTTTTTCTATTCATAATTTGGACTTGAGTCGTGAACGAGAATTGTGTATTTTTGCATAGGGAACCCATTGCAACTCGAAATGAGATCATATGATGTCGTATTCAAAATTTAAGTCAATCTTCGTAACTCGGTTTATTTAGTAAGCCTGAAAACACTGAAGAGTTGTATGTTTTTTTCTATTCATAATTTAGACTTGAGTCGTGAACGAGAATTGTGTATTTTTTCATAGGGAACCCATTGCAACTCGAAATGAGATCATACGATGTCGCATTCAAAATTTAAGCCAATCTTCGTGACTCGGTTGATTTAGTAAGCCCGAAAACACTGAAGAGTTGTATGTTTTTTTCTATTCATAATTTGGACTTGAGTCATGAACGAGAATTGTGTATTTTTGCATAGAAAACCCATTGCAACTCGAAATGAGATCATACGATGTCGTATTCAAAATTTAAGCCAATCTTCGTGACTCGGTTGATTTAGTAAGCCTGAAAACACTGAAGAGTTGTATGTTTTTTTCTATTCATAATTTGGACTTTAGTCGTGAACGAGAATTGTGTATTTTTGCATAGGGAACCCATTGCAACTCGAAATGAGATCATACAATGTCGTATTCAAAATTTAAGCCAATCTTCGTGACTCGGTTGATTTAGTAAGCCTGAAAACACTGAAGAGTTGTATGTTTTTTTCTATTCATAATTTGGACATGAGTCGTGAACGAGAATTGTGTATTTTTGCACAGGGAACCCATTGCAACTCGAAATGAGATCATATGATGTCGTATTCAAAATTTAAGTCAATCTTCGTAACTCGGTTTATTTAGTAAGCCTGAAAACACTGAAGAGTTGTATGTTTTTTTCTATTCATAATTTGGACTTGAGTCGTGAACGAGAATTGTGTATTTTTGCATAGGGAACCCATTGCAACTCGAAATGAGATCATACGATGTCGCATTCAAAATTTAAGCCAATCTTCGTGACTCGGTTGATTTAGTAAGCCTGAAAACACTGAAGAGTTGTATGTTTTTTTCTATCCATAATTTGGACTTGAGTCGTGAACGAGAATTGTGTATTTTTGCATAGGGAACCCATTGCAACTCGAAATGAGATCATACGATGTCGTATTCAAAATTTAAGCCAATCTTCGTGACTCGGTTGATTTAGTAAGCCTGAAAACACTGAAGAGTTGTATGTTTTTTTCTACTCATAATTTGGACTTGAGTCGTGAACGAGAATTGTTTATTTTTGCATAGGGATCCCATTGCAACTCGAAATGAGATCATACGATGTCGCATTCAAAATTTAAGCCAATCTTCGTGACTCGGTTGATTTAGTAAGCCTGAAAACACTCAAGAGTTGTATGTTTTTTTCTATTCATAATTTGGACTTGAGTCGTGAACGAGAATTGTGTATTTTTGCATAGGGAACCCATTGCAACTCGAAATGAGATCATATTATGTCGTATTCAAAATTTAAGCCAATCTTCGTGACTCGGTTGATTTAGTAAGCCTGAAAACACTGAAGAGTTGTATGTTTTTTTCTATTCATAATTTGGACTTGAGTCGTGAACGAGAATTGTGTATTTTTGCATAGGGAACCCATTGCAACTCGAAATGAGATCATATGATGTCGTATTCAAAATTTAAGTCAATCTTCGTAACTCGGTTTATTTAGTAAGCCTGAAAACACTGAAGAGTTGTATGTTTTTTTCTATTCATAATTTGGACTTGAGTCGTGAACGAGAATTGTGTATTTTTGCATAGGGAACCCATTGCAACTCGAAATGAGATCATACGATGTCGCATTCAAAATTTAAGCCAATCTTCGTGACTCGGTTGATTTAGTAAGCCTGAAAACACTGAAGAGTTGTATGTTTTTTTCTATCCATAATTTGGACTTGAGTCGTGAACGAGAATTGTGTATTTTTGCATAGGGAACCCATTGCAACTCGAAATGAGATCATACGATGTCGTATTCAAAATTTAAGCCAATCTTCGTGACTCGGTTGATTTAGTAAGCCTGAAAACACTGAAGAGTTGTATGTTTTTTTCTATTCATAATTTGGACTTGAGTCGTGAACGAGAATTGTTTATTTTTGCATAGGGATCCCATTGCAACTCGAAATGAGATCATACGATGTCGCATTCAAAATTTAAGCCAATCTTCGTGACTCGGTTGATTTAGTAAGCCTGAAAACACTCAAGAGTTGTATGTTTTTTTCTATTCATAATTTGGACTTGAGTCGTGACGAGAATTGTGTACTTTTGCATAGAAAACCCATTGCAACTCGAAATGAGATCATACGATGTCGTATTCAAAATTTAAGCCAATCTTCGTGACTCGGTTGATTTAGTAAGCCTGAAAACACTGAAGAGTTGTATGTTTTTTTCTATTCATAATTTGGACTTGAGTCGTGAACGAGAATTGTGTATTTTTGCATAGAGAACCCATTGCAACTCGAAATGAGATCATACGATGTCGTATTCAAAATTTAAGCCAATCTTCGTGACTCGGTTGATTTAGTAAGCCTGAAAACACTGAAGAGTTGTATGTTTTTTTCTATTCATAATTTGGACTTGAGTCGTGAACGAGAATTGTGTATTTTTGCATAGGGAACCCATTGCAACTCGAAATGAGATCATATGATGTCGTATTCAAAATTTAAGTCAATCTTCGTAACTCGGTTTATTTAGTAAGCCTGAAAACACTGAAGAGTTGTATGTTTTTTTCTATTCATAATTTGGACTTGAGTCGTGAACGAGAATTGTGTATTTTTGCATAGGGAACCCATTGCAACTCGAAATGAGATCATATGATGTCGTATTCAAAATTTAAGTCAATCTTCGTAACTCGGTTTATTTAGTAAGCCTGAAAACACTGAAGAGTTGTATGTTTTTTTCTATTCATAATTTGGACTTGAGTCGTGAACGAGAATTGTGTATTTTTGCATAGGGAACCCATTGCAACTCGAAATGAGATCATATGATGTCGTATTCAAAATTTAAGTCAATCTTCGTAACTCGGTTTATTTAGTAAGCCTGAAAACACTGAAGAGTTGTATGTTTTTTTCTATTCATAATTTGGACTTGAGTCGTGAACGAGAATTGTGTATTTTTTCATAGGGAACCCATTGCAACTCGAAATGAGATCATACGATGTCGCATTCAAAATTTAAGCCAATCTTCGTGACTCGGTTGATTTAGTAAGCCCGAAAACACTGAAGAGTTGTATGTTTTTTTCTATTCATAATTTGGACTTGAGTCATGAACGAGAATTGTGTATTTTTGCATAGAAAACCCATTGCAACTCGAAATGAGATCATACGATGTCGTATTCAAAATTTAAGCCAATCTTCGTGACTCGGTTGATTTAGTAAGCCTGAAAACACTGAAGAGTTGTATGTTTTTTTCTATTCATAATTTGGACTTTAGTCGTGAACGAGAATTGTGTATTTTTGCATAGGGAACCCATTGCAACTCGAAATGAGATCATACAATGTCGTATTCAAAATTTAAGCCAATCTTCGTGACTCGGTTGATTTAGTAAGCCTGAAAACACTGAAGAGTTGTATGTTTTTTTCTATTCATAATTTGGACATGAGTCGTGAACGAGAATTGTGTATTTTTGCACAGGGAACCCATTGCAACTCGAAATGAGATCATATGATGTCGTATTCAAAATTTAAGTCAATCTTCGTAACTCGGTTTATTTAGTAAGCCTGAAAACACTGAAGAGTTGTATGTTTTTTTCTATTCATAATTTGGACTTGAGTCGTGAACGAGAATTGTGTATTTTTGCATAGGGAACCCATTGCAACTCGAAATGAGATCATACGATGTCGCATTCAAAATTTAAGCCAATCTTCGTGACTCGGTTGATTTAGTAAGCCTGAAAACACTGAAGAGTTGTATGTTTTTTTCTATCCATAATTTGGACTTGAGTCGTGAACGAGAATTGTGTATTTTTGCATAGGGAACCCATTGCAACTCGAAATGAGATCATACGATGTCGTATTCAAAATTTAAGCCAATCTTCGTGACTCGGTTGATTTAGTAAGCCTGAAAACACTGAAGAGTTGTATGTTTTTTTCTACTCATAATTTGGACTTGAGTCGTGAACGAGAATTGTTTATTTTTGCATAGGGATCCCATTGCAACTCGAAATGAGATCATACGATGTCGCATTCAAAATTTAAGCCAATCTTCGTGACTCGGTTGATTTAGTAAGCCTGAAAACACTCAAGAGTTGTATGTTTTTTTCTATTCATAATTTGGACTTGAGTCGTGAACGAGAATTGTGTATTTTTGCATAGGGAACCCATTGCAACTCGAAATGAGATCATATTATGTCGTATTCAAAATTTAAGCCAATCTTCGTGACTCGGTTGATTTAGTAAGCCTGAAAACACTGAAGAGTTGTATGTTTTTTTCTATTCATAATTTGGACTTGAGTCGTGAACGAGAATTGTGTATTTTTGCATAGGGAACCCATTGCAACTCGAAATGAGATCATATGATGTCGTATTCAAAATTTAAGTCAATCTTCGTAACTCGGTTTATTTAGTAAGCCTGAAAACACTGAAGAGTTGTATGTTTTTTTCTATTCATAATTTGGACTTGAGTCGTGAACGAGAATTGTGTATTTTTGCATAGGGAACCCATTGCAACTCGAAATGAGATCATACGATGTCGCATTCAAAATTTAAGCCAATCTTCGTGACTCGGTTGATTTAGTAAGCCTGAAAACACTGAAGAGTTGTATGTTTTTTTCTATCCATAATTTGGACTTGAGTCGTGAACGAGAATTGTGTATTTTTGCATAGGGAACCCATTGCAACTCGAAATGAGATCATACGATGTCGTATTCAAAATTTAAGCCAATCTTCGTGACTCGGTTGATTTAGTAAGCCTGAAAACACTGAAGAGTTGTATGTTTTTTTCTATTCATAATTTGGACTTGAGTCGTGAACGAGAATTGTTTATTTTTGCATAGGGATCCCATTGCAACTCGAAATGAGATCATACGATGTCGCATTCAAAATTTAAGCCAATCTTCGTGACTCGGTTGATTTAGTAAGCCTGAAAACACTCAAGAGTTGTATGTTTTTTTCTATTCATAATTTGGACTTGAGTCGTGACGAGAATTGTGTACTTTTGCATAGAAAACCCATTGCAACTCGAAATGAGATCATACGATGTCGTATTCAAAATTTAAGCCAATCTTCGTGACTCGGTTGATTTAGTAAGCCTGAAAACACTGAAGAGTTGTATGTTTTTTTCTATTCATAATTTGGACTTGAGTCGTGAACGAGAATTGTGTATTTTTGCATAGAGAACCCATTGCAACTCGAAATGAGATCATACGATGTCGTATTCAAAATTTAAGCCAATCTTCGTGACTCGGTTGATTTAGTAAGCCTGAAAACACTGAAGAGTTGTATGTTTTTTTCTATTCATAATTTGGACTTGAGTCGTGAACGAGAATTGTGTATTTTTGCATAGGGAACCCATTGCAACTCGAAATGAGATCATATGATGTCGTATTCAAAATTTAAGTCAATCTTCGTAACTCGGTTTATTTAGTAAGCCTGAAAACACTGAAGAGTTGTATGTTTTTTTCTATTCATAATTTGGACTTGAGTCGTGAACGAGAATTGTGTATTTTTGCATAGGGAACCCATTGCAACTCGAAATGAGATCATATGATGTCGTATTCAAAATTTAAGTCAATCTTCGTAACTCGGTTTATTTAGTAAGCCTGAAAACACTGAAGAGTTGTATGTTTTTTTCTATTCATAATTTGGACTTGAGTCGTGAACGAGAATTGTGTATTTTTTCATAGGCAACCCATTGCAACTCGAAATGAGATCATACGATGTCGCATTCAAAATTTAAGCCAATCTTCGTGACTCGGTTGATTTAGTAAGCCCGAAAACACTGAAGAGTTGTATGTTTTTTTCTATTCATAATTTGGACTTGAGTCGTGAACGAGAATTGTGTATTTTTGCATAGAAAACCCATTGCAACTAGAAATGAGATCATACGATGTCGTATTCAAAATTTAAGCCAATCTTCGTGACTCGGTTGATTTAGTAAGCCTGAAAACACTGAAGAGTTGTATGTTTTTTCTATTCATAATTTGGACTTGAGTCGTGAACGAGAATTGTGTATTTTTGCATAGGGAACCCATTGCAACTCGAAATGAGATCATATGATGTCGTATTCAAAATTTAAGTCAATCTTCGTAACTCGGTTTATTTAGTAAGCCTGAAAACAATGAAGAGTTGTATGTTTTTTTCTATTCATAATTTGGGCTTGAGTCGTGAACGAGAATTGTGTATTTTTTCATAGGGAACCCATTGCAACTCGAAATGAGATCATACGATGTCGCATTCAAAATTTAAGCCAATCTTCGTGACTCGGTTGATTTAGTAAGCCCGAAAACACTGAAGAGTTGTATGTTTTTTTCTATTCATAATTTGGACTTGAGTCGTGAACGAGAATTGTGTATTTTTGCATAGAAAACCCATTGCAACTCGAAATGAGATCATACGATGTCGTATTCAAAATTTAAGCCAATCTTCGTGACTCGGTTGATTTAGTAAGCCTGAAAACACTGAAGAGTTGTATGTTTTTTTCTATTCATAATTTGGACTTGAGTCGTGAACGAGAATTGTGTATTTTTGCATAGGGAACCCATTGCAACTCGAAATGAGATCATACGATGTCGTATTCAAAATTTAAGCCAATCTTCGTGACTCGGTTGATTTAGTAAGCCTGAAAACACTGAAGAGTTGTATGTTTTTTTCTATTCATAATTTGGACTTGAGTCGTGAACGAGAATTGTGTATTTTTGCATAGGGAACCCATTGCAACTCGAAATGAGATCATATGATGTCGTATTCAAAATTTAAGTCAATCTTCGTAACTCGGTTTATTTAGTAAGCCTGAAAACACTGAAGAGTTGTATGTTTGTTTCTATTCATAACTAGGACTTGAGTCGTGAACGAGAATTGTGTATTTTTGCATAGGGAACCCATTGCAACTCGAAATGAGATCATACGATGTCGCATTCAAAATTTAAGCCAATCTTCGTGACTCGGTTGATTTAGTAAGCCTGAAAACACTGAAGAGTTGTATGTTTTTTTCTATTCATAATTTGGACTTGAGTCGTGAACGAGAATTGTGTATTTTTGCATAGGGAACCCATTGCAACTCGAAATGAGATCATATGATGTCGTATTCAAAATTTAAGCCAATCTTCGTGACTCGGTTGATTTAGTAAGCCTGAAAACACTGAAGAGTTGTATGTTTTTTTCTATTCATAATTTGGACTTGAGTCGTGAACGAGAATTGTGTATTTTTGCATAGAAAACCCATTGCAACTCGAAATGAGATCATACGATGTCGTATTCAAAATTTAAGCCAATCTTCGTGACTCGGTTGATTTAGTAAGCCGGAAAACACTGAAGAGTTGTATGTTTTTTTCTATTCATAATTTGGACTTGAGTCGTGAACGAGAATTGTGTATTTTTGCATAGAGAACCCATTGCAACTCGAAATGAGATCATACGATGTCGTATTCAAAATTTAAGCCAATCTTCGTGACTCGGTTGATTTAGTAAGCCTGAAAACACTGAAGAGTTGTATGTTTTTTTCTATTCATAATTTGGACTTGAGTCGTGAACGAGAATTGTGTATTTTTGCATAGAGAACCCATTGCAACTCGAAATGAGATCATACGATGTCGTATTCAAAATTTAAGCCAATCTTCGTGACTCGGTTGATTTAGTAAGCCTGAAAACACTGAAGAGTTGTATGTTTTTTTCTATTCATAATTTGGACTTGAGTCGTGAACGAGAATTGTGTATTTTTGCATAGGGAACCCATTGCAACTCGAAATGAGATCATATGATGTCGTATTCAAAATTTAAGTCAATCTTCGTAACTCGGTTTATTTAGTAAGCCTGAAAACACTGAAGAGTTGTATGTTTTTTTCTATTCATAATTTGGACTTGAGTCGTGAACGAGAATTGTGTATTTTTGCATAGGGAACCCATTGCAACTCGAAATGAGATCATATGATGTCGTATTCAAAATTTAAGTCAATCTTCGTAACTCGGTTTATTTAGTAAGCCTGAAAACACTGAAGAGTTGTATGTTTTTTTCTATTCATAATTTGGACTTGAGTCGTGAACGAGAATTGTGTATTTTTTCATAGGCAACCCATTGCAACTCGAAATGAGATCATACGATGTCGCATTCAAAATTTAAGCCAATCTTCGTGACTCAGTTGATTTAGTAAGCCCGAAAACACTGAAGAGTTGTATGTTTTTTTCTATTCATAATTTGGACTTGAGTCGTGAACGAGAATTGTGTATTTTTGCATAGAAAACCCATTGCAACTCGAAATGAGATCATACGATGTCGTATTCAAAATTTAAGCCAATCTTCGTGACTCGGTTGATTTAGTAAGCCTGAAAACACTGAAGAGTTGTATGTTTTTTCTATTCATAATTTGGACTTGAGTCGTGAACGAGAATTGTGTATTTTTGCATAGGGAACCCATTGCAACTCGAAATGAGATCATATGATGTCGTATTCAAAATTTAAGTCAATCTTCGTAACTCGGTTTATTTAGTAAGCCTGAAAACAATGAAGAGTTGTATGTTTTTTTCTATTCATAATTTGGGCTTGAGTCGTGAACGAGAATTGTGTATTTTTTCATAGGGAACCCATTGCAACTCGAAATGAGATCATACGATGTCGCATTCAAAATTTAAGCCAATCTTCGTGACTCGGTTGATTTAGTAAGCCCGAAAACACTGAAGAGTTGTATGTTTTTTTCTATTCATAATTTGGACTTGAGTCGTGAACGAGAATTGTGTATTTTTGCATAGAAAACCCATTGCAACTCGAAATGAGATCATACGATGTCGTATTCAAAATTTAAGCCAATCTTCGTGACTCGGTTGATTTAGTAAGCCTGAAAACACTGAAGAGTTGTATGTTTTTTTCTATTCATAATTTGGACTTGAGTCGTGAACGAGAATTGTGTATTTTTGCATAGGGAACCCATTGCAACTCGAAATGAGATCATACGATGTCGTATTCAAAATTTAAGCCAATCTTCGTGACTCGGTTGATTTAGTAAGCCTGAAAACACTGAAGAGTTGTATGTTTTTTTCTATTCATAATTTGGACTTGAGTCGTGAACGAGAATTGTGTATTTTTGCATAGGGAACCCATTGCAACTCGAAATGAGATCATATGATGTCGTATTCAAAATTTAAGTCAATCTTCGTAACTCGGTTTATTTAGTAAGCCTGAAAACACTGAAGAGTTGTATGTTTGTTTCTATTCATAACTAGGACTTGAGTCGTGAACGAGAATTGTGTATTTTTGCATAGGGAACCCATTGCAACTCGAAATGAGATCATACGATGTCGCATTCAAAATTTAAGCCAATCTTCGTGACTCGGTTGATTTAGTAAGCCTGAAAACACTGAAGAGTTGTATGTTTTTTTCTATTCATAATTTGGACTTGAGTCGTGAACGAGAATTGTGTATTTTTGCATAGGGAACCCATTGCAACTCGAAATGAGATCATATGATGTCGTATTCAAAATTTAAGCCAATCTTCGTGACTCGGTTGATTTAGTAAGCCTGAAAACACTGAAGAGTTGTATGTTTTTTTCTATTCATAATTTGGACTTGAGTCGTGAACGAGAATTGTGTATTTTTGCATAGAAAACCCATTGCAACTCGAAATGAGATCATACGATGTCGTATTCAAAATTTAAGCCAATCTTCGTGACTCGGTTGATTTAGTAAGCCGGAAAACACTGAAGAGTTGTATGTTTTTTTCTATTCATAATTTGGACTTGAGTCGTGAACGAGAATTGTGTATTTTTGCATAGGGAACCCATTGCAACTCGAAATGAGATCATATGATGTCGTATTCAAAATTTAAGTCAATCTTCGTCACTCGGTTTATTTAGTAAGCCTGAAAACACTGAAGAGTTGTATGTTTTTTTCTATTCATAATTTGGACTTGAGTCGTGAACGAGAATTGTGTATTTTTGCATAGGGAACCCATTGCAACTCGAAATGAGATCATACGATGTCGCATTCAAAATTTAAGACAATCTTCGTGACTCGGTTCATTTAGTAAGCCCGAAAACACTAAAGAGTTGTATGTTTTTTTCTATTCATAATTTGGACTTGAGTCGTGACGAGAATTGTGTACTTTTGCATAGAAAACCCATTGCAACTCGAAATGAGATCATACGATGTCGTATTCAAAATTTTAGCCAATCTTCGTGACTCGGTTGATTTAGTAAGCCTGAAAACACTGAAGAGTTGTATGTTTTTTTCTATTCATAATTTGGACTTGAGTCGTGAACGAGAATTGTGTATTTTTGCATAGGGAACCCATTGCAACTCGAAATGAGATCATATGATGTCGTATTCAAAATTTAAGTCAATCTTCGTAACTCGGTTTATTTAGTAAGCCTGAAAACAATGAAGAGTTGTATGTTTTTTTCTATTCATAATTTGGGCTTGAGTCGTGAACGAGAATTGTGTATTTTTTCATAGGGAACCCATTGCAACTCGAAATGAGATCATACGATGTCGCATTCAAAATTTAAGCCAATCTTCGTGACTCGGTTGATTTAGTAAGCCCGAAAACACTGAAGAGTTGTATGTTTTTTTCTATTCATAATTTGGACTTGAGTCGTGAACGAGAATTGTGTATTTTTGCATAGAAAACCCATTGCAACTCGAAATGAGATCATACGATGTCGTATTCAAAATTTAAGCCAATCTTCGTGACTCGGTTGATTTAGTAAGCCTGAAAACACTGAAGAGTTGTATGTTTTTTTCTATTCATAATTTGGATTTGAGTCGTGAACGAGAATTGTGTATTTTTGCATAGGGAACCCATTGCAACTCGAAATGAGATCATACGATGTCGCATTCAAAATTTAAGCCAATCTTCGTGACTCGGTTGATTTAGTAAGCCTGAAAACACTGAAGAGTTGTATGTTTTTTTCTATTATAATTTGGACTTGAGTCGTGAACGAGAATTGTGTATTTTTGCATAGGGAACCCATTTCAACTCGAAATGAGATCATACGATGTCGTATTCAAAATTTAAGCCAATCTTCGTGACTCGGTTGATTTAGTAAGCCTGAAAACACTGAAGAGTTGTATGTTTTTTTCTATTCATAATTTGGACTTGAGTCGTGAACGAGAATTGTGTATTTTTGCATAGAAAACCCATTGCAACTCGAAATGAGATCATACGATGTCGTATTCAAAATTTAAGCCAATCTTCGTGACTCGGTTGATTTAGTAAGCCGGAAAACACTGAAGAGTTGTATGTTTTTTTCTATTCATAATTTGGACTTGAGTCGTGAACGAGAATTGTGTATTTTTGCATAGGGAACCCATTGCAACTCGAAATGAGATCATATGATGTCGTATTCAAAATTTAAGTCAATCTTCGTCACTCGGTTTATTTAGTAAGCCTGAAAACACTGAAGAGTTGTATGTTTTTTTCTATTCATAATTTGGACTTGAGTCGTGAACGAGAATTGTGTATTTTTGCATAGGGAACCCATTGCAACTCGAAATGAGATCATATGATGTCGTATTCAAAATTTAAGTCAATCTTCGTAACTCGGTTTATTTAGTAAGCCTGAAAACACTGAAGAGTTGTATGTTTTTTTCTATTCATAATTTGGACTTGAGTCGTGAACGAGAATTGTGTATTTTTGCATAGGGAACCCATTGCAACTCGAAATGAGATCATATGATGTCGTATTCAAAATTTAAGTCAATCTTCGTAACTCGGTTTATTTAGTAAGCCTGAAAACACTGAAGAGTTGTATGTTTTTTTCTATTCATAATTTGGACTTGAGTCGTGAACGAGAATTGTGTATTTTTTCATAGGCAACCCATTGCAACTCGAAATGAGATCATACGATGTCGCATTCAAAATTTAAGCCAATCTTCGTGACTCGGTTGATTTAGTAAGCCCGAAAACACTGAAGAGTTGTATGTTTTTTTCTATTCATAATTTGGACTTGAGTCGTGAACGAGAATTGTGTATTTTTGCATAGAAAACCCATTGCAACTCGAAATGAGATCATACGATGTCGTATTCAAAATTTAAGCCAATCTTCGTGACTCGGTTGATTTAGTAAGCCTGAAAACACTGAAGAGTTGTATGTTTTTTCTATTCATAATTTGGACTTGAGTCGTGAACGAGAATTGTGTATTTTTGCATAGGGAACCCATTGCAACTCGAAATGAGATCATATGATGTCGTATTCAAAATTTAAGTCAATCTTCGTAACTCGGTTTATTTAGTAAGCCTGAAAACAATGAAGAGTTGTATGTTTTTTTCTATTCATAATTTGGGCTTGAGTCGTGAACGAGAATTGTGTATTTTTTCATAGGGAACCCATTGCAACTCGAAATGAGATCATACGATGTCGCATTCAAAATTTAAGCCAATCTTCGTGACTCGGTTGATTTAGTAAGCCCGAAAACACTGAAGAGTTGTATGTTTTTTTCTATTCATAATTTGGACTTGAGTCGTGAACGAGAATTGTGTATTTTTGCATAGAAAACCCATTGCAACTCGAAATGAGATCATACGATGTCGTATTCAAAATTTAAGCCAATCTTCGTGACTCGGTTGATTTAGTAAGCCTGAAAACACTGAAGAGTTGTATGTTTTTTTCTATTCATAATTTGGACTTGAGTCGTGAACGAGAATTGTGTATTTTTGCATAGGGAACCCATTGCAACTCGAAATGAGATCATACGATGTCGTATTCAAAATTTAAGCCAATCTTCGTGACTCGGTTGATTTAGTAAGCCTGAAAACACTGAAGAGTTGTATGTTTTTTTCTATTCATAATTTGGACTTGAGTCGTGAACGAGAATTGTGTATTTTTGCATAGGGAACCCATTGCAACTCGAAATGAGATCATATGATGTCGTATTCAAAATTTAAGTCAATCTTCGTAACTCGGTTTATTTAGTAAGCCTGAAAACACTGAAGAGTTGTATGTTTGTTTCTATTCATAACTAGGACTTGAGTCGTGAACGAGAATTGTGTATTTTTGCATAGGGAACCCATTGCAACTCGAAATGAGATCATACGATGTCGCATTCAAAATTTAAGCCAATCTTCGTGACTCGGTTGATTTAGTAAGCCTGAAAACACTGAAGAGTTGTATGTTTTTTTCTATTCATAATTTGGACTTGAGTCGTGAACGAGAATTGTGTATTTTTGCATAGGGAACCCATTGCAACTCGAAATGAGATCATATGATGTCGTATTCAAAATTTAAGCCAATCTTCGTGACTCGGTTGATTTAGTAAGCCTGAAAACACTGAAGAGTTGTATGTTTTTTTCTATTCATAATTTGGACTTGAGTCGTGAACGAGAATTGTGTATTTTTGCATAGAAAACCCATTGCAACTCGAAATGAGATCATACGATGTCGTATTCAAAATTTAAGCCAATCTTCGTGACTCGGTTGATTTAGTAAGCCGGAAAACACTGAAGAGTTGTATGTTTTTTTCTATTCATAATTTGGACTTGAGTCGTGAACGAGAATTGTGTATTTTTGCATAGGGAACCCATTGCAACTCGAAATGAGATCATATGATGTCGTATTCAAAATTTAAGTCAATCTTCGTCACTCGGTTTATTTAGTAAGCCTGAAAACACTGAAGAGTTGTATGTTTTTTTCTATTCATAATTTGGACTTGAGTCGTGAACGAGAATTGTGTATTTTTGCATAGGGAACCCATTGCAACTCGAAATGAGATCATACGATGTCGCATTCAAAATTTAAGACAATCTTCGTGACTCGGTTCATTTAGTAAGCCCGAAAACACTAAAGAGTTGTATGTTTTTTTCTATTCATAATTTGGACTTGAGTCGTGACGAGAATTGTGTACTTTTGCATAGAAAACCCATTGCAACTCGAAATGAGATCATACGATGTCGTATTCAAAATTTTAGCCAATCTTCGTGACTCGGTTGATTTAGTAAGCCTGAAAACACTGAAGAGTTGTATGTTTTTTTCTATTCATAATTTGGACTTGAGTCGTGAACGAGAATTGTGTATTTTTGCATAGGGAACCCATTGCAACTCGAAATGAGATCATATGATGTCGTATTCAAAATTTAAGTCAATCTTCGTAACTCGGTTTATTTAGTAAGCCTGAAAACAATGAAGAGTTGTATGTTTTTTTCTATTCATAATTTGGGCTTGAGTCGTGAACGAGAATTGTGTATTTTTTCATAGGGAACCCATTGCAACTCGAAATGAGATCATACGATGTCGCATTCAAAATTTAAGCCAATCTTCGTGACTCGGTTGATTTAGTAAGCCCGAAAACACTGAAGAGTTGTATGTTTTTTTCTATTCATAATTTGGACTTGAGTCGTGAACGAGAATTGTGTATTTTTGCATAGAAAACCCATTGCAACTCGAAATGAGATCATACGATGTCGTATTCAAAATTTAAGCCAATCTTCGTGACTCGGTTGATTTAGTAAGCCTGAAAACACTGAAGAGTTGTATGTTTTTTTCTATTCATAATTTGGATTTGAGTCGTGAACGAGAATTGTGTATTTTTGCATAGGGAACCCATTGCAACTCGAAATGAGATCATAGGATGTCGCATTCAAAATTTAAGCCAATCTTCGTGACTCGGTTGATTTAGTAAGCCTGAAAACACTGAAGAGTTGTATGTTTTTTTCTATTATAATTTGGACTTGAGTCGTGAACGAGAATTGTGTATTTTTGCATAGGGAACCCATTTCAACTCGAAATGAGATCATACGATGTCGTATTCAAAATTTAAGCCAATCTTCGTGACTCGGTTGATTTAGTAAGCCTGAAAACACTGAAGAGTTGTATGTTTTTTTCTATTCATAATTTGGACTTGAGTCGTGAACGAGAATTGTGTATTTTTGCATAGAAAACCCATTGCAACTCGAAATGAGATCATACGATGTCGTATTCAAAATTTAAGCCAATCTTCGTGACTCGGTTGATTTAGTAAGCCTGAAAACACTGAAGAGTTGTATGTTTTTTTCTATTATAATTTGGACTTGAGTCGTGAACGAGAATTGTGTATTTTTGCATAGGGAACCCATTTCAACTCGAAATGAGATCATACGATGTCGTATTCAAAATTTAAGCCAATCTTCGTGACTCGGTTGATTTAGTAAGCCTGAAAACACTGAAGAGTTGTATGTTTTTTTCTATTCATAATTTGGACTTGAGTCGTGAACGAGAATTGTGTATTTTTGCATAGAAAACCCATTGCAACTCGAAATGAGATCATACGATGTCGTATTCAAAATTTAAGCCAATCTTCGTGACTCGGTTGATTTAGTAAGCCGGAAAACACTGAAGAGTTGTATGTTTTTTTCTATTCATAATTTGGACTTGAGTCGTGAACGAGAATTGTGTATTTTTGCATAGGGAACCCATTGCAACTCGAAATGAGATCATATGATGTCGTATTCAAAATTTAAGTCAATCTTCGTCACTCGGTTTATTTAGTAAGCCTGAAAACACTGAAGAGTTGTATGTTTTTTTCTATTCATAATTTGGACTTGAGTCGTGAACGAGAATTGTGTATTTTTGCATAGGGAACCCATTGCAACTCAAAATGAGATCATACGATGTCGTATTCAAAATTTAAGCCAATCTTCGTGACTCGGTTGATTTAGTAAGCCTGAAAACACTGAAGAGTTGTATGTTTTTTTCTATTCATAATTTGGACTTGAGTCGTGAACGAGAATTGTGTATTTTTGCATAGGGAACCCATTGCAACTCGAAATGAGATCATATGATGTCGTATTCAAAATTTAAGTCAATCTTCGTAACTCGGTTTATTTAGTAAGCCTGAAAACACTGAAGAGTTGTATGTTTTTTTCTATTCATAATTTGGACTTGAGTCGTGAATGAGAATTGTGTATTTTTGCATAGGGAACCCATTGCAACTCGAAATGAGATCATATGATGTCGTATTCAAAATTTAAGTCAATCTTCGTAACTCGGTTTATTTAGTAAGCCTGAAAACACTGAAGAGTTGTATGTTTTTTTCTATTCATAATTTGGACTTGAGTCGTGAACGAGAATTGTGTATTTTTTCATAGGGAACCCATTGCAACTCGAAATGAGATCATACGATGTCGCATTCAAAATTTAAGCCAATCTTCGTGACTTGGTTGATTTAGTAAGCCCGAAAACACTGAAGAGTTGTATGTTTTTTTCTATTCATAATTTGGACTTGAGTCGTGAACGAGAATTGTGTATTTTTGCATAGAAAACCCATTGCAACTCGAAATGAGATCATACGATGTCGTATTCAAAATTTAAGCCAATCTTCGTGACTCGGTTGATTTAGTAAGCCTGAAAACACTGAAGAGTTGTATGTTTTTTTCTATTCATAATTTGGACTTAAGTCGTGAACGAGAATTGTGTATTTTTTCATAGGGAACCCATTGCAACTCGAAATGAGATGATACGATGTCGTATTCAAAATTTAAGCCAATCTTCGTGACTCGGTTGATTTAGTAAGCCTGAAAACACTGAAGAGTTGTATGTTTTTTTCTATTCATAATTTGGACTTGAGTCGTGAACGACAATTGTGTATTTTTGCATAGGGAACCCATTGCAACTCGAAATGAGATCATACGATGTTGCATTCAAAATTTTAGCCAATCTTCGTGACTCGGTTGATTTAGTAAGCCTGAAAACACTGAAGAGTTGTATGTTTTTTTCTATTCATAATTTGGACTTGAGTCGTGAACGAGAATTGTGTATTTTTGCATATGGAACCCATTGCAACTCGAAATGAGATCATACGATGTCGTATTCAAAATTTAAGCCAATCTTCGTGACTCGGTTGATTTAGTAAGCCTGAAAACACTGAAGAGTTGTATGTTTTTTTCTATTCATAATTTGGACTTGAGTCGTGAACGAGAATTGTGTATTTTTGCATAGGGAACCCATTGCAACTCGAAATGAGATCATACGATGTCGTATTCAAAATTTAAGCCAATCTTCGTGACTCGGTTGATTTAGTAAGCCTGAAAACACTGAAGAGTTGTATGTTTTTTTCTATTCATAAATTGGACTTGAGTCGTGAACGAGAATTGTGTATTTTTGCATAGAAAACCCATTGCAACTCGAAATGAGATCATATGATGTCGTATTCAAAATTTAAGCCAATCTTCGTGACTCGGTTGATTTAGTAAGCCGGAAAACACTGAAGAGTTGTATGTTTTTTTCTATTCATAATTTGGACTTGAGTCGTGAACGAGAATTGTTTATTTTTGCATAGGGAACCCATTGCAACTCGAAATGAGATCATATGATGTCGTATTCAAAATTTAAGTCAATCTTCGTAACTCGGTTTATTTAGTAAGCCTGAAAACACTGAAGAGTTGTATGTTTTTTTCTATTCATAATTTGGACTTGAGTCGTGAACGAGAATTGTGTATTTTTGCATAGGGAACCCATTGCAACTCGAAATGAGATCATACGATGTCGCATTCAAAATTTAAGCCAATCTTCGTGACTCGGTTGATTTAGTAAGCCCGAAAACACTAAAGAGTTGTATGTCTTTTTCTATTCATAATTTGGACTTGAGTCGTGACGAGAATTGTGTACTTTTGCATAGAAAACCCATTGCAACTCGAAATGAGATCATACGATGTCGTATTCAAAATTTAAGCCAATCTTCGTGACTCGGTTGATTTAGTAAGCCTGAAAACACTGAAGAGTTGTATGTTTTTTTCTATTCATAATTTGGACTTGAGTCGTGAACGAGAATTGTGTATTTTTGCATAGGGAACCCATTGCAACTCGAAATGAGATCATACGATGTCGCATTCAAAATTTAAGCCAATCTTCGTGACTCGGTTGATTTAGTAAGCCTGAAAACACTGAAGAGTTGTATGTTTTTTTCTATTCATAATTTGGACTTGAGTCGTGAACGAGAATTGTGTATTTTTGCATAGGGAACCCATTGCAACTCGAAATGAGATCATACGATGTCGTATTCAAAATTTAAGCCAATCTTCGTGACTCGATTGATTTAGTAAGCCTGAAAACACTGAAGAGTTGTATGTTTTTTTCTATTCTTAATTTGGACTTGAGTCGTGAACGAGAATTGTGTATTTTTGCATAGAAAACCCATTGCAACTCGAAATGAGATCATACGATGTCGTATTCAAAATTTAAGCCAATCTTCGTGACTCGGTTGATTTAGTAAGCCGGAAAACACTGAAGAGTTGTATGTTTTTTTCTATTCATAATTTGGACTTGAGTCGTGAACGAGAATTGTGTATTTTTGCATAGGGAACCCATTGCAACTCGAAATGAGATCATATGATGTCGTATTCAAAATTTAAGTCAATCTTCGTAACTCGGTTTATTTAGTAAGCCTGAAAACACTGAAGAGTTGTATGTTTTTTTCTATTCATAATTTGGACTTGAGTCGTGAACGAGAATTGTGTATTTTTGCATAGAAAACCCATTGCAACTCGAAATGAGATCATACGATGTCGTATTCAAAATTTAAGCCAATCTTCGTGACTCGGTTGATTTAGTAAGCCGGAAAACATTGAAGAGTTGTATGTTTTTTTCTATTCATAATTTGGACTTGAGTCGTGAACGAGAATTGTGTATTTTTGCATAGGGAACCCATTGCAACTCGAAATGAGATCATATGATGTCGTATTAAAAATTTAAGTCAATCTTCGTGACTCGGTTGATTTAGTAAGCCGGAAAACACTGAAGAGTTGTATGTTTTTTTCTATTCATAATTTGGACTTGAGTCGTGAACGAGAATTGTGTATTTTTGCATAGGGAACCCATTGCAACTCGAAATGAGATCATATGATGTCGTATTCAAAATTTAAGTCAATCTTCGTAACTCGGTTTATTTAGTAAGCCTGAAAACACTGAAGAGTTGTATGTTTTTTTCTATTCATAATTTGGACTTGAGTCGTGAACGAGAATTGTGTATTTTTGCATAGGGAACCCATTGCAACTCGAAATGAGATCATACGATGTCGTATTCAAAATTTAAGCCAATCTTCGTGACTCGGTTGATTTAGTAAGCCTGAAAACACTGAAGAGTTGTATGTTTTTTTCTATTCATAATTTGGACTTGAGTCGTGAACGAGAATTGTGTATTTTTGCATAGGGAACCCATTGCAACTCGAAATGAGATCATATGATGTCGTATTCAAAATTTAAGTCAATCTTCGTAACTCGGTTTATTTAGTAAGCCTGAAAACACTGAAGAGTTGTATGTTTTTTTCTATTCATAATTTGGACTTGAGTCGTGAACGAGAATTGTGTATTTTTTCATAGGGAACCCATTGCAACTCGAAATGAGATCATACGATGTCGTATTCAAAATTTAAGCCAATCTTCGTGACTCGGTTGATTTAGTAAGCCTGAAAACACTGAAGAGTTGTATGTTTTTTTCTATTCATAATTTGGACTTGAGTCGTGAACGAGAATTGTGTATTTTTGCATAGGGAACCCATTGCAACTCGAAATGAGATCATATGATGTCGTATTCAAAATTTAAGTCAATCTTCGTAACTCGGTTTATTTAGTAAGCCTGAAAACACTGAAGAGTTGTATGTTTTTTTCTATTCATAATTTGGACTTGAGTCGTGAACGAGAATTGTGTATTTTTGCATAGGGAACCCATTGCAACTCGAAATGAGATCATACGATGTCGCATTCAAAATTTAAGCCAATCTTCGTGACTCGGTTGATTTAGTAAGCCTGAAAACACTGAAGAGTTGTATGTTTTTTTCTATTCATAATTTGGACTTGAGTCGTGAACGAGAATTGTGTATTTTTGCATAGGGAACCCATTGCAACTCGAAATGAGATCATACGATGTCGTATTCAAAATTTAAGCCAATCTTCGTGACTCGGTTGATTTAGTAAGCCTGAAAACACTGAAGAGTTGTATGTTTTTTTCTATTCATAATTTGGACTTGAGTCGTGAACGAGAATTGTGTATTTTTGCATAGGGAACCCATTGCAACTCAAAATGAGATCATACGATGTCGTATTCAAAATTTAAGCCAATCTTCGTGACTCGGTTGATTTAGTAAGCCTGAAAACACTGAAGAGTTGTATGTTTTTTTCTATTCATAAATTGGACTTGAGTCGTGAACGAGAATTGTGTATTTTTGCATAGAAAACCCATTGCAACTCGAAATGAGATCATACGATGTCGTATTCAAAATTTAAGCCAATCTTCGTGACTCGGTTGATTTAGTAAGCCGGAAAACACTGAAGAGTTGTATGTTTTTTTCTATTCATAATTTGGACTTGAGTCGTGAACGAGAATTGTGTATTTTTGCATAGGGAACCCATTGCAACTCGAAATGAGATCATATGATGTCGTATTCAAAATTTAAGTCAATCTTCGTAACTCGGTTTATTTAGTAAGCCTGAAAACACTGAAGAGTTGTATGTTTTTTTCTATTCATAATTTGGACTTGAGTCGTGAACGAGAATTGTGTATTTTTGCATAGGGAACCCATTGCAACTCGAAATGAGATCATACGATGTCGCATTCAAAATTTAAGCCAATCTTCGTGACTCGGTTGATTTAGTAAGCCCGAAAACACTAAAGAGTTGTATGTTTTTTTCTATTCATAATTTGGACTTGAGTCGTGACGAGAATTGTGTACTTTTGCATAGAAAACCCATTGCAACTCGACGATAATATGTAAGTATATTAGAGACCGAAAAAATAGCATTTTTTACAATGCATCAATCCAAATCAAAATGACTATCTAAGCTAGAAAAATCTAACCTAGATATAATGCATCAAAGTAATGGGACAATCCCCACTTCACAAATCAATAATTAAAGAAATTAGGTTTCCCTAATTTAACAACCAAGGAAACATCGGAAAGGTTGAGTGAACTTTGAATCAAAGCGAACCTCCCCTTTCTTCTTTGTAACGCCCGGCAAGCTCTCAAGACATTCAACGGTAAAAGTGAGACCCTTGCTATCCAAATCATCCGTAAGTCGAAGGAAAGTGTCCACTCGAATCACATTAGCATGCACGGATTTAAACGGTTTGACAAACAACTTGAGTGTCTTGCCGTTTATCACCTCACATTTTATAACAACATCATCTAGCCTCACATCCTTTTTATCCATGATTATCCTCTCGCCATCACCCAAAAAAGGTCGCTGTTCAGCCAGTTTAATCACGGCAGATGCATCCTGGACAGTGTTCTGCACTGTTGACCCGATCGGGTCCTTCACACACCCGGGCGGGTGAGGGACTTGCAGCTGAGTTTCAGTCGGGCCAGGGGTATGCCCGGTCGGGTCTGTCCCCTGGGCAGCAGGTTGTGGCCTAGTTAGGGAAAGTTTCTTATCCTTCTCTATATTTTCATCTTCTTCCCTTCTCCGTTCTAAATCAGCTTCCTTATCCTCCCGTTTTGCTAGTTTCTTACAAATAAATGGGTGATGCCCATATTCTTTGCAATGAAAACAAAAGTTAGGGAAAGTTTCATAAACCACAAATTGTTTGATTACCTTACGGGAAGGTAGTCGAATAGGGAAGTGAAGCGGTGGTGGCTTTGAAACATCAACCTCAATAAGAACTCTAGCATAGTCATTGTTTGCCCTTTCTTGAGTGATTTTATCCGTGGTTAATGGGACCCCGACCATTGATGCCACCTCACTCATAGCCTCATCATTCCATAAACTCATCGGTAGTTTAGGAAACTTGACCCAAATTGGAATTTTTAGAAATTCCTCATCCTCAAAAGTGAAGTCCTCCGATAGTTCTTTGAGCATTAAAAGCTTACCGAAGACGGTGTAGGTTCCTTCATGTAGTACTTTGGATCTATCCTCTTCATTCTGGAATTTAAAAATTATCCAACCCTTGTTATGAGATCTTACTAGGCTTTTTACTCCCCATGTAGCTTTTAAGTCATGAACCGCTTTGAGTCCGGGGAATTTGCCCGTGAAATGTCCCACTAAACAATAACCCCACATTTCAACCATTGAGGGTAGTATGCGGTCACTAAGGTCCAGTGTCTCGCCTTTAGGTGGAACATATCTCAGCTTAATCCCATTTTTTGGATCCCGGTTATCCTTAAACAGAGAGTTCCATTTAGTTTCTGTAGTTACTGCCAATGTTGAAACCACTTTCCCGGATGCAGGACCCCCAGCAGTTACTGTCCCTGTAGCAGCTTCAGTAGGCTTGAAGGTGTTCTCAAAACCAGTAGCCTTAGATGTCAAACCAGTCATAGCATTAATCTGTTTAGTGTGTTTAGTCCCAGGAGATGGCAGTGTTTTCGCAGGTACCACTATAGCAGAGGTATGACTGTTGGTCTTCATTTCTGCCTGCACAACCTGCCCAGTTGCAGGAGCAGTTGGAGCACCAAAATTGGAGGTAAGACCTGCTGATTTCAAGGCAGATTCAGCAAGGTCAGGGCACTCTTCCTCAAGGTTATTTAATATCTCAAAGCCTGCTGCTTTGGACCTGGTAAGCCTGGGCGTAGCTTCCCCCTTCCCTGCATTCTTTTTGTTCATGCTACAGGTTGATACCGCTGCAAGCTGAAGCTAGAACGCAGAGCTTGGTACGAAACCGACCTGGTAGAACAACCTGGTATAACCGACCTGGTAAACACCCAATTCAAGAAAGACGAATTGAAAGTCCGAGAACAGATGCAAAGGTCGATGCAGCAATCAAGAAGATCGATCAACAAATCCGTGCTCGGAATAGTTCAAATCCAGACAACTCAAAGCTCCCTAACGAACATCAAGAACATCATCCTTTGACCCCTGTTTTGTGTCACCATAGTTCACTGCTCAGCGACGAAGTCAGGAGAGAATGACGATCAAACTGCTTAAGTAACCATCGTTCTTCAAGCTGCGATTTCCAGAAAATACCAGAAAAACAACTTTGCTTGATGATCAAATCAAGTTCATTTGCTTAATTGTCACACCCAGGGGAGCCTAAAAACACCTTCCAATCGAAGAATGGGCTAGAGAAACGATTGCAACAGGCGTTGACCTTCTCGCATGAACAGTAATTCCGCGTGAGATTCTGAGTAAATCCAGTCCAAAAAGCTCAAAACTGAGCTCGAAAATTGCAAGAATTACACCTCAATGAAGAAATCGAGTGATTTTGGGGAAGTACGTAGAAGAGCCTCGAAAGAGGGAGAGAATCAGCTCTCAACTTCTACTCCAATGCAACTCACCCATTGCAACTCGAAATGAGATCATACGATGTCGTATTCAAAATTTAAGCCAATCTTCGTGACTCGGTTGATTTAGTAAGCCTGAAAACACTGAAGAGTTGTATGTTTTTTTCTATTCATAATTTGGACTTGAGTCGTGAACGAGAATTGTGTATTTTTGCATAGAAAACCCATTGCAACTCGAAATGAGATCATACGATGTCGTATTCAAAATTTAAGCCAATCTTCGTGACTCGGTTGATTTAGTAAGCCGGAAAACACTGAAGAGTTGTATGTTTTTTTCTATTCATAATTTGGACTTGAGTCGTGAACGAGAATTGTGTATTTTTGCATAGGGAACCCATTGCAACTCGAAATGAGATCATATGATGTCGTATTCAAAATTTAAGTCAATCTTCGTAACTCGGTTTATTTAGTAAGCCTGAAAACACTGAAGAGTTGTATGTTTTTTTCTATTCATAATTTGGACTTGAGTCGTGAACGAGAATTGTGTATTTTTGCATAGAAAACCCATTGCAACTCGAAATGAGATCATACGATGTCGTATTCAAAATTTAAGCCAATCTTCGTGACTCGGTTGATTTAGTAAGCCGGAAAACATTGAAGAGTTGTATGTTTTTTTCTATTCATAATTTGGACTTGAGTCGTGAACGAGAATTGTGTATTTTTGCATAGGGAACCCATTGCAACTCGAAATGAGATCATATGATGTCGTATTAAAAATTTAAGCCAATCTTCGTAACTCGGTTTATTTAGTAAGCCTGAAAACACTGAAGAGTTGTATGTTTTTTTCTATTCATAATTTGGACTTGAGTCGTGAACGAGAATTGTGTATTTTTGCATAGGGAACCCATTGCAACTCGAAATGAGATCATACGATGTCGTATTCAAAATTTAAGCCAATCTTCGTGACTCGGTTGATTTAGTAAGCCTGAAAACACTGAAGAGTTGTATGTTTTTTTCTATTCATAATTTGGACTTGAGTCGTGAACGAGAATTGTGTATTTTTGCATAGGGAACCCATTGCAACTCGAAATGAGATCATATGATGTCGTATTCAAAATTTAAGTCAATCTTCGTAACTCGGTTTATTTAGTAAGCCTGAAAACACTGAAGAGTTGTATGTTTTTTTCTATTCATAATTTGGACTTGAGTCGTGAACGAGAATTGTGTATTTTTGCATAGGGAACCCATTGCAACTCGAAATGAGATCATACGATGTCGCATTCAAAATTTAAGCCAATCTTCGTGACTCGGTTGATTTAGTAAGCCTGAAAACACTGAAGAGTTGTATGTTTTTTTCTATTCATAATTTGGACTTGAGTCGTGAACGAGAATTGTGTATTTTTGCATAGGGAACCCATTGCAACTCGAAATGAGATCATACGATGTCGTATTCAAAATTTAAGCCAATCTTCGTGACTCGGTTGATTTAGTAAGCCTGAAAACACTGAAGAGTTGTATGTTTTTTTCTATTCATAATTTGGACTTGAGTCGTGAACGAGAATTGTGTATTTTTGCATAGGGAACCCATTGCAACTCAAAATGAGATCATACGATGTCGTATTCAAAATTTAAGCCAATCTTCGTGACTCGGTTGATTTAGTAAGCCTGAAAACACTGAAGAGTTGTATGTTTTTTTCTATTCATAAATTGGACTTGAGTCGTGAACGAGAATTGTGTATTTTTGCATAGAAAACCCATTGCAACTCGAAATGAGATCATACGATGTCGTATTCAAAATTTAAGCCAATCTTCGTGACTCGGTTGATTTAGTAAGCCGGAAAACACTGAAGAGTTGTATGTTTTTTTCTATTCATAATTTGGACTTGAGTCGTGAACGAGAATTGTGTATTTTTGCATAGGGAACCCATTGCAACTCGAAATGAGATCATATGATGTCGTATTCAAAATTTAAGTCAATCTTCGTAACTCGGTTTATTTAGTAAGCCTGAAAACACTGAAGAGTTGTATGTTTTTTTCTATTCATAATTTGGACTTGAGTCGTGAACGAGAATTGTGTATTTTTGCATAGGGAACCCATTGCAACTCGATATGAGATCATACGATGTCGCATTCAAAATTTAAGCCAATCTTCGTGACTCGGTTGATTTAGTAAGCCCGAAAACACTAAAGAGTTGTATGTTTTTTTCTATTCATAATTTGGACTTGAGTCGTGACGAGAATTGTGTACTTTTGCATAGAAAACCCATTGCAACTCGAAATGAGATCATACGATGTCGTATTCAAAATTTAAGCCAATCTTCGTGACTCGGTTGATTTAGTAAGCCTGAAAACACTGAAGAGTTGTATGTTTTTTTCTATTCATAATTTGGACTTGAGTCGTGAACGAGAATTGTGTATTTTTGCATAGAAAACCCATTGCAACTCGAAATGAGATCATACGATGTCGTATTCAAAATTTAAGCCAATCTTCGTGACTCGGTTGATTTAGTAAGCCGGAAAACACTGAAGAGTTGTATGTTTTTTTCTATTCATAATTTGGACTTGAGTCGTGAACGAGAATTGTGTATTTTTGCATAGGGAACCCATTGCAACTCGAAATGAGATCATATGATGTCGTATTCAAAATTTAAGTCAATCTTCGTAACTCGGTTTATTTAGTAAGCCTGAAAACACTGAAGAGTTGTATGTTTTTTTCTATTCATAATTTGGACTTGAGTCGTGAACGAGAATTGTGTATTTTTGCATAGAAAACCCATTGCAACTCGAAATGAGATCATACGATGTCGTATTCAAAATTTAAGCCAATCTTCGTGACTCGGTTGATTTAGTAAGCCGGAAAACATTGAAGAGTTGTATGTTTTTTTCTATTCATAATTTGGACTTGAGTCGTGAACGAGAATTGTGTATTTTTGCATAGGGAACCCATTGCAACTCGAAATGAGATCATATGATGTCGTATTAAAAATTTAAGCCAATCTTCGTAACTCGGTTTATTTAGTAAGCCTGAAAACACTGAAGAGTTGTATGTTTTTTTCTATTCATAATTTGGACTTGAGTCGTGAACGAGAATTGTGTATTTTTGCATAGGGAACCCATTGCAACTCGAAATGAGATCATACGATGTCGCATTCAAAATTTAAGCCAATCTTCGTGACTCGGTTGATTTAGTAAGCCGGAAAACACTGAAGAGTTGTATGTTTTTTTCTATTCATAATTTGGACTTGAGTCGTGAACGAGAATTGTGTATTTTTGCATAGGGAACCCATTGCAACTCGAAATGAGATCATATGATGTCGTATTCAAAATTTAAGTCAATCTTCGTAACTCGGTTTATTTAGTAAGCCTGAAAACACTGAAGAGTTGTATGTTTTTTTCTATTCATAATTTGGACTTGAGTCGTGAACGAGAATTGTGTATTTTTTCATAGGGAACCCATTGCAACTCGAAATGAGATCATACGATGTCGTATTCAAAATTTAAGCCAATCTTCGTGACTCGGTTGATTTAGTAAGCCTGAAAACACTGAAGAGTTGTATGTTTTTTTCTATTCATAATTTGGACTTGAGTCGTGAACGAGAATTGTGTATTTTTGCATAGGGAACCCATTGCAACTCGAAATGAGATCATATGATGTCGTATTCAAAATTTAAGTCAATCTTCGTAACTCGGTTTATTTAGTAAGCCTGAAAACACTGAAGAGTTGTATGTTTTTTTCTATTCATAATTTGGACTTGAGTCGTGAACGAGAATTGTGTATTTTTTCATAGGGAACCCATTGCAACTCGAAATGAGATCATACGATGTCGTATTCAAAATTTAAGCCAATCTTCGTGACTCGGTTGATTTAGTAAGCCTGAAAACACTGAAGAGTTGTATGTTTTTTTCTATTCATAATTTGGACTTGAGTCGTGAACGAGAATTGTGTATTTTTTCATAGGGAACCCATTGCAACTCGAAATGAGATCATACGATGTCGTATTCAAAATTTAAGCCAATCTTCGTGACTCGGTTGATTTAGTAAGCCTGAAAACACTGAAGAGTTGTATGTTTTTTTCTATTCATAATTTGGACTTGAGTCGTGAACGAGAATTGTGTATTTTTGCATAGGGAACCCATTGCAACTCAAAATGAGATCATACGATGTCGTATTCAAAATTTAAGCCAATCTTCGTGACTCGGTTGATTTAGTAAGCCTGAAAACACTGAAGAGTTGTATGTTTTTTTCTATTCATAAATTGGACTTGAGTCGTGAACGAGAATTGTGTATTTTTGCATAGAAAACCCATTGCAACTCGAAATGAGATCATACGATGTCGTATTCAAAATTTAAGCCAATCTTCGTGACTCGGTTGATTTAGTAAGCCGGAAAACACTGAAGAGTTGTATGTTTTTTTCTATTCATAATTTGGACTTGAGTCGTGAACGAGAATTGTGTATTTTTGCATAGGGAACCCATTGCAACTCGAAATGAGATCATATGATGTCGTATTCAAAATTTAAGTCAATCTTCGTAACTCGGTTTATTTAGTAAGCCTGAAAACACTGAAGAGTTGTATGTTTTTTTCTATTCATAATTTGGACTTGAGTCGTGAACGAGAATTGTGTATTTTTGCATAGGGAACCCATTGCAACTCGAAATGAGATCATACGATGTCGCATTCAAAATTTAAGCCAATCTTCGTGACTCGGTTGATTTAGTAAGCCCGAAAACACTAAAGAGTTGTATGTTTTTTTCTATTCATAATTTGGACTTGAGTCGTGACGAGAATTGTGTACTTTTGCATAGAAAACCCATTGCAACTCGAAATGAGATCATACGATGTCGTATTCAAAATTTAAGCCAATCTTCGTGACTCGGTTGATTTAGTAAGCCTGAAAACACTGAAGAGTTGTATGTTTTTTTCTATTCATAATTTGGACTTGAGTCGTGAACGAGAATTGTGTATTTTTGCATAGAAAACCCATTGCAACTCGAAATGAGATCATACGATGTCGTATTCAAAATTTAAGCCAATCTTCGTGACTCGGTTGATTTAGTAAGCCGGAAAACACTGAAGAGTTGTATGTTTTTTTCTATTCATAATTTGGACTTGAGTCGTGAACGAGAATTGTGTATTTTTGCATAGGGAACCCATTGCAACTCGAAATGAGATCATATGATGTCGTATTCAAAATTTAAGTCAATCTTCGTAACTCGGTTTATTTAGTAAGCCTGAAAACACTGAAGAGTTGTATGTTTTTTTCTATTCATAATTTGGACTTGAGTCGTGAACGAGAATTGTGTATTTTTGCATAGAAAACCCATTGCAACTCGAAATGAGATCATACGATGTCGTATTCAAAATTTAAGCCAATCTTCGTGACTCGGTTGATTTAGTAAGCCGGAAAACATTGAAGAGTTGTATGTTTTTTTCTATTCATAATTTGGACTTGAGTCGTGAACGAGAATTGTGTATTTTTGCATAGGGAACCCATTGCAACTCGAAATGAGATCATATGATGTCGTATTAAAAATTTAAGTCAATCTTCGTAACTCGGTTTATTTAGTAAGCCTGAAAACACTGAAGAGTTGTATGTTTTTTTCTATTCATAATTTGGACTTGAGTCGTGAACGAGAATTGTGTATTTTTGCATAGGGAACCCATTGCAACTCGAAATGAGATCATACGATGTCGCATTCAAAATTTAAGCCAATCTTCGTGACTCGGTTGATTTAGTAAGCCGGAAAACACTGAAGAGTTGTATGTTTTTTTCTATTCATAATTTGGACTTGAGTCGTGAACGAGAATTGTGTATTTTTGCATAGGGAACCCATTGCAACTCGAAATGAGATCATATGATGTCGTATTCAAAATTTAAGTCAATCTTCGTAACTCGGTTTATTTAGTAAGCCTGAAAACACTGAAGAGTTGTATGTTTTTTTCTATTCATAATTTGGACTTGAGTCGTGAACGAGAATTGTGTATTTTTGCATAGGGAACCCATTGCAACTCGAAATGAGATCATACGATGTCGTATTCAAAATTTAAGCCAATCTTCGTGACTCGGTTGATTTAGTAAGCCTGAAAACACTGAAGAGTTGTATGTTTTTTTCTATTCATAATTTGGACTTGAGTCGTGAACGAGAATTGTGTATTTTTGCATAGGGAACCCATTGCAACTCGAAATGAGATCATATGATGTCGTATTCAAAATTTAAGTCAATCTTCGTAACTCGGTTTATTTAGTAAGCCTGAAAACACTGAAGAGTTGTATGTTTTTTTCTATTCATAATTTGGACTTGAGTCGTGAACGAGAATTGTGTATTTTTTCATAGGGAACCCATTGCAACTCGAAATGAGATCATATGATGTCGTATTCAAAATTTAAGCCAATCTTCGTGACTCGGTTGATTTAGTAAGCCTGAAAACACTGAAGAGTTGTATGTTTTTTTCTATTCATAATTTGGACTTGAGTCGTGAACGAGAATTGTGTATTTTTGCATAGGGAACCCATTCCAACTCGAAATGAGATCATATGATGTCATATTAAAAATTTAAGTCAATCTTCGTAACTCGGTTTATTTAGTAAGCCTGAAAACACTGAAGAGTTGTATGTTTTTTTCTATTCATAATTTGGACTTGAGTCGTGAACGAGAATTGTGTATTTTTGCATAGGGAACCCATTGCAACTCGAAATGAGATCATACGATGTCGCATTCAAAATTTAAGCCAATCTTCGTGACTCGGTTGATTTAGTAAGCCGGAAAGCACTGAAGAGTTGTATGTTTTTTTCTATTCATAATCTGGACTTGAGTCGTGAACGAGAATTGTGTATTTTTGCATAGGGAACCCATTGCAACTCGAAATGAGATCATATGATGTCGTATTCAAAATTTAAGTCAATCTTCGTAACTCGGTTTATTTAGTAAGCCTGAAAACACTGAAGAGTTGTATGTTTTTTTCTATTCATAATTTGGACTTGAGTCGTGAACGAGAATTGTGTATTTTTGCATAGGGAACCCATTGCAACTCGAAATGAGATCATACGATGTCGTATTCAAAATTTAAGCCAATCTTCGTGACTCGGTTGATTTAGTAAGCCTGAAAACACTGAAGAGTTGTATGTTTTTTTCTATTCATAATTTGGACTTGAGTCGTGAATGAGAATTGTGTATTTTTGCATAGGGAACCTATTGCAACTCGAAATGAGATCATATGATGTCGTATTCAAAATTTAAGTCAATCTTCGTAACTCGGTTTATTTAGTAAGCCTGAAAACACTGAAGAGTTGTATGTTTTTTTCTATTCATAATTTGGACTTGAGTCGTGAACGAGAATTGTGTATTTTTGCATAGGGAACCCATTGAAACTCGACGATAACATGTAAGTATATTAGAAACCATCAAAGAGTTTATCTGTACAGCAAAAATATGAGCAAAAATGTAGGTTATCCAAATATTGGATAACCCATCACCTGCCAAAATAAGGGAGCCATAGCAGCCCCCCTATGCTACCTCACGGCCAATCACAATCAGAAGAAGTGATGGCGAAAAGTTATCAGAGTACTACCAAATCACAAGGATAAATGCTATACAAAATCTTATAGACAATATATTTTATTCCAGCAAAAACTTCCTCCTCTTTAGGCAAGAATCCATCAAATCTAGCTGCATTTCTGACTCTCCAAATCCAGTAGATGGTACATGAGAAAGCAATCCTAGCAGCCTTGGCTAACACATTAGCTCCGCTCCTTTCCTTCTTGATCCATTTGACCGAGCTAGCTAGGGTCCCCATCATGCGTGGAATGCCAATCCATGCCTTTATCATAGTCCAGACTTTACCTGAAAAAGGGCATTCAAAGTAGAGGTGTGGAGCCGTTTCCGGTCCACCCTTACACAATACACAAGCATTATCCACATCTAATCTATGAAGATTATCACACGTGGCTAATCTATTACGGAATGCCAACCAAGTAATAAAGGAAAACTTGGGAGGAATGTAATCTTTCCAAATAAATGGCATCCACGCACGGGTGGTAGCCCTAGTCCTAAGTAAATCATAAACCTTGGAGGATACAAGCTTGCCATTAAATTGAAGAGCATTTAGGCCAAGTATAGCACTCGGAATGTCCGGGAATTTGGAGATTATTTCATCACGTATTAATGCTATCTTTTTGAATAATTGTGAGTCTCTTTCGTGTGGGACAAACTCCCACACACTCCTTCCCTTTAGATAAACCCCATGCACCCACTTGACCCAAAGAGTGTCTTTTTTAGTGTGTATATCCCAAAAGGTTTTTGAAAGTAGAGCCTTGTTCCAAACCTTCGTATCATGTATCCCAAGTCCGCCTTCTTCTTTCGGGAGGCAAATATCCGCCCAGGCGACCCTAGCGAATTTGCTTCCCCAAAGAAAAATGCGGCAAATGGATGTAATCCTGTCAAGAATAACATTAGGGATGGGAAACATTTGTAGCCAAAAAGAGTGTACCCCCTGTATAACCGACTTGACTAGCTCAACTCTGCCTGCATAAGATAAAGATTTAAGACTCCATGCATTAATAAAAGTGGTGATGGACTCTAAAAGGGGTGCATATTGGGCCACAGATAACTTTAAGGGCGCCAGAGGGACCCCAAGATAAGTGACCGGGAATGCACCAATTTTAAAGTCCACCAGTTCAAGTATAGTATCAAGCTCATAATATGCATTGCCACCAAGGAAGATATTTGATTTATCATAGTTGACCCTAAGGCCAGATATGTTACCAAATTCTTCCAAAGCCTGAGTAAGAATCTGTATAGATGTGATATCACCTCTAGAAAAAAGCATCAGATCATCAGCATATGCCACATGTGAAATATTGAGTGATCCACACAATGGATGATGATTGAACATAGGATTTTTAGTCCTATCATTCAATAATCTGGATAAGTACTCTAAGCATAGGACAAATAAGAGGGGGGACATAGGGTCCCCTTGCCGAAGCCCTCTTTTACCCTCAAAATGGCCATGAAGAACACCATTGATTGATATGGAGTATGAGGCTGTGGAGACACACTCCATAATCCAGTGTATGAATCTGCCCGGGAAGCCCAAATGGGTGAGCATACTAGTAAGGAAATCCCAAGATATAGTATCATAGGCTTTCCGGAGGTCAACCTTGATCATACATCTTGGAGACATACGTTTCCTAGCATATCCTTTAATCAGTTCTTGGGCAACAAACACATTATCAATCATGAGTCTGCCATCAACAAAGGCCCCCTGGGCTTGGTCAATAAGGTCCGGAAGGCACGGGATCATTCTTTTAGAAATGATCTTAGTGACGACTTTGTATACCACATTTGTACAAGCAATTGGTCTAAAGTCAGCCGGCGTGGGAGAATGGTTTGTTTTAGTAATTAAAGCAATAACCGTGTGGTTAGTTTGCTTTAATAACCTACCAGACCCAAAGAAGGCCTTAACAGCCTTGGTAAAATCATAACCAACCATGTTCCAATTCTTTTTAAAAAATGCCGATGTGTATCCATCAGGGCCAGGTGATTTGTTGTCACCAATGTCAAACAAAGCCTCTTTGATTTCCACATCTGTGACAGGGCCAATGAGGCTGGCCGAGGCATTAGAGGGGAGACACCTACCCGAGGCAACAATATTGGGGTCCAATCCGGAAGTAGGATAGTGTGTGCCAAATAAATCGGTGTAAAAGTTCACTAGTTCCGTAGCCACTTGGTCAATAGAAGTGGTAGTCATCCCATTATGGAGTTTTAGTGCCGTAATGGAGTTTCTAGCCACATTCTTTTTCACAATAGCATGGAAATATTTGGTACATTTATCACTTTGAACAAGGTGGTTAGCCTTGGCCTTTTGTCTAAAAAAATCTTCTTCGGCCAATTTAAGATTAAGAAGTTTTTTCTTGGTTAAAGAGAGTTCTTCTTTTATAGTTTCATCCAACGGGGAGAGTATAGAAAGCTCGAGGAGCCGTTTATACTCTTTCTTGGAATCCTTAACTCTTTCGGAAATGTGGCCAAAGTGGAGTTTATTAAGCTCTCTAAGCGGTCTTTTAAGATCCTTTAGTTTCTTGGCTAAATTAAATTGAGAGCTGCCATGTACCTCTCTATCCCAATGACTTGAGAGAATAGCATTGAAGTTCTCGTGATTTAGCCACATATTAAAAAATTTAAAGGGCCGAGAGGCAGCCCCATTAGTTTTCCCAATGGAAACCATGGAAGCTACGTGATCGGATTCAAGTTCCATATCATGAAAATGTGTTTTACATTCAATATCCATAGTGGACCAGAAAGAGTTAATGAGAACTCGATCGAGTTTAGCCCACAACGAACCTCTATTCCAAGTTAGGAATTGGCCCGTGGATGGACAGTCAACAAGGTTTGTTTGCAATTTAAAATCATTTAAGTGTTGCATATCATAGGCCGAGGGAGGGGTAGGACCCACCCTCTCACTCGGGCATCCAACACAATTAAAGTCTCCCATTACTAGCCACGGGCTATTAATGTTAGGCTCCAAATTTGCTAGGTGATCCCAAAGGGCCTTTCTCTCAAGCACCGTGTAGAGAGCATACACAAAAGTAACAAGATACTCAATTTGAGTAATCTTACACACGGCGCTAAGATGCACATGTTGCTTGTCAATTTCAAGTACATTAATATGAACAAAATGTGGGTCCCAAAGTATGCCAATACGGCCACCATCAATTTTGTCAAAATTAGTAATAGATAGCCAAGAAGGTAATCTATGTGAACTAAAATTAACAAAATTAGTAGTAGTCATTTTGGTTTCAAGAAGACAACACAAATGAATATTATTAGTACGAATAAATTTAAGAATAGAGTTTTGTTTGGAGACCTTATTGAGGCCTCTTATATTCCATGCGGACACTATCATCAAAACCTTTTTTTGTTGTTCACCCTCCTTCCTAGCTTCTCCTTAGGTCTCGGCCAGTCCACTCCCTTCCCACGGCTAGAGCTTGGCTTAGCTCTCTCTTTGTACCTAGTAAGATACAATAAAGTATATGGATATTCAATGAACCAAGAGTTGAAATCATACCCATATTCCGTGGTAAAGACCCCCGGGATATCCTCCAAGCATTTGATTGTGAATGTGAGTCCCTCGGTAAGTTCATCTTGGGTGACTCTCAAGTAGTTGTCAAGCCTCACCATTGGATCCTTAACTTCATCAAAATGTAGTAGGTGAATCAAGGGTAGGTTGTCATCACCAAGTTCAAGTTTCACGATGACATCATCTCGGTATGCATCCCTAATATCCTTCACCACACGTACTTTGTTGTAATCAACCATGCTTGGACGTTTCACAAGAGATGCTTTCCCCCTTGGACACCCATCTTCATAATATCTACAAAGATAGTGCCTCAAGACACCCCTCATAAATGTATGGCCGAAAATATATTCTTTGGTTGTGCTAGTGATACCGGGCAGCCCTTCTAATGATTGCTTTGTGAATAGCATTCCGGGTTGGTCTTCCTTCACAATCTTAAGGTGATGATCCATCTTTATAATTGTAGCATCCTTATCTACATGCTTTTTATGTGTAACATTAATAGTAGGCATGAGAACATCATCGGTTTGCATATCAATTATCACCTCATCTTGGTAGATGTCATGAAAGTTTTGTACTTTTCGGATAAGTACATCCTCACCATCCTTGAAATCGGATGTACCTCCCTCCCCTCTTATGGGCTTTTTCTTTCCCAATTTAAAGAATCGGAACTTCTTGAAAAAAGGGTGATCTCTTTTAGTGACAAAGATATCATTTTCTACCTCAATAGGTTGTACTTCACTCACTGTTTTGGCTTCTTGGCTCACTGTTTTGGCAGCCTCTTTAGCCCCCTCGGCCACCCCTTCATCAACAACAATGTCTTTGCCTTTTCTTATGATGGCTTCCTTTTCTTTCTTCTCAATATCGGCAATGATAGTACATGTAAATGCATGATGCCCAAATTCTTTGCAATGGAAGCAATAATTAGGAAAAGTCTCATACCTCACATATTGTGTGTGTAGTTTCCCATTAGGTAGCTTGATCTTGAATTCAAGAGGAGGTGGTTTAGAGGCATCTACCTCAATTAAGACTCTTGCAAAGTTGGATCTAGCTTTTTCAAGTGTAACTTTATCCGTGGTTAAAGGTATGCCCACTTTAGAAGCCACCTCACTAATGATGTCTTCCTCCCAAATTCTCATGGGAAGATGTGGGAATTGTACCCAAATAGGCACTTTAAGGAATTCATCATCATTCATGGAGAAATCATCCGAAAGCAATTTCAAAGGAAATGACTTGCCAAACATAGTGTATGGCCCTTCCATGAGTACTTTAGCTCTATCCTTCTCACATTGGAACTTGAAAATTACCCATCCTTTGTCGTGGCTCCTAAACCGGCACGGGACAGCCCACTTTTGGACAATATTTAGTAGATTCTTGTATCCGGGGTACCCGCTATCAAAGTAGCCCACTAGACAATGTCCCCAAATAGCAATCATAGATGGTAGCACCCGAGTAGTAAGGTCAATAATGTCACCTTTAGGCTCAATGTATTTCAATTTCATTCCTTTGTCGGGCTGCCTATTATCTTTGAATAGCGATACAAATGAAGGTTTGGAGCCGGGATTACCCCATTTGTTTCTCACCAAGGTAGAACCCTCATTTGTAGTACGAGCCGGCGTGGGCACAGTGGGTAGTGCCGCGGCCTGAATAGGTAATGCCGCGGCCTGAAAGGTAGGCAAAGAGGGTGATGCCGCGGCATGGGCAACAATAGCCAGACCTGCATCCTCTTTCCTTGCCAACTCGGTTTGTTGGGCATTAGCTTTCTTAGCCTCAGCTTCTTCATTTTCCAGAAATTGCTTGACACTAGAGTCTAGCTCATACTCCTCTTCAATCACCACATGTTCCATGACAATTTCCTCGGGAGAGTGGGTACTACCAAGGGGACCAACAGCATTATGCACGCCATCCTTTTGGAGTGTCGAAGTCACCTCAGCCATAGTGTCTTTGTCCATGTGTGTCTCCTCCATGCGGGTATCCAACGAGGAGGTATTCTCTTCTTGGGAGTTCTCAATTATAGGTTCCAGGAGTGTGGACGAAACCACACCCTCTCCATGATTATGTAAGTCAACCTCCTTGAGTTGTGGTAAGTCCACCTTCTCTTGTGTCATGTCCTCGATAGCATCATCGATTTCTTTGTTCTGCCTAGCCCGAATCCGAGACGAAGATTTGGTGGGAGCAGCCACCTCCTTCTTTTTTTTGGTAGTCATGAAGTGTAGGGAAGAGGAAACTAGGATGCAACCCCCAGATTAAGTGACCATCACCTAAGTTTCCTCTTTTGGCTATGGAGTCCGAAAATAGCAAGGAGCCGTTGGAGAAGATGACCAAAAACCGAAGTTGGTTGATGATGGAAAAGATTGTATTTGCTTAATCCCCACACCCAGTAGAAGCTCAAACCACCTCCCAATCAAAGATTAATCGAGAGAGAAGAGAGTAAGAGGCGTTGACCTTGTTACGTGAACAGTATTTCCGAGAGAGTTTTTTAGTGAAATTGTTCCAAAAATCCCAAAAAAGAGCTCAAAAATTGGAGTATTTACACCCCAATGAAGATTAGGAAGTAAAGAAACCAATATCCAAGCTCAAAGAAGGAGATTAGAGGACGAGAGGAAGGAACGAGTACTGTGCGTGAAGAGCCTCTTTACGCGAGGGAGAGATCAGCTCTCAACTTCACCCAATGCAACTCAACCCAACCCATTGAAACTCGAAATGAGATCATACGATGTCGCATTCAAAATTTAAGCCAATCTTCGTGACTCGGTTGATTTAGTAAGCCTGAAAACACTGAAGAGTTGTATGTTTTTTTCTATTCATAATTTGGACTTGAGTCGTGAACGAGAATTGTGTATTTTTGCATAGGGAACCCATTGCAACTCGAAATGAGATCATACGATGTCGTATTCAAAATTTAAGCCAATCTTCGTGACTCGGTTGATTTAGTATGCCTGAAAACACTGAAGAGTTGTATGTTTTTTTCTATTCATAATTTGGACTTGAGTCGTGAACGAGAATTGTGTATTTTTGCATAGGGAACCCATTGCAACTCAAAATGAGATCATACGATGTCGTATTCAAAATTTAAGCCAATCTTCGTGACTCGGTTGATTTAGTAAGCCTGAAAACACTGAAGAGTTGTATGTTTTTTTCTATTCATAAATTGGACTTGAGTCGTGAACGAGAATTGTGTATTTTTGCATAGAAAACCCATTGCAACTCGAAATGAGATCATACGATGTCGTATTCAAAATTTAAGCCAATCTTCGTGACTCGGTTGATTTAGTAAGCCGGAAAACACTGAAGAGTTGTATGTTTTTTTCTATTCATAATTTGGACTTGAGTCGTGAACGAGAATTGTGTATTTTTGCATAGGGAACCCATTGCAACTCGAAATGAGATCATATGATGTCGTATTCAAAATTTAAGTCAATCTTCGTAACTCGGTTTATTTAGTAAGCCTGAAAACACTGAAGAGTTGTATGTTTTTTTCTATTCATAATTTGGACTCTAGTCGTGAACGAGAATTGTGTATTTTTGCATAGGGAACCCATTGCAACTCGAAATGAGATCATACGATGTCGCATTCAAAATTTAAGCCAATCTTCGTGACTCGGTTGATTTAGTAAGCCCGAAAACACTAAAGAGTTGTATGTTTTTTTCTATTCATAATTTGGACTTGAGTCGTGACGAGAATTGTGTACTTTTGCATAGAAAACCCATTGCAACTCGAAATGAGATCATACGATGTCGTATTCAAAATTTAAGCCAATCTTCGTGACTCGGTTGATTTAGTAAGCCTGAAAACACTGAAGAGTTGTATGTTTTTTTCTATTCATAATTTGGACTTGAGTCGTGAACGAAAATTGTGTATTTTTGCATAGGGAACCCATTGCAACTCGAAATGAGATCATACGATGTCGCATTCAAAATTTAAGCCAATCTTCGTGACTCGGTTGATTTAGTAAGCCTGAAAACACTGAAGAGTTGTATGTTTTTTTCTATTCATAATTTGGACTTGAGTCGTGAACGAGAATTGTGTATTTTTGCATAGAAAACCCATTGCAACCCGAAATGAGATCATACGATGTCGTATTCAAAATTTAAGCCAATCTTCGTGACTCGGTTGATTTAGTAAGCCGGAAAACACTGAAGAGTTGTATGTTTTTTTCTATTCATAATTTGGACTTGAGTCGTGAACGAGAATTGTGTATTTTTGCATAGGGAACCCATTGCAACTCGAAATGAGATCATATGATGTCGTATTCAAAATTTAAGTCAATCTTCGTAACTCGGTTTATTTAGTAAGCCTGAAAACACTGAAGAGTTGTATGTTTTTTTCTATTCATAATTTGGACTTGAGTCGTGAACGAGAATTGTGTATTTTTGCATAGGGAACCCATTGCAACTCGAAATGAGATCATACGATGTCGCATTCAAAATTTAAGCCAATCTTCGTGACTCGGTTGATTTAGTAAGCCGGAAAACACTGAAGAGTTGTATGTTTTTATCTATTCATAATTTGGACTTGAGTCGTGAACAAGAATTGTGTATTTTTGCATAGGGAACCCATTGCAACTCGAAATGAGATCATATGATGTCGTATTCAAAATTTAAGTCAATCTTCGTAACTCGGTTTATTTAGTAAGCCTGAAAACACTGAAGAGTTGTATGTTTTTTTCTATTCATAATTTGGACTTGAGTCGTGAACGAGAATTGTGTATTTTTGCATAGGGAACCCATTGCAACTCGAAATGAGATCATACGATGTCGTATTCAAAATTTAAGCCAATCTTCGTGACTCGGTTGATTTAGTAAGCCTGAAAACACTGAAGAGTTGTATGTTTTTTTCTATTCATAATTTGGACTTGAGTCGTGAACGAGAATTGTGTATTTTTGCATAGGGAACCCATTGCAACTCGAAATGAGATCATATGATGTCGTATTCAAAATTTAAGTCAATCTTCGTAACTCGGTTTATTTAGTAAGCCTGAAAACACTGAAGAGTTGTATGTTTTTTTCTATTCATAATTTGGACTTGAGTCGTGAACGAGAATTGTGTATTTTTTCATAGGGAACCCATTGCAACTCGAAATGAGATCATACGATGTCGTATTCAAAATTTAAGCCAATCTTCGTGACTCGGTTGATTTAGTAAGCCTGAAAACACTGAAGAGTTGTATGTTTTTTTCTATTCATAATTTGGACTTGAGTCGTGAACGAGAATTGTGTATTTTTGCATAGGGAACCCATTGCAACTCGAAATGAGATCATATGATGTCATATTAAAAATTTAAGTCAATCTTCGTAACTCGGTTTATTTAGTAAGCCTGAAAACACTGAAGAGTTGTATTTTTTTTTCTATTCATAATTTGGACTTGAGTCGTGAACGAGAATTGTGTATTTTTGCATAGGGAACCCATTGCAACTCGAAATGAGATCATACGATGTCGCATTCAAAATTAAAGCCAATCTTCGTGACTCGGTTGATTTAGTAAGCCGGAAAGCACTGAAGAGTTGTATGTTTTTTTCTATTCATAATCTGGACTTGAGTCGTGAACGAGAATTGTGTATTTTTGCATAGGGAACCCATTGCAACTCGAAATGAGATCATATGATGTCGTATTCAAAATTTAAGTCAATCTTCGTAACTCGGTTTATTTAGTAAGCCTGAAAACACTGAAGAGTTGTATGTTTTTTTCTATTCATAATTTGGACTTGAGTCGTGAACGAGAATTGTGTATTTTTGCATAGGGAACCCATTGCAACTCGAAATGAGATCATACGATGTCGTATTCAAAATTTAAGCCAATCTTCGTGACTCGGTTGATTTAGTAAGCCTGAAAACACTGAAGAGTTGTATGTTTTTTTCTATTCATAATTTGGACTTGAGTCGTGAACGAGAATTGTGTATTTTTGCATAGGGAACCCATTGCAACTCGAAATGAGATCATATGATGTCGTATTCAAAATTTAAGTCAATCTTCGTAACTCGGTTTATTTAGTAAGCCTGAAAACACTGAAGAGTTGTATGTTTTTTTCTATTCATAATTTGGACTTGAGTCGTGAACGAGAATTGTGTATTTTTGCATAGGGAACCCATTGAAACTCGAAATGAGATCATACGATGTCGCATTCAAAATTTAAGCCAATCTTCGTGACTCGGTTGATTTAGTAAGCCTGAAAACACTGAAGAGTTGTATGTTTTTTTCTATTCATAATTTGGACTTGAGTCGTGAACGAGAATTGTGTATTTTTGCATAGGGAACCCATTGCAACTCGAAATGAGATCATACGATGTCGTATTCAAAATTTAAGCCAATCTTCGTGACTCGGTTGATTTAGTAAACCTGAAAACACTGAAGAGTTGTATGTTTTTTTCTATTCATAATTTGGACTTGAGTCGTGAACGAGAATTGTGTATTTTTGCATAGGGAACCCATTGCAACTCAAAATGAGATCATACGATGTCGTATTCAAAATTTAAGCCAATCTTCGTGACTCGGTTGATTTAGTAAGCCTGAAAACACTGAAGAGTTGTATGTTTTTTTCTATTCATAAATTGGACTTGAGTCGTGAACGAGAATTGTGTATTTTTGCATAGAAAACCCATTGCAACTCGAAATGAGATCATACGATGTCGTATTCAAAATTTAAGCCAATCTTCGTGACTCGGTTGATTTAGTAAGCCGGAAAACACTGAAGAGTTGTATGTTTTTTTCTATTCATAATTTGGACTTGAGTCGTGAACGAGAATTGTGTATTTTTGCATAGGGAACCCATTGCAACTCGAAATGAGATCATATGATGTCGTATTCAAAATTTAAGTCAATCTTCGTAACTCGGTTTATTTAGTAAGCCTGAAAACACTGAAGAGTTGTATGTTTTTTTCTATTCATAATTTGGACTTGAGTCGTGAACGAGAATTGTGTATTTTTGCATAGGGAACCCATTGCAACTCGAAATGAGATCATACGATGTCGCATTCAAAATTTAAGCCAATCTTCGTGACTCGGTTGATTTAGTAAGCCCGAAAACACTAAAGAGTTGTATGTTTTTTTCTATTCATAATTTGGACTTGAGTCGTGACGAGAATTGTGTACTTTTGCATAGAAAACCCATTGCAACTCGAAATGAGATCATACGATGTCGTATTCAAAATTTAAGCCAATCTTCGTGACTCGGTTGATTTAGTAAGCCTGAAAACACTGAAGAGTTGTATGTTTTTTTCTATTCATAATTTGGACTTGAGTCGTGAACGAAAATTGTGTATTTTTGCATAGGGAACCCATTGCAACTCGAAATGAGATCATACGATGTCGCATTCAAAATTTAAGCCAATCTTCGTGACTCGGTTGATTTAGTAAGCCTGAAAACACTGAAGAGTTGTATGTTTTTTTCTATTCATAATTTGGACTTGAGTCGTGAACGAGAATTGTGTATTTTTGCATAGAAAACCCATTGCAACCCGAAATGAGATCATACGATGTCGTATTCAAAATTTAAGCCAATCTTCGTGACTCGGTTGATTTAGTAAGCCGGAAAACACTGAAGAGTTGTATGTTTTTTTCTATTCATAATTTGGACTTGAGTCGTGAACGAGAATTGTGTATTTTTGCATAGGGAACCCATTGCAACTCGAAATGAGATCATATGATGTCGTATTCAAAATTTAAGTCAATCTTCGTAACTCGGTTTATTTAGTAAGCCTGAAAACACTGAAGAGTTGTATGTTTTTTTCTATTCATAATTTGGACTTGAGTCGTGAACGAGAATTGTGTATTTTTGCATAGAAAACCCATTGCAACTCGAAATGAGATCATACGATGTCGTATTCAAAATTTAAGCCAATCTTCGTGACTCGGTTGATTTAGTAAGCCGGAAAACACTGAAGAGTTGTATGTTTTTTTCTATTCATAATTTGGACTTGAGTCGTGAACGAGAATTGTGTAGTTTTGCATAGGGAACCCATTGCAACTCGAAATGAGATCATATGATGTCGTATTCAAAATTTAAGTCAATCTTCGTAACTCGGTTTATTTAGTAAGCCTGAAAACACTGAAGAGTTGTATGTTTTTTTCTATTCATAATTTGGACTTGAGTCGTGAACGAGAATTGTGTATTTTTGCATAGGGAACCCATTGCAACTCGAAATGAGATCATACGATGTCGCATTCAAAATTTAAGCCAATCTTCGTGACTCGGTTGATTTAGTAAGCCTGAAAACACAGAAGAGTTGTATGTTTTTTTCTATTCATAATTTGGACTTGAGTCGTGAACGAGAATTGTGTATTTTTGCATAGGGAACCCATTGCAACTCGAAATGAGATCATATGATGTCGTATTCAAAATTTAAGTCAATCTTCGTAACTCGGTTTATTTAGTAAGCCTGAAAACACTGAAGAGTTGTATGTTTTTTTCTATTCATAATTTGGACTTGAGTCGTGAACGAGAATTGTGTATTTTTGCATAGGGAACCCATTGCAACTCGAAATGAGATCATACGATGTCGTATTCAAAATTTAAGCCAATCTTCGTGACTCGGTTGATTTAGTAAGCCTGAAAACACTGAAGAGTTGTATGTTTTTTTCTATTCATAATTTGGACTTGAGTCGTGAACGAGAATTGTGTATTTTTGCATAGGGAACCCATTGCAACTCGAAATGAGATCATATGATGTCGTATTCAAAATTTAAGTCAATCTTCGTAACTCGGTTTATTTAGTAAGCCTGAAAACACTGAAGAGTTGTATGTTTTTTTCTATTCATAATTTGGACTTGAGTCGTGAACGAGAATTGTGTATTTTTGCATAGGGAACCCATTGAAACTCGAAATGAGATCATACGATGTCGCATTCAAAATTTAAGCCAATCTTCGTGACTCGGTTGATTTAGTAAGCCTGAAAACACTGAAGAGTTGTATGTTTTTTTCTATTCATAATTTGGACTTGAGTCGTGAACGAGAATTGTGTATTTTTGCATAGGGAACCCATTGCAACTCGAAATGAGATCATACGATGTCGTATTCAAAATTTAAGCCAATCTTCGTGACTCGGTTGATTTAGTAAACCTGAAAACACTGAAGAGTTGTATGTTTTTTTCTATTCATAATTTGGACTTGAGTCGTGAACGAGAATTGTGTATTTTTGCATAGGGAACCCATTGCAACTCAAAATGAGATCATACGATGTCGTATTCAAAATTTAAGCCAATCTTCGTGACTCGGTTGATTTAGTAAGCCTGAAAACACTGAAGAGTTGTATGTTTTTTTCTATTCATAAATTGGACTTGAGTCGTGAACGAGAATTGTGTATTTTTGCATAGAAAACCCATTGCAACTCGAAATGAGATCATACGATGTCGTATTCAAAATTTAAGCCAATCTTCGTGACTCGGTTGATTTAGTAAGCCGGAAAACACTGAAGAGTTGTATGTTTTTTTCTATTCATAATTTGGACTTGAGTCGTGAACGAGAATTGTGTATTTTTGCATAGGGAACCCATTGCAACTCGAAATGAGATCATATGATGTCGTATTCAAAATTTAAGTCAATCTTCGTAACTCGGTTTATTTAGTAAGCCTGAAAACACTGAAGAGTTGTATGTTTTTTTCTATTCATAATTTGGACTTGAGTCGTGAACGAGAATTGTGTATTTTTGCATAGGGAACCCATTGCAACTCGAAATGAGATCATACGATGTCGCATTCAAAATTTAAGCCAATCTTCGTGACTCGGTTGATTTAGTAAGCCCGAAAACACTAAAGAGTTGTATGTTTTTTTCTATTCATAATTTGGACTTGAGTCGTGACGAGAATTGTGTACTTTTGCATAGAAAACCCATTGCAACTCGAAATGAGATCATACGATGTCGTATTCAAAATTTAAGCCAATCTTCGTGACTCGGTTGATTTAGTAAGCCTGAAAACACTGAAGAGTTGTATGTTTTTTTCTATTCATAATTTGGACTTGAGTCGTGAACGAAAATTGTGTATTTTTGCATAGGGAACCCATTGCAACTCGAAATGAGATCATACGATGTCGCATTCAAAATTTAAGCCAATCTTCGTGACTCGGTTGATTTAGTAAGCCTGAAAACACTGAAGAGTTGTATGTTTTTTTCTATTCATAATTTGGACTTGAGTCGTGAACGAGAATTGTGTATTTTTGCATAGAAAACCCATTGCAACCCGAAATGAGATCATACGATGTCGTATTCAAAATTTAAGCCAATCTTCGTGACTCGGTTGATTTAGTAAGCCGGAAAACACTGAAGAGTTGTATGTTTTTTTCTATTCATAATTTGGACTTGAGTCGTGAACGAGAATTGTGTATTTTTGCATAGGGAACCCATTGCAACTCGAAATGAGATCATATGATGTCGTATTCAAAATTTAAGTCAATCTTCGTAACTCGGTTTATTTAGTAAGCCTGAAAACACTGAAGAGTTGTATGTTTTTTTCTATTCATAATTTGGACTTGAGTCGTGAACGAGAATTGTGTATTTTTGCATAGAAAACCCATTGCAACTCGAAATGAGATCATACGATGTCGTATTCAAAATTTAAGCCAATCTTCGTGACTCGGTTGATTTAGTAAGCCGGAAAACACTGAAGAGTTGTATGTTTTTTTCTATTCATAATTTGGACTTGAGTCGTGAACGAGAATTGTGTAGTTTTGCATAGGGAACCCATTGCAACTCGAAATGAGATCATATGATGTCGTATTCAAAATTTAAGTCAATCTTCGTAACTCGGTTTATTTAGTAAGCCTGAAAACACTGAAGAGTTGTATGTTTTTTTCTATTCATAATTTGGACTTGAGTCGTGAACGAGAATTGTGTATTTTTGCATAGGGAACCCATTGCAACTCGAAATGAGATCATACGATGTCGCATTCAAAATTTAAGCCAATCTTCGTGACTCGGTTGATTTAGTAAGCCTGAAAACACAGAAGAGTTGTATGTTTTTTTCTATTCATAATTTGGACTTGAGTCGTGAACGAGAATTGTGTATTTTTGCATAGGGAACCCATTGCAACTCGAAATGAGATCATACGATGTCGCATTCAAAATTTAAGCCAATCTTCGTGACTCGGTTGATTTAGTAAGCCTGAAAACACTGAAGAGTTGTATGTTTTTTTCTATTCATAATTTGGACTTGAGTCGTGAACGAGAATTGTGTATTTTTGCATAGGGAACCCATTGCAACTCGAAATGAGATCATACGATGTCGTATTCAAAATTTAAGCCAATCTTCGTGACTCGGTTGATTTAGTAAGCCTGAAAACACTGAAGAGTTGTATGTTTTTTTCTATTCATAATTTGGACTTGAGTCGTGAACGAGAATTGTGTATTTTTGCATAGAAAACCCATTGCAACTCGAAATGAGATCATACGATGTCGTATTCAAAATTTAAGCCAATCTTCGTGACTCGGTTGATTTAGTAAGCCTGAAAACACTGAAGAGTTGTATGTTTTTTTCTATTCATAATTTGGACTTGAGTCGTGAACGAAAATTGTGTATTTTTGCATAGGGAACCCATTGCAACTCGAAATGAGATCATACGATGTCGCATTCAAAATTTAAGCCAATCTTCGTGACTCGGTTGATTTAGTAAGCCTGAAAACACTGAAGAGTTGTATGTTTTTTTCTATTCATAATTTGGACTTGAGTCGTGAACGAGAATTGTGTATTTTTGCATAGAAAACCCATTGCAACCCGAAATGAGATCATACGATGTCGTATTCAAAATTTAAGCCAATCTTCGTGACTCGGTTGATTTAGTAAGCCGGAAAACACTGAAGAGTTGTATGTTTTTTTCTATTCATAATTTGGACTTGAGTCGTGAACGAGAATTGTGTATTTTTGCATAGGGAACCCATTGCAACTCGAAATGAGATCATATGATGTCGTATTCAAAATTTAAGTCAATCTTCGTAACTCGGTTTATTTAGTAAGCCTGAAAACACTGAAGAGTTGTATGTTTTTTTCTATTCATAATTTGGACTTGAGTCGTGAACGAGAATTGTGTATTTTTGCATAGAAAACCCATTGCAACTCGAAATGAGATCATACGATGTCGTATTCAAAATTTAAGCCAATCTTCGTGACTCGGTTGATTTAGTAAGCCGGAAAACACTGAAGAGTTGTATGTTTTTTTCTATTCATAATTTGGACTTGAGTCGTGAACGAGAATTGTGTAGTTTTGCATAGGGAACCCATTGCAACTCGAAATGAGATCATATGATGTCGTATTCAAAATTTAAGTCAATCTTCGTAACTCGGTTTATTTAGTAAGCCTGAAAACACTGAAGAGTTGTATGTTTTTTTCTATTCATAATTTGGACTTGAGTCGTGAACGAGAATTGTGTATTTTTGCATAGGGAACCCATTGCAACTCGAAATGAGATCATACGATGTCGCATTCAAAATTTAAGCCAATCTTCGTGACTCGGTTGATTTAGTAAGCCTGAAAACACAGAAGAGTTGTATGTTTTTTTCTATTCATAATTTGGACTTGAGTCGTGAACGAGAATTGTGTATTTTTGCATAGGGAACCCATTGCAACTCGAAATGAGATCATACGATGTCGCATTCAAAATTTAAGCCAATCTTCGTGACTCGGTTGATTTAGTAAGCCTGAAAACACTGAAGAGTTGTATGTTTTTTTCTATTCATAATTTGGACTTGAGTCGTGAACGAGAATTGTGTATTTTTGCATAGGGAACCCATTGCAACTCGAAATGAGATCATACGATGTCGTATTCAAAATTTAAGCCAATCTTCGTGACTCGGTTGATTTAGTAAGCCTGAAAACACTGAAGAGTTGTATGTTTTTTTCTATTCATAATTTGGACTTGAGTCGTGAACGAGAATTGTGTATTTTTGCATAGAAAACCCATTGCAACTCGAAATGAGATCATACGATGTCGTATTCAAAATTTAAGCCAATCTTCGTGACTCGGTTGATTTAGTAAGCCGGAAAACACTGAAGAGTTGTATGTTTTTTTCTATTCATAATTTGGACTTGAGTCGTGAACGAGAATTGTGTATTTTTGCATAGGGAACCCATTGCAACTCGAAATGAGATCATATGACGTCGTATTCAAAATTTAAGTCAATCTTCGTAACTCGGTTTATTTAGTAAGCCTGAAAACACTGAAGAGTTGTATGTTTTTTTCTATTCATAATTTGGACTTGAGTCGTGAACGAGAATTGTGTTTTTTTGCATAGAAAACCCATTGCAACTCGAAATGAGATCATACGATGTCGTATTCAAAATTTAAGCCAATCTTCGTGACTCGGTTGATTTAGTAAGCCGGAAAACACTGAAGAGTTGTATGTTTTTTTCTATTCATAATTTGGACTTGAGTCGTGAACGAGAATTGTGTATTTTTGCATAGGGAACCCATTGCAACTCGAAATGAGATCATATGATGTCGTATTCAAAATTTAAGTCAATCTTCGTAACTCGGTTTATTTAGTAAGCCTGAAAACACTGAAGAGTTGTATGTTTTTTTCTATTCATAATTTGGACTTGAGTCGTGAACGAGAATTGTGTATTTTTGCATAGGGAACCCATTGCAACTCGAAATGAGATCATACGATGTCGCATTCAAAATTTAAGCCAATCTTCGTGACTCGGTTGATTTAGTAAGCCCGAAAACACTAAAGAGTTGTATGTTTTTTTCTATTCATAATTTGGACTTGAGTCGTGACGAGAATTGTGTACTTTTGCATAGAAAACCCATTGCAACTCGAAATGAGATCATACGATGTCGTATTCAAAATTTAAGCCAATCTTCGTGACTCGGTTGATTTAGTAAGCCTGAAAACACTGAAGAGTTGTATGTTTTTTTCTATTCATAATTTGGACTTGAGTCGTGAACGAGAATTGTGTATTTTTGCATAGGGAACCCATTGCAACTCGAAATGAGATCATACGATGTCGCATTCAAAATTTAAGTCAATCTTCGTGACTCGGTTGATTTAGTAAGCCTGAAAACACTGAAGAGTTGTATGTTTTTTTCTATTCATAATTTGGACTTGAGTCGTGAACGAGAATTGTGTATTTTTGCATAGAAAACCCATTGCAACCCGAAATGAGATCATACGATGTCGTATTCAAAATTTAAGCCAATCTTCGTGACTCGGTTGATTTAGTAAGCCGGAAAACACTGAAGAGTTGTATGTTTTTTTCTATTCATAATTTGGACTTGAGTCGTGAACGAGAATTGTGTATTTTTGCATAGGGAACCCATTGCAACTCGAAATGAGATCATATGATGTCGTATTCAAAATTTAAGTCAATCTTCGTAACTCGGTTTATTTAGTAAGCCTGAAAACACTGAAGAGTTGTATGTTTTTTTCTATTCATAATTTGGACTTGAGTCGTGAACGAGAATTGTGTATTTTTGCATAGAAAACCCATTGCAACTCGAAATGAGATCATACGATGTTGTATTCAAAATTTAAGCCAATCTTCGTGACTCGGTTGATTTAGTAAGCCGGAAAACACTGAAGAGTTGTATGTTTTTTTCTATTCATAATTTGGACTTGAGTCGTGAACGAGAATTGTGTAGTTTTGCATAGGGAACCCATTGCAACTCGAAATGAGATCATATGATGTCGTATTAAAAATTTAAGTCAATCTTCGTAACTCGGTTTATTTAGTAAGCCTGAAAACACTGAAGAGTTGTATGTTTTTTTCTATTCATAATTTGGACTTGAGTCGTGAACGAGAATTGTGTATTTTTGCATAGGGAACCCATTGCAACTCGAAATGAGATCATACGATGTCGCATTCAAAATTTAAGCCAATCTTCGTGACTCGGTTGATTTAGTAAGCCGGAAAACACTGAAGAGTTGTATGTTTTTTTCTATTCATAATTTGGACTTGAGTCGTGAACGAGAATTGTGTATTTTTGCATAGGGAACCCATTGCAACTCGAAATGAGATCATATGATGTCGTATTCAAAATTTAAGTCAATCTTCGTAACTCGGTTTATTTAGTAAGCCTGAAAACACTGAAGAGTTGTATGTTTTTTTCTATTCATAATTTGGACTTGAGTCGTGAACGAGAATTGTGTATTTTTGCATAGGGAACCCATTGCGACTCGAAATGAGATCATACGATGTCGTATTCAAAATTTAAGCCAATCTTCGTGACTCGGTTGATTTAGTAAGCCTGAAAACACTGAAGAGTTGTATGTTTTTTTCTATTCATAATTTGGACTTGAGTCGTGAACGAGAATTGTGTATTTTTGCATAGGGAACCCATTGCAACTCGAAATGAGATCATATGATGTCGTATTCAAAATTTAAGTCAATCTTCGTAACTCGGTTTATTTAGTAAGCCTGAAAACACTGAAGAGTTGTATGTTTTTTTCTATTCATAATTTGGACTTGAGTCGTGAACGAGAATTGTGTATTTTTGCATAGGGAACCCATTGCAACTCGAAATGAGATCATACGATGTCGCATTCAAAATTTAAGCCAATCTTCGTGACTCGGTTGATTTAGTAAGCCTGAAAACACTGAAGAGTTGTATGTTTTTTTCTATTCATAATTTGGACTTGAGTCGTGAACGAGAATTGTGTATTTTTGCATAGGGAACCCATTGCAACTCGAAATGAGATCATACGATGTGGTATTCAAAATTTAAGACAATCTTCGTGACTCGGTTGATTTAGTAAGCCTGAAAACACTGAAGAGTTGTATGTTTTTTTCTATTCATAATTTGGACTTGAGTCGTGAACGAGAATTGTGTATTTTTGCATAGGGAACCCATTGCAACTCGAAATGAGATCATACGATGTCGCATTCAAAATTTAAGCCAATCTTCGTGACTCGGTTGATTTAGTAAGCCTGAAAACACTGAAGAGTTGTATGTTTTTTTCTATTCATAATTTGGACTTGAGTCGTGAACGAGAATTGTGTATTTTTGCATAGAAAACCCATTGCAACCCGAAATGAGATCATACGATGTCGTATTCAAAATTTAAGCCAATCTTCGTGACTCGGTTGATTTAGTAAGCCGGAAAACACTGAAGAGTTGTATGTTTTTTTCTATTCATAATTTGGACTTGAGTCGTGAACGAGAATTGTGTATTTTTGCATAGGGAACCCATTGCAACTCGAAATGAGATCATATGATGTCGTATTCAAAATTTAAGTCAATCTTCGTAACTCGGTTTATTTAGTAAGCCTGAAAACACTGAAGAGTTGTATGTTTTTTTCTATTCATAATTTGGACTTGAGTCGTGAACGAGAATTGTGTATTTTTGCATAGAAAACCCATTGCAACTCGAAATGAGATCATACGATGTCGTATTCAAAATTTAAGCCAATCTTCGTGACTCGGTTGATTTAGTAAGCCGGAAAACACTGAAGAGTTGTATGTTTTTTTCTATTCATAATTTGGACTTGAGTCGTGAACGAGAATTGTGTAGTTTTGCATAGGGAACCCATTGCAACTCGAAATGAGATCATATGATGTCGTATTAAAAATTTAAGTCAATCTTCGTAACTCGGTTTATTTAGTAAGCCTGAAAACACTGAAGAGTTGTATGTTTTTTTCTATTCATAATTTGGACTTGAGTCGTGAACGAGAATTGTGTATTTTTGCATAGGGAACCCATTGCAACTCGAAATGAGATCATACGATGTCGCATTCAAAATTTAAGCCAATCTTCGTGACTCGGTTGATTTAGTAAGCCGGAAAACACTGAAGAGTTGTATGTTTTTTTCTATTCATAATTTGGACTTGAGTCGTGAACGAGAATTGTGTATTTTTGCATAGGGAACCCATTACAACTCGAAATGAGATCATATGATGTCGTATTCAAAATTTAAGTCAATCTTCGTAACTCGGTTTATTTAGTAAGCCTGAAAACACTGAAGAGTTGTATGTTTTTTTCTATTCATAATTTGGACTTGAGTCGTGAACGAGAATTGTGTATTTTTGCATAGGGAACCCATTGCAACTCGAAATGAGATCATACGATGTCGTATTCAAAATTTAAGCCAATCTTCGTGACTCGGTTGATTTAGTAAGCCTGAAAACACTGAAGAGTTGTATGTTTTTTTCTATTCATAATTTGGACTTGAGTCGTGAACGAGAATTGTGTATTTTTGCATAGGGAACCCATTGCAACTCGAAATGAGATCATATGATGTCGTATTCAAAATTTAAGTCAATCTTCGTAACTCGGTTTATTTAGTAAGCCTGAAAACACTGAAGAGTTGTATGTTTTTTTCTATTCATAATTTGGACTTGAGTCGTGAACGAGAATTGTGTATTTTTGCATAGGGAACCCATTGCAACTCGAAATGAGATCATACGATGTCGCATTCAAAATTTAAGCCAATCTTCGTGACTCGGTTGATTTAGTAAGCCTGAAAACACTGAAGAGTTGTATGTTTTTTTCTATTCATAATTTGGACTTGAGTCGTGAACGAGAATTGTGTATTTTTGCATAGGGAACCCATTGCAACTCGAAATGAGATCATACGATGTGGTATTCAAAATTTAAGACAATCTTCGTGACTCGGTTGATTTAGTAAGCCTGAAAACACTGAAGAGTTGTATGTTTTTTTCTATTCATAATTTGGACTTGAGTCGTGAACGAGAATTGTGTATTTTTGCATAGAAAACCCATTGCAACTCGAAATGAGATCATACGATGTCGTATTCAAAATTTAAGCCAATCTTCGTGACTCGGTTGATTTAGTAAGCCGGAAAACACTGAAGAGTTATATGTTTTTTTCTATTCATAATTTGGACTTGAGTCGTGAACGAGAATTGTGTATTTTTGCATAGGGAACCCATTGCAACTCGAAATGAGATCATACGATGTAGTATTCAAAATTTAAGCCAATCTTCGTGACTCGGTTGATTTAGTAAGCCTGAAAACACTGAAGAGTTGTATGTTTTTTTCTATTCATAATTTGGACTTGAGTCGTGAACGAGAATTGTGTATTTTTGCATAGGGAACCCATTGCAACTCGAAATGAGATCATATGATGTCGTATTCAAAATTTAAGTCAATCTTCGTAACTCGGTTTATTTAGTAAGCCTGAAAACACTGAAGAGTTGTATGTTTTTTTCTATTCATAATTTGGACTTGAGTCGTGAACGAGAATTGTGTATTTTTGCATAGAAAACCCATTGCAACTCGAAATGAGATCATACGATGTCGTATTCAAAATTTAAGCCAATCTTCGTGACTCGGTTGATTTAGTAAGCCGGAAAACACTGAAGAGTTGTATGTTTTTTTCTATTCATAATTTGGACTTGAGTCGTGAACGAGAATTGTGTAGTTTTGCATAGGGAACCCATTGCAACTCGAAATGAGATCATATGATGTCGTATTAAAAATTTAAGTCAATCTTCGTAACTCGGTTTATTTAGTAAGCCTGAAAACACTGAAGAGTTGTATGTTTTTTTCTATTCATAATTTGGACTTGAGTCGTGAACGAGAATTGTGTATTTTTGCATAGGGAACCCATTGCAACTCGAAATGAGATCATACGATGTCGCATTCAAAATTTAAGCCAATCTTCGTGACTCGGTTGATTTAGTAAGCCGGAAAACACTGAAGAGTTGTATGTTTTTTTCTATTCATAATTTGGACTTGAGTCGTGAACGAGAATTGTGTATTTTTGCATAGGGAACCCATTACAACTCGAAATGAGATCATATGATGTCGTATTCAAAATTTAAGTCAATCTTCGTAACTCGGTTTATTTAGTAAGCCTGAAAACACTGAAGAGTTGTATGTTTTTTTCTATTCATAATTTGGACTTGAGTCGTGAACGAGAATTGTGTATTTTTGCATAGGGAACCCATTGCAACTCGAAATGAGATCATACGATGTCGTATTCAAAATTTAAGCCAATCTTCGTGACTCGGTTGATTTAGTAAGCCTGAAAACACTGAAGAGTTGTATGTTTTTTTCTATTCATAATTTGGACTTGAGTCGTGAACGAGAATTGTGTATTTTTGCATAGGGAACCCATTGCAACTCGAAATGAGATCATATGATGTCGTATTCAAAATTTAAGTCAATCTTCGTAACTCGGTTTATTTAGTAAGCCTGAAAACACTGAAGAGTTGTATGTTTTTTTCTATTCATAATTTGGACTTGAGTCGTGAACGAGAATTGTGTATTTTTGCATAGGGAACCCATTGCAACTCGAAATGAGATCATACGATGTCGCATTCAAAATTTAAGCCAATCTTCGTGACTCGGTTGATTTAGTAAGCCTGAAAACACTGAAGAGTTGTATGTTTTTTTCTATTCATAATTTGGACTTGAGTCGTGAACGAGAATTGTGTATTTTTGCATAGGGAACCCATTGCAACTCGAAATGAGATCATACGATGTGGTATTCAAAATTTAAGACAATCTTCGTGACTCGGTTGATTTAGTAAGCCTGAAAACACTGAAGAGTTGTATGTTTTTTTCTATTCATAATTTGGACTTGAGTCGTGAACGAGAATTGTGTATTTTTGCATAGGGAACCCATTGCAACTCGAAATGAGATCATACGATGTCGCATTCAAAATTTAAGCCAATCTTCGTGACTCGGTTGATTTAGTAAGCCCGAAAACACTAAAGAGTTGTATGTTTTTTTCTATTCATAATTTGGACTTGAGTCGTGACGAGAATTGTGTACTTTTGCATAGAAAACCCATTGCAACTCGACGATAACATGTAAGTATATTAGAAAAACCGTCAATAGTTCGTCTGTACAGTAACTAATATGAGCAAAACTGTAGGCTATCCAAAGATTGGATAACCCATCACCTGCCAAAATAAGGGTGCCATGGCAGCCCCCCCTATACTACCTCACGGCCTATCACAAACAAAAATAGGTGATGGGCAGAAAGTTATCAAAGTACTACCAAATCATAAGGATAGATGCAATACAGAATTTTATAGACAACATATTGTATCCTGGCAAACACTTCCTCCTCCTTTGGCAAAAAATCATCAAATCGAGCTGCATTCCTGACTCTCCAAAGTGAGTATATGGTGCACATGAAAGCAATCCTGGCAGCCTTGGCTCGTACACTAGCTCCACTTCTTTCCTTCTTGATCCATTTGACAGCACTAGCTAGGGTCCCCATCATTCGTGGAATGCCAATCCATGCTTTCATCATAGCCCAAACTTTTCCTGAAAAAGGGCATTCAAAGTAGAGGTGTGGAACCGTTTCCGGTCCACCCTTGCACAATACACAAGTATTATCCACATCCAATCTATGAAGATTGTCACACGTGGCTAATCTGTTACGGAATGCCAACCAGGTAACAAAGGAAAACTTGGGGGGGATGTAATCTTTCCAAATAAACGGCATCCACACACGGGTGGCAGCCCTAGGCCTAAGCAAATCATAAACCTTGGAGGATACAAGTTTACCATTCATCTGAAAAGAATTTAAGCCAAGTATAGCACTCGGGATATCCTGGAATTTGGAGAGTATTTCATCTCGGATTTGTGCAATCTTTTTAAACAATTGTGAATCTCTTTCATGTGGGACAAACTCCCACACACACCTACCCTTGAGATAAACCCCATGGACCCACTTGACCCAAAGTGTGTCCTTTTTTGTATGTATATCCCAAAAAGTTTTTGAAAGTAAAGCCTTATTCCAAACTTTTGTGTCATGTATGCCAAGTCCACCCTCTTCTTTAGGGAGGCAAATATCAGCCCAGGCAACCCTAGCGAATTTGCTTCCCCAAAGAAAAATGCGACAAATGGATGTAATCCTATCAAGAATAACATTAGGGATGGGAAACATGTGTAACCAAAAAGAGTGCACTCCCTGTATAACGGACTTTATCAGCTCAACTCTGCCTGCATAAGATAAAGACTTAGTACCCCAAGCATTAATGAAAGTAGTAATGGACTCCAAAAGTGGTGCATACTGGGCCACAGATAACCTTAAGGGTGCCAGGGGGACCCCTAGATATTTGACTGGGAATGCACCAATTTTGAAATCCACCAGTTCTAGTATAGTGTCAAGCTCATAATATGCATTACCACCAAGGAAGATATTTGATTTATCATAGTTGACCCTAAGGCCAGATATGTTACCAAAATCTTCCAAGGCCTGTGTGAGAATCTGTATAGATGTGGTATCCCCTCTAGAAAAAAGCATCAAATCATCAGCATATGCCACATGTGATATGTTAAGGGATCCACACAGGGGGTGATGGTTAAACATAGGATTTTTGGTCCTAATGTTCAACAATCTGGAAAAATATTCCAAGCAAAGGACAAATAAGAGGGGGGACATAGGATCCCCTTGCCGAAGCCCTCTCTTACCCTCAAAGTGGCCGTGGAGCACCCCATTAATAGATATGGAATAGGAAGGTGTGGTGACACATTCCATAATCCAATGTATAAATCTGCCCGGGAAGCCCAAATGGGTTAACATGGCAGCCAGGAAGTCCCAGGATATAGTATCATAGGCTTTCCGGAGATCAACCTTTATCATACATCTCGGAGATGCACGTTTCCTAGAGTATCCCTTGATCAATTCTTGTGCAACGAAGACATTATCAATCATAAGTCTTCCATCAACAAACGCCCCTTGGGCGTGGTCAATGAGGTCCGGTAGACACGGGATCATCCTCTTAGAAATAATTTTGGTAATGACTTTGTAAACCACATTAGTACAAGCAATTGGTCTAAAGTCCGCCGGTGTGGGAGAGTGATTGGTCTTAGGAATTAAAGCAATAACCGTATGGTTAGTTTGCTTTAATAACCTGCCAGAGCCAAAGAAGCCCCTCACAGCTCTAGTAAAATCAAAACCTACGGTGTTCCAATTTTTTTTAAAAAAAGCGGATGTGTAACCGTCCGGCCCCGGTGATTTGTTATCACCAATATCAAACAAGGCCTCTTTGATTTCCAAATCGGTGATAGGAGCAACCAAGCCAGGAGTGGCATTGGCGGGTAAACATCTACCCGAGGCCACCACGGAGGGGTCCAACCCGGAAGTGGGGTAGTAGGCACCAAACAAATTAGTATAAAAATTCACTAATTCCGTAGCAACTTGGTCAATAGAAGTGGTCGAAATCCCATTTTGGAGTTTTAAAGCCGTAATGGAATTTCTAGCCATATTCTTTTTCACAATAGCATGGAAATATTTAGTACATTTATCACTTTGAACAAGATGATTTGCCTTAGCCTTTTGCTTAAAAAAATCTTCTTCAGCTAGTTTAAGGTTAAGAAGTTTTTTCTTGATCAAGGAGAGTTCCTCTTTTAAAGTTTCATCCAACGGAGAGAGTATAGAGAGCCCGAGGAGCCTTTTATACTCATTCTTGGAGTCCTTAACTCTTTCGGAAATGTGGCCAAAGTGGAGTTTATTTAGTTCTCTAAGTGGTCTTTTGAGGTCCTTCAATTTCTTGGCTAAGATGAATTGGGAGCTACCGTATACCTCTCTATCCCAATGGGTAGTGAGGATGGCATTGAAATTTTCATGATTTAGCCACATATTAAAAAATTTAAAAGGCCGAGAGGCAGCCCCATTAGTTTTCCCAATGGAAACCATGGAAGCTACATGGTCGGATTCAAGTTCGAAATCATGAAAATGTGTTTTGCACTCAATATCCAAAGTAGACCAAAAAGAATTAATAAGAACTCGATCTAGTTTAGCCCAAAGGGAACCTCTATTCCAAGTAAGGAATTGGCCCGTGGATGGACAATCAACAAGATTAGTTTGCAATTTAAAATCATTTAGATGTTGCATATGATAGGCCGAGGGTGGGGAAGGACCCACCCTCTCATTCGGGCTTCCAACACAATTAAAGTCTCCCATTACTAGCCACGGGCTATTAATGTTAGGCTCCAAGTTTGCTAGATGATCCCAAAGGGCCTTTCTCTCAAGAGCCGTATAGAGGGCATACACAAAAGTAACAAGATACTCAATTTGAGTAACCTTACAAGTGGCGGTAAGGTGTACATGTTGCTTGTCAATTTCAATAGTAACCCATTGCAACTCGAAATGAGATCATACGATGTCGTATTCAAAATTTAAGCCAATCTTCGTGACTCGGTTGATTTAGTAAGCCTGAAAACACTGAAGAGTTGTATGTTTTTTTCTATTCATAATTTGGACTTGAGTCGTGAACGAGAATTGTGTATTTTTGCATAGGGAACCCATTGCAACTCGAAATGAGATCATACGATGTCGCATTCAAAATTTAAGCCAATCTTCGTGACTCGGTTGATTTAGTAAGCCTGAAAACACTGAAGAGTTGTATGTTTTTTTCTATTCATAATTTGGACTTGAGTCGTGAACGAGAATTGTGTATTTTTGCATAGGGAACCCATTGCAACTCGAAATGAGATCATACGATGTCGTATTCAAAATTTAAGCCAATCTTCGTGACTCGGTTGATTTAGTAAGCCTGAAAACACTGAAGAGTTGTATGTTTTTTTCTATTCATAATTTGGACTTGAGTCGTGAACGAGAATTGTGTATTTTTGCATAGAAAACCCATTGCAACTCGAAATGAGATCATACGATGTCGTATTCAAAATTTAAGCCAATCTTCGTGACTCGGTTGATTTAGTAAGCCGAAAAACACTGAAGAGTTGTATGTTTTTTTCTATTCATAATTTGGACTTGAGTCGTGAACGAGAATTGTGTATTTTTGCATAGGGAACCCATTGCAACTCGAAATGAGATCATATGATGTCGTATTCAAAATTTAAGTCAATCTTCGTAACTCGGTTTATTTAGTAAGCCTGAAAACACTGAAGAGTTGTATGTTTTTTTCTATTCATAATTTGGACTTGAGTCGTGAACGAGAATTGTGTTTTTTTGCATAGAAAACCCATTGCAACTTGAAATGAGATCATACGATGTCGTATTCAAAATTTAAGCCAATCTTCGTGACTCGGTTGATTTAGTAAGCCGGAAAACACTGAAGAGTTGTATGTTTTTTTCTATTCATAATTTGGACTTGAGTCGTGAACGAGAATTGTGTATTTTTGCATAGAAAACCCATTGCAACTCGAAATGAGATCATACGATGTCGTATTCAAAATTTAAGCCAATCTTCGTGACTCGGTTGATTTAGTAAGCCGGAAAACACTGAAGAGTTGTATGTTTTTTTCTATTCATAATTTGGACTTGAGTCGTGAACGAGAATTGTGTATTTTTGCATAGGGAACCCATTGCAACTCGAAATGAGATCATATGATGTCGTATTAAAAATTTAAGTCAATCTTCGTAACTCGGTTTATTTAGTAAGCCTGAAAACACTGAAGAGTTGTATGTTTTTTTCTATTCATAATTTGGACTTGAGTCGTGAACGAGAATTGTGTATTTTTGCATAGGGAACCCATTGCAACTCGAAATCAGATCATATGATGTCGTATTCAAAATTTAAGCCAATCTTCGTGACTCGGTTTATTTAGTAAGCCTGAAAACACTGAAGAGTTGTATGTTTTTTTCTATTCATAATTTGGACTTGAGTCGTGAACGAGAATTGTGTTTTTTTGCATAGAAAACCCATTGCAACTCGAAATGAGATCATACGATGTCGTATTCAAAATTTAAGCCAATCTTCGTGACTCGGTTGATTTAGTAAGCCGGAAAACACTGAAGAGTTGTATGTTTTTTTCTATTCATAATTTGGACTTGAGTCGTGAACGATAATTGTGTATTTTTGCATAGAAAACCCATTGCAACTCGAAATGAGATCATACGATGTCGTATTCAAAATTTAAGCCAATCTTCGTGACTCGGTTGATTTAGTAAGCCGGAAAACACTGAAGAGTTGTATGTTTTTTTCTATTCATAATTTGGACTTGAGTCGTGAACGAGAATTGTGTATTTTTGCATAGGGAACCCATTGCAACTCGAAATGAGATCATATGATGTCGTATTAAAAATTTAAGTCAATCTTCGTAACTCGGTTTATTTAGTAAGCCTGAAAACACTGAAGAGTTGTATGTTTTTTTCTATTCATAATTTGGACTTGAGTCGTGAACGAGAATTGTGTATTTTTGCATAGGGAACCCATTGCAACTCGAAATGAGATCATACGATGTCGCATTCAAAATTTAAGCCAATCTTCGTGACTCGGTTGATTTAGTAAGCCGGAAAACACTGAAGAGTTGTATGTTTTTTTCTATTCATAATTTGGACTTGAGTCGTGAACGAGAATTATGTATTTTTGCATAGGGAACCCATTGCAACTCGAAATGAGATCATATGATGTCGTATTCAAAATTTAAGTCAATCTTCGTAACTCGGTTTATTTAGTAAGCCTGAAAACACTGAAGAGTTGTATGTTTTTTTCTATTCATAATTTGGACTTGAGTCGTGAACGAGAATTGTGTATTTTTGCATAGGGAACCCATTGCAACTCGAAATGAGATCATACGATGTCGTATTCAAAATTTAAGCCAATCTTCGTGACTCGGTTGATTTAGTAAGCCTGAAAACACTGAAGAGTTGTATGTTTTTTTCTATTCATAATTTGGACTTGAGTCGTGAACGAGAATTGTGTATTTTTGCATAGGGAACCCATTGCAACTCGAAATGAGATCATATGATGTCGTATTCAAAATTTAAGTCAATCTTCGTAACTCGGTTTATTTAGTAAGCCTGAAAACACTGAAGAGTTGTATGTTTTTTTCTATTCATAATTTGGACTTGAGTCGTGAACGAGAATTGTGTATTTTTGCATAGGGAACCCATTGCAACTCGAAATGAGATCATACGATGTCTCATTCAAAATTTAAGCCAATCTTCGTGACTCGGTTGATTTAGTAAGCCTGAAAACACTGAAGAGTTGTATGTATTTTTCTATTCATAATTTGGACTTGAGTCGTGAACGAGAATTGTGTATTTTTGCATAGGGAACCCATTGCAACTCGAAATGAGATCATACGATGTGGTATTCAAAATTTAAGACAATCTTCGTGACTCGGTTGATTTAGTAAGCCTGAAAACACTGAAGAGTTGTATGTTTTTTTCTATTCATAATTTGGACTTGGGTCGTGAACGAGAATTGTGTATTTTTGCATAGAAAACCCATTGCAACTCGAAATGAGATCATACGATGTCGTATTCAAAATTTAAGCCAATCTTCGTGACTCGGTTGATTTAGTAAGCCGGAAAACACTGAAGAGTTATATGTTTTTTTCTATTCATAATTTGGACTTGAGTCGTGAACGAGAATTGTGTATTTTTGCATAGGGAACCCATTGCAACTCGAAATGAGATCATATGATGTCGTATTCAAAATTTAAGTCAATCTTCGTAACTCGGTTTATTTAGTAAGCCTGAAAACACTGAAGAGTTGTATGTTTTTTTCTATTCATAATTTGGACTTGAGTCGTGAACGAGAATTGTGTATTTTTGCATAGGGAACCCATTGCAACTCGAAATGAGATCATACGATGTCTCATTCAAAATTTAAGCCAATCTTCGTGACTCGGTTGATTTAGTAAGCCTGAAAACACTGAAGAGTTGTATGTTTTTTTCTATTCATAATTTGGACTTGAGTCGTGAACGAGAATTGTGTATTTTTGCATAGGGAACCCATTGCAACTCGAAATGAGATCATATGATGTCGTATTCAAAATTTAAGTCAATCTTCGTAACTCGGTTTATTTAGTAAGCCTGAAAACACTGAAGAGTTGTATGTTTTTTTCTATTCATAATTTGGACTTGAGTCGTGAACGAGAATTGTGTATTTTTGCATAGGGAACCCATTGCAACTCGAAATGAGATCATACGATGTCGCATTCAAAATTTAAGCCAATCTTCGTGACTCGGTTGATTTAGTAAGCCTGAAAACACTGAAGAGTTGTATGTTTTTTTCTATTCATAATTTGGACTTGAGTCGTGAACGAGAATTGTGTATTTTTGCATAGGGAACCCATTGCAACTCGAAATGAGATCATACGATGTCGTATTCAAAATTTAAGCCAATCTTCGTGACTCGGTTGATTTAGTAAGCCTGAAAACACTGAAGAGTTGTATGTTTTTTTCTATTCATAATTTGGACTTGAGTCGTGAACGAGAATTGTGTATTTTTGCATAGAAAACCCATTGCAACTCGAAATGAGATCATACGATGTCGTATTCAAAATTTAAGCCAATCTTCGTGACTCGGTTGATTTAGTAAGCCGGAAAACACTGAAGAGTTGTATGTTTTTTTCTATTCATAATTTGGACTTGAGTCGTGAACGAGAATTGTGTATTTTTGCATAGGGAACCCATTGCAACTCGAAATGAGATCATATGATGTCGTATTCAAAATTTAAGTCAATCTTCGTAACTCGGTTTATTTAGTAAGCCTGAAAACACTGAAGAGTTGTATGTTTTTTTCTATTCATAATTTGGACTTGAGTCGTGAACGAGAATTGTGTTTTTTTGCATAGAAAACCCATTGCAACTCGAAATGAGATCATACGATGTCGTATTCAAAATTTAAGCCAATCTTCGTGACTCGGTTGATTTAGTAAGCCGGAAAACACTGAAGAGTTGTATGTTTTTTTCTATTCATAATTTGGACTTGAGTCGTGAACGAGAATTGTGTATTTTTGCATAGGGAACCCATTGCAACTCGAAATGAGATCATATGATGTTGTATTCAAAATTTAAGTCAATCTTCGTAACTCGGTTTATTTAGTAAGCCTTAAAACACTGAAGAGTTGTATGTTTTTTTCTATTCATAATTTGGACTTGAGTCGTGAACGAGAATTGTGTATTTTTGCATAGGGAACCCATTGCAACTCGAAATGAGATCATACGATGTCGCATTCAAAATTTAAGCCAATCTTCGTGACTTGGTTGATTTAGTAAGCCGGAAAACACTGAAGAGTTGTATGTTTTTTTCTATTCATAATTTGGACTTGAGTCGTGAACGAGAATTGTGTATTTTTGCATAGAAAACCCATTGCAACTCGAAATGAGATCATACGATGTCGTATTCAAAATTTAAGCCAATCTTCGTGACTCGGTTGATTTAGTAAGCCGGAAAACACTGAAGAGTTGTATGTTTTTTTCTATTCATAATTTGGACTTGAGTCGTGAACGAGAATTGTGTATTTTTGCATAGGGAACCCATTGCAACTCGAAATGAGATCATATGATGTCGTATTCAAAATTTAAGTCAATCTTCGTAACTCGGTTTATTTAGTAAGCCTGAAAACACTGAAGAGTTGTATGTTTTTTTCTATTCATAATTTGGACTTGAGTCGTGAACGAGAATTGTGTATTTTTGCATAGGGAACCCATTGCAACTCGAAATGAGATCATACGATGTCGCATTCAAAATTTAAGCCAATCTTCGTGACTCGGTTGATTTAGTAAGCCTGAAAACACTGAAGAGTTGTATGTTTTTTTCTATTCATAATTTGGACTTGAGTCGTGAACGAGAATTGTGTATTTTTGCATAGGGAACCCATTGCAACTCGAAATGAGATCATACGATGTCGTATTCAAAATTTAAGCCAATCTTCGTGACTCGGTTGATTTAGTAAGCCTGAAAACACTGAAGAGTTGTATGTTTTTTTCTATTCATAATTTGGACTTGAGTCGTGAACGAGAATTGTGTATTTTTGCATAGAAAACCCATTGCAACTCGAAATGAAATCATACGATGTCGTATTCAAAATTTAAGCCAATCTTCGTGACTCGGTTGATTTAGTAAGCCGGAAAACACTGAAGAGTTGTATGTTTTTTTCTATTCATAATTTGGACTTGAGTCGTGAACGAGAATTGTGTATTTTTGCATAGGGAACCCATTGCAACTCGAAATGAGATCATATGATGTCGTATTCAAAATTTAAGTCAATCTTCGTAACTCGGTTTATTTAGTAAGCCTGAAAACACTGAAGAGTTGTATGTTTTTTTCTATTCATAATTTGGACTTGAGTCGTGAACGAGAATTGTGTTTTTTTGCATAGAAAACCCATTGCAACTCGAAATGAGATCATACGATGTCGTATTCAAAATTTAAGCCAATCTTCGTGACTCGGTTGATTTAGTAAGCCGGAAAACACTGAAGAGTTGTATGTTTTTTTCTATTCATAATTTGGACTTGAGTCGTGAACGAGAATTGTGTATTTTTGCATAGGGAACCCATTGCAACTTGAAATGAGATCATATGATGTCGTATTCAAAATTTAAGTCAATCTTCGTAACTCGGTTTATTTAGTAAGCCTTAAAACACTGAAGAGTTGTATGTTTTTTTCTATTCATAATTTGGACTTGAGTCGTGAACGAGAATTGTGTATTTTTGCATAGGGAACCCATTGCAACTCGAAATGAGATCATACGATGTCGCATTCAAAATTTAAGCCAATCTTCGTGACTTGGTTGATTTAGTAAGCCGGAAAACACTGAAGAGTTGTATGTTTTTTTCTATTCATAATTTGGACTTGAGTCGTGAACGAGAATTGTGTATTTTTGCATAGAAAACCCATTGCAACTCGAAATGAGATCATACGATGTCGTATTCAAAATTTAAGCCAATCTTCGTGACTCGGTTGATTTAGTAAGCCGGAAAACACTGAAGAGTTGTATGTTTTTTTCTATTCATAATTTGGACTTGAGTCGTGAACGAGAATTGTGTATTTTTGCATAGGGAACCCATTGCAACTCGAAATGAGATCATATGATGTCGTATTCAAAATTTAAGTCAATCTTCGTAACTCGGTTTATTTAGTAAGCCTGAAAACACTGAAGAGTTGTATGTTTTTTTCTATTCATAATTTGGACTTGAGTCGTGAACGAGAATTGTGTTTTTTGCATAGAAAACCCATTGCAACTCGAAATGAGATCATACGATGTCGTATTCAAAATTTAAGCCAATCTTCGTGACTCGGTTGATTTAGTAAGCCGGAAAACACTGAAGAGTTGTATGTTTTTTTCTATTCATAATTTGGACTTGAGTCGTGAACGAGAATTGTGTATTTTTGCATAGGGAACCCATTGCAACTCGAAATGAGATCATATGATGTTGTATTCAAAATTTAAGTCTGTAACACCCCGGCCCCACCGGACCCGAGGTAGTTACTCCGGACCAATAGTACTGTCCCCACAAACCACCACGAGCCTTTACCGCGCACTTTGTCCTCACTCATGCGCGCCCTGAGAACTTCCCAGGGGGTCACCCATCCCAAGACTACTCCCGTGCGAGCACGCTTAACTTTGGAGTTCTTGGGTGATGAGCTCCCTTAAAAGGAGATGCATCTTGTTGGTATGAGTAGTACTATTAATCCATTTATATTAAATCTCAAGTGTTACAATCACCCCCACTTAGGATCGCAACGTCCTCGTTGCGCCCTTAAACCAATCTTAATCAAACCCCAGAATCTTTTCCCCTGCTAGGTGTCTGCCCGATATCCAACGGATCAGCACACTGTCGCAGGGTTGCTCTGATACCACCTGTAACACCCCGGCCCCACCGGACCCGAGGTAGTTACTCCGGACCAATAGTATTGTCCTCACAAACCGCCACTAGCCTTTTCCACGCACTTTGTCCTCACTCGTGACCCCCTGGGAAGTTTCTCAGGGCGCGCACGAGTGAGGACAAAGTGCGTGGAAAAGGCTAGTGGCGGTTTGTGAGGACAGTACTATTGGTCCGGAGTAACTACCTCGGGTCCGGTGGGGCCGGGGTGTTACAAAGTCAATCTTCGTAACTCGGTTTATTTAGTAAGCCTTAAAACACTGAAGAGTTGTATGTTTTTTTCTATTCATAATTTGGACTTGAGTCGTGAACGAGAATTGTGTATTTTTGCATAGGGAACCCATTGCAACTCGAAATGAGATCATACGATGTCGCATTCAAAATTTAAGCCAATCTTCGTGACTTGGTTGATTTAGTAAGCCGGAAAACACTGAAGAGTTGTATGTTTTTTTCTATTCATAATTTGGACTTGAGTCGTGAACGAGAATTGTGTATTTTTGCATAGAAAACCCATTGCAACTCGAAATGAGATCATACGATGTCGTATTCAAAATTTAAGCCAATCTTTGTGACTCGGTTGATTTAGTAAGCCGGAAAACACTGAAGAGTTGTATGTTTTTTTCTATTCATAATTTGGACTTGAGTCGTGAACGAGAATTGTGTATTTTTGCATAGGGAACCCATTGCAACTCGAAATGAGATCATATGATGTCGTATTCAAAATTTAAGTCAATCTTCGTAACTCGGTTTATTTAGTAAGCCTGAAAACACTGAAGAGTTGTATGTTTTTTTCTATTCATAATTTGGACTTGAGTCGTGAACGAGAATTGTGTATTTTTGCATAGGGAACCCATTGCAACTCGAAATGAGATCATACGATGTCGCATTCAAAATTTAAGCCAATCTTCGTGACTCGGTTGATTTAGTAAGCCTGAAAACACTGAAGAGTTGTATGTTTTTTTCTATTCATAATTTGGACTTGAGTCGTGAACGAGAATTGTGTATTTTTGCATAGGGAACCCATTGCAACTCGAAATGAGATCATACGATGTCGTATTCAAAATTTAAGCCAATCTTCGTGACTCGGTTGATTTAGTAAGCCTGAAAACACTGAAGAGTTGTATGTTTTTTTCTATTCATAATTTGGACTTGAGTCGTGAACGAGAATTGTGTATTTTTGCATAGAAAACCCATTGCAACTCGAAATGAAATCATACGATGTCGTATTCAAAATTTAAGCCAATCTTCGTGACTCGGTTGATTTAGTAAGCCGGAAAACACTGAAGAGTTGTATGTTTTTTTCTATTCATAATTTGGACTTGAGTCGTGAACGAGAATTGTGTATTTTTGCATAGGGAACCCATTGCAACTCGAAATGAGATCATATGATGTCGTATTCAAAATTTAAGTCAATCTTCGTAACTCGGTTTATTTAGTAAGCCTGAAAACACTGAAGAGTTGTATGTTTTTTTCTATTCATAATTTGGACTTGAGTCGTGAACGAGAATTGTGTTTTTTTGCATAGAAAACCCATTGCAACTCGAAATGAGATCATACGATGTCGTATTCAAAATTTAAGCCAATCTTCGTGACTCGGTTGATTTAGTAAGCCGGAAAACACTGAAGAGTTGTATGTTTTTTTCTATTCATAATTTGGACTTGAGTCGTGAACGAGAATTGTGTATTTTTGCATAGGGAACCCATTGCAACTTGAAATGAGATCATATGATGTCGTATTCAAAATTTAAGTCAATCTTCGTAACTCGGTTTATTTAGTAAGCCTTAAAACACTGAAGAGTTGTATGTTTTTTTCTATTCATAATTTGGACTTGAGTCGTGAACGAGAATTGTGTATTTTTGCATAGGGAACCCATTGCAACTCGAAATGAGATCATACGATGTCGCATTCAAAATTTAAGCCAATCTTCGTGACTTGGTTGATTTAGTAAGCCGGAAAACACTGAAGAGTTGTATGTTTTTTTCTATTCATAATTTGGACTTGAGTCGTGAACGAGAATTGTGTATTTTTGCATAGAAAACCCATTGCAACTCGAAATGAGATCATACGATGTCTTATTCAAAATTTAAGCCAATCTTCGTGACTCGGTTGATTTAGTAAGCCGGAAAACACTGAAGAGTTGTATGTTTTTTTCTATTCATAATTTGGACTTGAGTCGTGAACGAGAATTGTGTATTTTTGCATAGGGAACCCATTGCAACTCGAAATGAGATCATATGATGTCGTATTCAAAATTTAAGTCAATCTTCGTAACTCGGTTTATTTAGTAAGCCTAAAAACACTGAAGAGTTGTATGTTTTTTTCTATTCATAATTTGGACTTGAGTCGTGAACGAGAATTGTGTTTTTTTGCATAGAAAACCCATTGCAACTCGAAATGAGATCATACGATGTCGCATTCAAAATTTAAGCCAATCTTCGTGACTCGGTTGATTTAGTAAGCCGGAAAACACTGAAGAGTTGTATGTTTTTTTCTATTCATAATTTGTACTTGAGTCGTGAACGAGAATTGTGTATTTTTACATAGGGAACCCATTGCAACTCGAAATGAGATCATATGATGTCGTATTCAAAATTTAAGTCAATCTTCGTAACTCGGTTTATTTAGTAAGCCTGAAAACACTGAAGAGTTGTATGTTTTTTTCTATTCATAATTTGGACTTGAGTCGTGAACGAGAATTGTGTATTTTTGCATAGGGAACCCATTGCAACTCGAAATGAGATCATACGATGTCGCATTCAAAATTTAAGCCAATCTTCGTGACTCAGTTGATTTAGTAAGCCGGAAAACACTGAAGAGTTGTATGTTTTTTTCTATTCATAATTTGGACTTGAGTCGTGAACGAGAATTGTGTATTTTTGCATAGGGAACCCATTGCAACTCGAAATGAGATCATATGATGTCGTATTCAAAATTTAAGTCAATCTTCGTAACTCGGTTTATTTAGTAAGCCTGAAAACACTGAAGAGTTGTATGTTTTTTTCTATTCATAATTTGGACTTGAGTCGTGAACGAGAATTGTGTATTTTTGCATAGGGAACCCATTGCAACTCGAAATGAGATCATACGATGTCGCATTCAAAATTTAAGCCAATCTTCGTGACTCGGTTGATTTAGTAAGCCCGAAAACACTAAAGAGTTGTATGTTTTTTTCTATTCATAATTTGGACTTGAGTCGTGACGAGAATTGTGTACTTTTGCATAGAAAACCCATTGCAACTCGAAATGAGATCATACGATGTCGTATTCAAAATTTAAGCCAATCTTCGTGACTCGGTTGATTTAGTAAGCCTGAAAACACTGAAGAGTTGTATGTTTTTTTCTATTCATAATTTGGACTTGAGTCGTGAACGAGAATTGTGTATTTTTGCATAGGGAACCCATTGCAACTTGAAATGAGATCATACGATGTCGCATTCAAAATTTAAGCCAATCTTCGTGACTCGGTTGATTTAGTAAGCCTGAAAACACTGAAGAGTTGTATGTTTTTTTCTATTCATAATTTGGACTTGAGTCGTGAACGAGAATTGTGTATTTTTGCATAGGGAACCCATTGCAACTCGAAATGAGATCATACGATGTCGTATTCAAAATTTAAGCCAATCTTCGTGACTCGGTTGATTTAGTAAGAATGAAAACACTGAAGAGTTGTATGTTTTTTTCTATTCATAATTTGGACTTGAGTCGTGAACGAGAATTGTGTATTTTTGCATAGAAAACCCATTGCAACTCGAAATGAGATCATACGATGTCGTATTCAAAATTTAAGTCAATCTTCGTGACTCGGTTTATTTAGTAAGCCTGAAAACACTGAAGAGTTGTATGTTTTTTTCTATTCATAATTTGGACTTGAGTCGTGAACGAGAATTGTGTATTTTTGCATAGGGAACCCATTGCAACTCGAAATGAGATCATATGATGTCGTATTCAAAATTTAAGCCAATCTTCGTAACTCGGTTTATTTAGTAAGCCTGAAAACACTGAAGAGTTGTATGTTTTTTTCTATTCATAATTTGGACTTGAGTCGTGAACGAGAATTGTGTTTTTTTGCATAGCAAACCCATTGCAACTCGAAATGAGATCATACGATGTCGTATTCAAAATTTAAGCCAATCTTCGTGACTCGGTTGATTTAGTAAGCCGGAAAACACTGAAGAGTTGTATGTTTTTTTCTATTCATAATTTGGACTTGAGTCGTGAACGAGAATTATGTATTTTTGCATAGGGAACCCATTGCAACTCGAAATGAGATCATATGATGTCGTATTCAAAATTTAAGTCAATCTTCGTAACTCGGTTTATTTAGTAAGCCTGAAAACACTGAAGAGTTGTATGTTTTTTTCTATTCATAATTTGGACTTGAGTCGTGAACGAGAATTGTGTATTTTTGCATAGGGAACCCATTGCAACTCGAAATGAGATCATACGATGTCGTATTCAAAATTTAAGCCAATCTTCGTGACTCGGTTGATTTAGTAAGCCTGAAAACACTGAAGAGTTGTATGTTTTTTTCTATTCATAATTTGGACTTGAGTCGTGAACGAGAATTGTGTATTTTTGCATAGGGAACCCATTGCAACTCGAAATGAGATCATACGATGTCGCATTCAAAATTTAAGCCAATCTTCGTGACTCGGTTGATTTAGTAAGCCTGAAAACACTGAAGAGTTGTATGTTTTTTTCTATTCATAATTTGGACTTGAGTCGTGAACGAGAATTGTGTATTTTTGCATAGGGAACCCATTGCAACTCGAAATGAGATCATACGATGTCGTATTCAAAATTTAAGCCAATCTTCGTGACTCGGTTGATTTAGTAAGAATGAAAACACTGAAGAGTTGTATGTTTTTTTCTATTCATAATTTGGACTTGAGTCGTGAACGAGAATTGTGTATTTTTGCATAGAAAACCCATTGCAACTCGAAATGAGATCATACGATGTCGTATTCAAAATTTAAGCCAATCTTCGTGACTCGGTTGATTTAGTAAGCCGGAAAACACTGAAGAGTTGTATGTTTTTTTCTATTCATAATTTGGACTTGAGTCGTGAACGAGAATTGTGTATTTTTGCATAGGGAACCCATTGCAACTCGAAATGAGATCATATGATGTCGTATTCAAAATATAAGCCAATCTTCGTGACTCGGTTGATTTAGTAAGCCTGAAAACACTGAAGAGTTGTATGTTTTTTCTATTCATAATTTGGACTTGAGTCGTGAACGAGAATTGTGTTTTTTTGCATAGCAAACCCATTGCAACTCGAAATGAGATCATACGATGTCGTATTCAAAATTTAAGCCAATCTTCGTGACTCGGTTGATTTAGTAAGCCGGAAAACACTGAAGAGCTGTATGTTTTTTTCTATTCATAATTTGGACTTGAGTCGTGAACGAGAATTATGTATTTTTGCATAGGGAACCCATTGCAACTCGAAATGAGATCATATGATGTCGTATTCAAAATTTAAGTCAATCTTCGTAACTCGGTTTATTTAGTAAGCCTGAAAACACTGAAGAGTTGTATGTTTTTTTCTATTCATAATTTGGACTTGAGTCGTGAACGAGAATTGTGTATTTTTGCATAGGGAACCCATTGCAACTCGAAATGAGATCATACGATGTCGTATTCAAAATTTAAGCCAATCTTCGTGACTCGGTTGATTTAGTAAGCCGGAAAACACTGAAGAGTTGTATGTTTTTTTCTATTCATAATTTGGACTTGAGTCGTGAACGAGAATTGTGTATTTTTGCATAGGGAACCCATTGCAACTCGAAATGAGATCATATGATGTGGTATTCAAAATTTAAGTCAATCTTCGTAACTCGGTTTATTTAGTAAGCCTGAAAACACTGAAGAGTTGTATGTTTTTTTCTATTCATAATTTGGACTTGAGTCGTGAACGAGAATTGTGTATTTTTGCATAGGGAACCCATTGCAACTCGAAATGAGATCATACGATGTCTCATTCAAAATTTAAGCCAATCTTCGTGACTCGGTTGATTTAGTAAGCCTGAAAACACAGAAGAGTTGTATGTTTTTTTCTATTCATAATTTGGACTTGAGTCGTGAACGAGAATTGTGTATTTTTGCATAGGGAACCCATTGCAACTCGAAATGAGATCATACGATGTCGCATTCAAAATTTAAGCCAATCTTCGTGACTCGGTTGATTTAGTAAGCCTGAAAACACTGAAGAGTTGTATGTTTTTTTCTATTCATAATTTGGACTTGAGTCGTGAACGAGAATTGTGTATTTTTGCATAGGGAACCCATTGCAACTCGAAATGAGATCATACGATGTCGTATTCAAAATTTAAGCCAATCTTCGTGACTCGGTTGATTTAGTAAGCCTGAAAACACTGAAGAGTTGTATGTTTTTTTCTATTCATAATTTGGACTTGAGTCGTGAACGAGAATTGTGTATTTTTGCATAGAAAACCCATTGCAACTCGAAATAAGATGATATGATGTCGTATTCAAAATTTAAGTCAATCTTCGTAACTCGGTTTATTTAGTAAGCCTGAAAACACTGAAGAGTTGTATGTTTTTTTCTATTCATAATTTGGACTTGAGTCGTGAACGAGAATTGTGTATTTTTGCATAGGGAACCCATTTCAACTCGAAATGAGATCATACGATGTGGTATTCAAAATTTAAGCCAATCTTCGTGACTCGGTTGATTTAGTAAGCCTGAAAACACTGAAGAGTTGTATGTTTTTTTCTATTCATAATTTTTACTTGAGTCGTGAACGAGAATTGTGTATTTTTGAATAGAAAACCCATTGCAACTCGAAATTAGATCATACGATGTCGTATTCAAAATTTAAGCCAATCTTCGTGACTCGGTTGATTTAGTAAGCCGGAAAACACTGAAGAGTTGTATGTTTTTTTCTATTCATAATTTGGACTTGAGTCGTGAACGAGAATTGTGTATTTTTGCATAGGGAACCCATTGCAACTCGAAATGAGATCATATGATGTCGTATTCAAAATTTAAGTCAATCTTCGTAACTCGGTTTATTTAGTAAGCCTGAAAACACTGAAGAGTTGTATTTTTTTTTCTATTCATAATTTGGACTTGAGTCGTGAACGAGAATTATGTATTTTTGCATAGGGAACCCATTGCAACTCGAAATGAGATCATACGATGTCGCATTCAAAATTTAAGCCAATCTTCGTGACTCGGTTGATTTAGTAAGCCCGAAAACACTGAAGAGTTGTATGTTTTTTTCTATTCATAATTTGGACTTGAGTCGTGAACGAGAATTGTGTATTTTTGCATAGAAAACCCATTGCAACTCGACGATAACATGTAAGTATATTAGAACCGTCAAAAAATAACATTTTACAATGTGTCAAGTCTAGATCAAAAAGCTACCTAAGCTAGAAATTCTAACTTAAATATAATGCATCACAAGAACAATGGGACAAACCCCTGTCAAACAATTTCACAATAATAAAAAGGCAAAGCCAAAAGACCAGCCGTAGTTCAAAATACTAGCAGCCCCAAAACAGCAACTAAATCAATTCCATATGCCTCACCTCATCAAAAGTAGAACCAGCCATACCCTTGTATATAATCAGCGAACTATTTCTTCTTTTTTCCAATCATATTTTTCCAATATGGGTCACCCTTTGGATGGAGATCCTCCAATTTGGCGATTGTTTCCAGCCAACTTAAACCTGGGATTTTAATTAACATTCTACTTCTGTCTACTTTAGCATCTTCCCTAATCTTGTAAAACTTACCATCCAAATAAACTTCAACAAGCGTATCGTCTACCTCCTGGTTCACTGTGTCGGTAACAAGCATCGAGTTCCCAGTTTCCTCCAAAATCTTTTCTGCCGCAAGTTGAGCATTGGGTAGTTTGTCCTCCTCTATCTCCATCCTCTTCTCCACGGTCTCCTTCACAGCGTCCTGTCCAGCAACTTTTATAATAGCAACATCCATGTTCGTTTCTTTCCCATTTTTCTCCTTTAGTTCTTTTTCCGCTAGCTCTTTACAAATAAAAGGGTGGTGCCCATATTTTTTGCAATGAAAACAGAAATTCGGAAAGGTCTCATATACCACTTGTTGATTGAAAACCTTTTGGGATGGTAAACGTATAGGAAAGGCTAGTGGTGGCGGCTTCGAGACATCAACTTCGACAAGTACTCTAGCAAAATTATGATTTGCCCTCTCTTGGGTGATTCTGTCCGTCGTTAACGGAGTTCCAATCATAGAAGCCACCTCGCTCATTGCTTCCTCATTCCACAATTGCATCGGCAAGTTAGGTAGTTTAACCCAAATAGGCACTTTGAGGAATTCTTCATCATCAAATGAGAATTCCTCAGACAGTACTTTAAGCATAAGAAGCTTTCCAAATATGGTGTATGGTCCCTCATTCAAAACTTTCATTCTATCCGCATCGTTTTGGAATTTGAAAATAATCCAACCTTTGTCATGGGGCCTTACAAGGCACCTCACTCCCCATTTTTCTTTCAGTTCATAGACAGCCTTGAGGCCAGGGAACCGTCCTGTGAAGCAGCCAACTAGACAATGTCCCCACATCTCAACCATGGTCGGCATAACCTTATTGGTAAAATCCAAAACACTACCCTTCGGCTCGATAAATCTCAATTTAATTCCATGAGTTGGGGCTCGGTTATCCTTAAAGAGTGTGTTCCATGGTTTCTTATCCATTCCAGCCGCTGTGGGGATAGCAATTGCCTCAGGTTTGTCTGCCAGCATATAATTCTGCCCAACTATTTTAGCCCCAGCAATCTCTGGTACCTTAATAGCAGCCTCCAGTGGACTGCTAAGGCCATGAACTGCACTTTGTTTCAGCATCACTTGCACCTTAGTCGCATTAGAAACCGGGATTGCCTTAGCAACAGGTGCAGCAGTTATGGCAGAATGCTTTCCAGAAGGCTGGACAGATACTCCACTCCCAGAAGCCTTAGGAGCAGAATCAGGCTTATCTCCTTCCTTCAGACCAGTCAGCTTAGCAGCAATTTGATTCAAAACAGGGTTCATGTCCTTGTTTGCAGAGTTCGCATCAGGATTTTTTGCATTCATCCCAGAGATTAGAGCTGGGAAATCGTCCTCTGTAACTGCCAAGACATCAAACCTCGATGAAGCCCTGGTTGTGCGAGCAGTTGATTCTTCCCCAAGCCCCTGTTTCTTCCTCCCCATACCTGCGGTAGTGAACAAAAAAACCCAAGAATGAACAGCAACAACTTCGTTTCTTACTTTTCCAGCCCCAAACGGAAGAGGAGATTTCCGGTTTAGGTCTGCGAAAGCCTGAAAATCTCAGTCCAGGAGGGCCGTGTAGTACCGCCAAACACCAAGTACTACTTCAATTCGTAAAGAAACGTAGCAGATAAGATTTCAATTTCAGATAGCCATGAACAGTAGTTTCGCAATTTAGGTTTTATTTTCTTGAACACAACTCTTCCAAACGAAAAAACCAAGGACGGATATAAGTTGAAGAAGTGTTAAGCTACTCAAATCAGTAAAAATACATCATCTTTTGAACATCAGGATCCATCGATGCCTTGAGCGTGGAAGAAGAACTGGGTCGCAGGTCGTTCCCAGGAGAGTTCAGCTCTCAACTCCTTAACCCATTGCAACTCGAAATGAGATCATACGATGTCGTATTCAAAATTTAAACCAATCTTCGTGACTCGGTTGATTTAGTAAGCCTGAAAACACTGAAGAGTTGTATGTTTTTTTCTATTCATAATTTGGACTTGAGTCGTGAACGAGAATTGTGTATTTTTGCATAGGGAACCCATTGCAACTCGAAATGAGATCATACGATGTCGTATTCAAAATTTAAGCCAATCTTCGTGACTCGGTTGATTTAGTAAGCCTGAAAACACTGAAGAGTTGTATGTTTTTTTCTATTCATAATTTGGACTTGAGTCGTGAACGAGAATTGTGTATTTTTGCATAGGGAACCCATTGCAACTCGAAATGAGATCATATGATGTCGTATTCAAAATTTAAGTCAATCTTCGTAACTCGGTTTATTTAGTAAGCCTGAAAACACTGAAGAGTTGTATGTTTTTTTCTATTCATAATTTGGACTTGAGTCGTGAACGAGAAATGTGTATTTTTGCATAGGGATCCCATTGCAACTCGAAATGAGATCATACGATGTCGCATTCAAAATTTAAGCCAATCTTCGTGACTCGGTTGATTTAGTAAGCCTGAAAACACTCAAGAGTTGTATGTTTTTTTCTATTCATAATTTGGACTTGAGTCGTGAACGAGAATTGTGTACTTTTGCATAGAAAACCCATTGCAACTCGAAATGAGATCACACGATGTCGTATTCAAAATTTAAGCCAATCTTCGTGACTCGGTTGATTTAGTAAGCCTGAAAACACTGAAGAGTTGTATGTTTTTTTCTATTCATAATTTGGACTTGAGTCGTGAACGAGAATTGTGTATTTTTGCATAGGGAACCCATTGCAACTCGATAATATGTAAGTATATTAGAAACCGAAAAAAATAGCATTTTACAATGCATCAATCCAAATCAAAATGACTATCTAGGCTAGAATAAACTAACCTAGATATAATACATCAAAATAATGGGACAGACCCCACTACACAAATCACTATTTAAACATAAGTCCAGTCCATCGAAGGAAGCCGTAGTTTCCCCATCCAAGAACTATTTTATCTTTCTTCCAATCATTCTTCCAAGCCGTCTTTTATACTTCTCATTTGTCTCACCCTTTCTTCGCCTACTTTTTTTGATGGTTTTCTTGACATGATGTTCCTGATCCGGTTCCTCTTCAGTCTCATATTGGTTTTCAGAATCAGTAGTATCCGATTTGGCTTCTGTATCCGGGTCTTCGGTCTCCTCTCCCAATTTCTCACCATCTCTTTGCCCCTGAGTAGCATTCTGTCCAGTGGACCCGGTCGGGTTAGGGGGAAGCCCGGTCGGGTGAGGAGCAATGTCCTGGGAAGCAGTCTGGTCATTGGACCCAGTCGGGCCAAGAGGAAGCCCGGTCGGGTGAATAACAGAATCCGGCTTCTGAACAGCAGCAACCACACTCTTTTCTTTTTCAGCACCTCCTTTTTCTTTCTCTTTTGGTCCGGTCAGTTCTGGCCGAGCTGAAACAACTCCAACTTCTTCAATTACATCAACTACAACATCATGTTTTTCCTTTTCCTTATCTACCCCAACTCCACATTTTGATAACTTCTTACAAATAAATGGGTGGTGCCCAAATTCTTTGCAATGAAAACAATAACTAGGAAAAGTTTCATAAACCACACTTTGTTTGAATACCTTTTGGGAAGGTAGTCGTATAGGAAACGATAGTGGCGGTGGCTTTGAGACATCAACCTCTATCAACACTCTAGCATAGTCGTTGTTAATCCTCTCTTGGGTGATTTTATCGGTAGTTATTGGAACCCCCACCATGGATGATACCTCACTCATGGCCTCATCATTCCATAATTGCAATGGTAGATCATGGAACTTGACCCAAATTGGAACTTTAAGAAATTCCTCATCTTCAAATGAAAAATTTTCCGAAAGTTCCTTGAGCATTAGGAGTTTCCCAAACACAATGTACGGTCCTTCATGTAGTACCCTTGATCTATCTTCGTCATTTTGAAATTTAAAAATCAACCAACCCTTTTTGTGGGACCTCACAAGGCATTTAACACCCCATTTAGCTTTGAGATCATGAACCGCTTTGAGTCCGGGGAATTTTCCGGTGAAGTGTCCCACTAGGCAATAGCCCCACATATCAACCATGGAAGGCAATATACGATTCCCAAAGTCCAAAGTATCTCCTTTGGGGGGGACATATCTCAATTTGATTCCATGTTTAGGGTCACGATTGTCCTTAAACAAAGCACTCCAAGGTGTGGGAGTTGCTGATTTTTCTTTTACTTCAATCTGCTTAGCCGCATCAATTCCAGGCAGTTGAGGGGTTTGAAGCTCTCTTACTGCTGTAGCATCCTCACCAGCTACTGGAACCACAATCTTCTTGTTTCCAGTAAGGACCTTCGACAGATCAGCCTTCACAGAACTCCCTGGGACAACCACAGTCTTCCCTCCACTGTGTTTTTTATTCCCAGAAGGGTCAACCGGCATATCCTTCACAACAGTCCCAGGTCCAGTTGACCCAATTCCCTGTTGCGCAGTTACTGCCTGTTTATTTCCTAAAATCCCAGAATTCAGGATAGGGAAATCATCCAAATCATCATCTAAATCTTCTAAAACGTTGAAACTAGCTGCAGACCTGGTAATTCTGGAGGAAGATTCCACACCTCCCCCCTGTTTCTTTCTCGCCATATAGAACAAAGTGACAATGAACACTACCTCGTAGAGCAGAAATCAGTGTCCAGCTACCTCCTCCCCGGCCAAGGTTAGGAAGCTGCGCATAGGGATAAAGACCCCCAAATCGACATTTGAGTTCAGATAGACACCATCAATTCCGCAGAAGGCTTCGTCGCAGTCATGAACAATCACCGAAGCCAGAAGATCATCTCTTCTTGATGGTTGAAAAAAGTGTATATGCTTGATCCACCCACCAAGGGGAGCCCAAAAACCACCTATCCGGAGAGGGTTAGCCAGGAGGAAGCCGAGCTAGGGGCGTTGACCTTGCGGCGTGAACAGTAACGCCGATTGTGTTCTTCGCTAAAACCAGTCCAAAAATCCCAAAAAAGAGCTTAAAAGTTGGAGATTTAACACCCCAAAGGCGATTAGGAAGTAAACCAGCCAAAATCCAAGCACGAAGAAGAAGATTGATGGAAGAAAAAGGGGGACAATCGAGTTTTGGCGTGAAGAACCTCTTACGCGAGGGAGAGAGCAGCTCTCAACTTCACCATACCCACTGCAACTCGAAAATAACCCATCCCATTGCAACTCGAAATGAGATCATACGATGTCGTATTCAAAATTTAAGCCAATCTTCGTGACTCGGTTGATTTAGTAAGCCTGAAAACACTGAAGAGTTGTATGTTTTTTTCTATTCATAATTTGGACTTGAGTCGTGAACGAGAATTGTGTATTTTTGCATAGGGAACCCATTGCAACTCGAAATGAGATCATATGATGTCGTATTCAAAATTTAAGTCAATCTTCGTAACTCGGTTTATTTAGTAAGCCTGAAAACACTGAAGAGTTGTATGTTTTTTTCTATTCATAATTTGGACTTGAGTCGTGAACGAGAAATGTGTATTTTTGCATAGGGATCCCATTGCAACTCGAAATGAGATCATACGATGTCGCATTCAAAATTTAAGCCAATCTTCGTGACTCGGTTGATTTAGTAAGCCTGAAAACACTCAAGAGTTGTATGTTTTTTTCTATTCATAATTTGGATTTGAGTCGTGAACGAGAATTGTGTACTTTTGCATAGAAAACCCATTGCAACTCGAAATGAGATCATACGATGTCGTATTCAAAATTTAAGCCAATCTTCGTGACTCGGTTGATTTAGTAAGCCTGAAAACACTGAAGAGTTGTATGTTTTTTTCTATTCATAATTTGGACTTGAGTCGTGAACGAGAATTGTGTATTTTTGCATAGGGAACCCATTGCAACTCGAAATGAGATCATACGATGTCGTATTCAAAATTTAAGCCAATCTTCGTGACTCGGTTGATTTAGTAAGCCTGAAAACACTGAAGAGTTGTATGTTTTTTTCTATTCATAATTTGGACTTGAGTCGTGAACGAGAATTGTGTATTTTTGCATAGGGAACCCATTGCAACTCGAAATGAGATCATATAATGTCGTATTCAAAATTTAAGTCAATCTTCGTAACTCGGTTTATTTAGTAAGCCTGAAAACACTGAAGAGTTGTATGTTTTTTTCTATTCATAATTTGGACTTGAGTCGTGAACAAGAAATGTGTATTTTTGCATAGGGATCCCATTGCAACTCGAAATGAGATCATACGATGTCGCATTCAAAATTTAAGCCAATCTTCGTGACTCGGTTGATTTAGTAAGCCTGAAAACACTCAAGAATTGTATGTTTTTTTCTATTCATAATTTGGACTTGAGTCGTGAACGAGAATTGTGTACTTTTGCATAGAAAACCCATTGCAACTTGAAATGAGATCATACGATGTCGTATTCAAAATTTAAGCCAATCTTCGTGACTCGGTTGATTTAGTAAGCCTGAAAACACTGAAGAGTTGTATGTTTTTTTCTATTCATAATTTGGACTTGAGTCGTGAACGAGAATTGTGTATTTTTGCATAGGGAACCCATTGCAACTCGAAATGAGATCATATGATGTCGTATTCAAAATTTAAGTCAATCTTCGTCACTCGGTTTATTTAGTAAGCCTGAAAACACTGAAGAGTTGTATGTTTTTTTCTATTCATAATTTGGACTTGAGTCGTGAACGAGAATTGTGTATTTTTTCATAGGGAACCCATTGCAACTCGAAATGAGATCATATGATGTCGTATTCAAAATTTAAGTCAATCTTCGTAACTCGGTTTATTTAGTAAGCCTGAAAACACTGAAGAGTTGTATGTTTTTTTCTATTCATAATTTGGACATGAGTCGTGAACGAGAAATGTGTATTTTTGCATAGGGATCCCATTGCAACTCGAAATGAGATCATACGATGTCGCATTCAAAATTTAAGCCAATCTTCGTGACTCGGTTGATTTAGTAAGCCTGAAAACACTCAAGAGTTGTATGTTTTTTTCTATTCATAATTTGGACTTGAGTCGTGAACGAGAATTGTGTACTTTTGCATAGAAAACCCATTGCAACTCGAAATGAGATCATACGATGTCGTATTCAAAATTTAAGCCAATCTTCGTGACTCGGTTGATTTAGTAAGCCTGAAAACACTGAAGAGTTGTATGTTTTTTTCTATTCATAATTTGGACTTGAGTCGTGAACGAGAATTGTGTATTTTTGCATAGGGAACCCATTGCAACTCGAAATGAGATCATACGATGTCGTATTCAAAATTTAAGCCAATCTTCGTGACTCGGTTGATTTAGTAAGCCTGAAAACACTGAAGAGTTGTATGTTTTTTTCTATTCATAATTTGGACTTGAGTCGTGAACGAGAATTGTGTATTTTTGCATAGGGAACCCATTGCAACTCGAAATGAGATCATATGATGTCGTATTCAAAATTTAAGTCAATCTTCGTAACTCGGTTTATTTAGTAAGCCTGAAAACACTGAAGAGTTGTATGTTTTTTTCTATTCATAATTTGGACTTGAGTCGTGAACGAGAAATGTGTATTTTTGCATAGGGATCCCATTGCAACTCGAAATGAGATCATACGATGTCGCATTCAAAATTTAAGCCAATCTTCGTGACTCGGTTGATTTAGTAAGCCTGAAAACACTCAAGAGTTGTATGTTTTTTTCTATTCTTAATTTGGACTTGAGTCGTGAACGAGAATTGTGTACTTTTGCATAGAAAACCCATTGCAACTTGAAATGAGATCATACGATGTCGTATTCAAAATTTAAGCCAATCTTCGTGACTCGGTTGATTTAGTAAGCCTGAAAACACTGAAGAGTTGTATGTTTTTTTCTATTCATAATTTGGACTTGAGTCGTGAACGAGAATTGTGTATTTTTGCATAGGGAACCCATTGCAACTCGAAATGAGATCATACAGTGTCGTATTCAAAATTTAAGCCAATCTTCGTGACTCGGTTGATTTAGTAAGCCTGAAAACACTGAAGAGTTGTATGTTTTTTTCTATTCATAATTTGGACTTGAGTCGTGAACGAGAATTGTGTATTTTTGCATAGGGAACCCATTGCAACTCGAAATGAGATCATATGATGTCGTATTCAAAATTTAAGTCAATCTTCGTAACTCGGTTTATTTAGTAAGCCTGAAAACACTGAAGAGTTGTATGTTTTTTTCTATTCATAATTTGGACTTGAGTCGTGAACGAGAATTGTGTATTTTTGCATAGGGAACCCATTGCAACTCGAAATGAGATAATACGATGTCGTATTCAAAATTTAAGCCAATCTTCGTGACTCGGTTGATTTAGTAAGCCTGAAAAAACTGAAGAGTTGTATGTTTTTTTCTATTCATAATTTGGACTTGAGTCGTGAACGAGAATTGTGTATTTTTGCATAGAAAACCCATTGCAACTCGAAATGAGATCATACGATGTCGTATTCAAAATTTAAGCCAATCTTCGTGACTCGGTTGATTTAGTAAGCCTGAAAACACTGAAGAGTTGTATGTTTTTTTCTATTCATAATTTGGACTTGAGTCGTGAACGAGAATTGTGTATTTTTGCATAGGGAACCCATTGCAACTCGAAATGAGATCATACGATGTCGTATTCAAAATTTAAGCCAATCTTCGTGACTCGGTTGATTTAGTAAGCCTGAAAACACTGAAGAGTTGTATGTTTTTTTCTATTCATAATTTGGACTTGAGTCGTGAACGAGAATTGTGTATTTTTGCATAGGGAACCCATTGCAACTCGAAATGAGATCATATGATGTCGTATTCAAAATTTAAGTCAATGTTCGTAACTCGGTTTATTTAGTAAGCCTGAAAACACTGAAGAGTTGTATGTTTTTTTCTATTCATAATTTGGACTTGAGTCGTGAACGAGAATTGTGTATTTTTGCATAGGGAACCCATTGCAACTCGAAATGAGATCATACGATGTCGTATTCAAAATTTAAGCCAATCTTCGTGACTCGGTTGATTTAGTAAGCCTGAAAAAACTGAAGAGTTGTATGTTTTTTTCTATTCATAATTTGGACTTGAGTCGTGAACGAGAATTGTGTATTTTTGCATAGAAAACCCATTGCAACTCGAAATGAGATCATACGATGTCGTATTCAAAATTTAAGCCAATCTTCGTGACTCGGTTGATTTAGTAAGCCTGAAAACACTGAAGAGTTGTATGTTTTTTTCTATTCATAATTTGGACTTGAGTCGTGAACGAGAATTGTGTATTTTTGCATAGGGAACCCATTGCAACTCGAAATGAGATCATACGATGTCGTATTCAAAATTTAAGCCAATCTTCGTGACTCGGTTGATTTAGTAAGCCTGAAAACACTGAAGAGTTGTATGTTTTTTTCTATTCATAATTTGGACTTGAGTCGTGAACGAGAATTGTGTATTTTTGCATAGGGAACCCATTGCAACTCGAAATGAGATCATATGATGTCGTATTCAAAATTTAAGTCAATCTTCGTAACTCGGTTTATTTAGTAAGCCTGAAAACACTGAAGAGTTGTATGTTTTTTTCTATTCATAATTTGGACTTGAGTCGTGAACGAGAATTGTGTATTTTTGCATAGGGATCCCATTGCAACTCGAAATGAGATCATACGATGTCGCATTCAAAATTTAAGCCAATCTTCGTGACTCGGTTGATTTAGTAAGCCTGAAAACATTCAAGAGTTGTATGTTTTTTTCTATTCATAATTTGGACTTGAGTCGTGAACGAGAATTGTGTACTTTTGCATAGAAAACCCATTGCAACTCGAAATGAGATCATACGATGTCGTATTCAAAATTTAAGCCAATCTTCGTGACTCGGTTGATTTAGTAAGCCTGAAAACACTGAAGAGTTGTATGTTTTTTTCTATTCATAATTTGGACTTGAGTCGTGAACGAGAATTGTGTATTTTTGCATAGGAATCCCATTGCAACTCGAAATGAGATCATACGATGTCGTATTAAAAATTTAAGCCAATCTTCGTGACTCGGTTGATTTAGTAAGCCTGAAAACACTGAAGAGTTGTATGTTTTTTTCTATTCATAATTTGGACTTGAGTCGTGAACGAGAATTGTGTATTTTTGCATAGGGAACCCATTGCAACTCGAAATGAGATCATATGATGTCGTATTCAAAATTTAAGTCAATCTTCGTAACTCGGTTTATTTAGTAAGCCTGAAAACACTGAAGAGTTGTATGTTTTTTTCTATTCATAATTTGGACTTGAGTCGTGAACGAGAATTGTGTATTTTTGCATAGAAAACCCATTGCAACTCGAAATGAGATCATACGATGTCGTATTCAAAATTTAAGCCAATCTTCGTGACTCGGTTGATTTAGTAAGCCTGAAAACACTGAAGAGTTGTATGTTTTTTTCTATTCATAATTTGGACTTGAGTCGTGAACGAGAATTGTGTATTTTTGCATAGGGAACCCATTGCAACTCGAAATGAGATCATACGATGTCGTATTCAAAATTTAAGCCAATCTTCGTGACTCGGTTGATTTAGTAAGCCTGAAAACACTGAAGAGTTGTATATTTTTTTCTATTCATAATTTGGACTTGAGTCGTGAACGAGAATTGTGTATTTTTGCATAGGGAACCCATTGCAACTCGAAATGAGATCATATGATGTCGTATTCAAAATTTAAGTCAATCTTCGTAACTCGGTTTATTTAGTAAGCCTGAAAACACTGAAGAGTTGTATGTTTTTTTCTATTCATAATTTGGACTTGAGTCGTGAACGAGAATTGTGTATTTTTGCATAGGGATCCCATTGCAACTCGAAATGAGATCATACGATGTCGCATTCAAAATTTAAGCCAATCTTCGTGACTCGGTTGATTTAGTAAGCCTGAAAACATTCAATAGTTGTATGTTTTTTTCTATTCATAATTTGGACTTGAGTCGTGAACGAGAATTGTGTACTTTTGCATAGAAAACCCATTGCAACTCGAAATGAGATCATACGATGTCGTATTCAAAATTTAAGCCAATCTTCGTGACTCGGTTGATTTAGTAAGCCTGAAAACACTGAAGAGTTGTGTCACGCCCCGGACCTACCGGACACGTCAACAACCCGCCGTACAGTACGAATAGTCAACCGCAGTCCAACTCATCCATACTATACTAGGCGTCTTGAATATCATTCACAATAGTACATCCATAAACAAACATAATGTAAAATAATCAATTGAAATCAGCGGAAACGTTTAATACAAGTGTTTATGCCACACTCCGGCAAACATGGGCATACAAGCCCCAATAATCATTCAAAAATATCCATGAGCATTAATCGAAATGTTTTTAAAACAGAGACGGAGGAAGCACGAACCACGTCTTCCTTCCTAGATCTTCCCGAGGCAACGGGCACTGGTAGCAAGCTCTACTCCCTACCTGAAACTGTGAGGTGGCCTCCCCCGTGAAGGGGAGGTCAGTACTTGGAAGCATTTGACAAGTACAATGACAACTATACCAAGTATAATCAATGTTTCAATTTCTAAGACCCTCAAAATAGGGTGATATCATAATATAAATAAAAATTTATATTTCCCACTTATTATCTCTATAATAAGTAAATTTATTCATTTGTCGGCACACGGCCCATTTCATATATTTCATTATACCCGTCGTTAGCACGACACCGCCCGTAGGTCTTATCATCCTTTACGAGACTTGTCACCGCTCTCCGAGGCCTCACCGGGTCCCCGGGCCGGAGTCCAACATCCCGCCCCTGAACTCATACCCATCGTCCCGTAGGAAGGTAAGGTCCATTCGGGGTCCTATCTTATGTGTTACCGCTGTCGGGAGCCTCGTAAGGTCTCCGGTTCGGATTCCACCCTAACCCGTGATCACGATGTAAGTCCATGCTATCCAACCCCGCTCTCTAGAGTCGGGAAGGGCCATGGTCCTTACTAATTACCAATACTCTATCGGCTAATCCTTAAAGACTACCGAATACACCCGTAGGCCAATCCTATTCCTAGGATCAATTTATTATTCACTTTATCTTGGGTATCCCTTAAGGCCTACCCCTAGCATCACTTATCCACCTTAGTATCTCTTAAGACTACTTAAGGCTCAACAATTTACAATCCAAACCTTGGATCAATTCTAACATATTTCATTCCAAAACCCCGACTAGTATCATTATACTAGTCGGATAAATTCCAACAAAATCTCATTTCAGTTCATAGTCGTATAGACAATTCTCAAACGAATTTTCCATTGAAAATATAGTTCATATCAATATACAAAAATATAATCTTTAATCACTCATATATCCTTATATGAAGTTAAAATTATATTTCAACATAATATTCATAGTAAATCCCTTCATCAAGCCAATATGCTCATATTACATAATCATACACAATTTATCCTTAAATTTGTATATTATGCTCCTTTATTCATTGACAACAATATTTTCATTTAGGCATTATTAATCATTAATAATCCATGAAAATAACATTTAATTACTTTAGGTAATCTTACGAAATTAACCCAAAGATTATAAACAACATAGTCAGCCATCCTCACCTTATGAAGTGCTGCAATAGTCGCCTTTGTTAAGCCCTTCGATCAATCCCCGTTCTAAACCGATCGAAAGTGAAAATCCTGGACAGCAGCCAAAAGCCGGGCGGCTTTCACGAAAGCTGGGCGGCTTTCGTGGTCTGCAACTACGAACAGCCTTCTATACTTGGCGGTTTCCGGCGGTTTCAACTCCTATCGATTCCACGACTCATCTAAGTTAAATACCACCACTTTATACCATTTTTCTACACTTTTAAACGTGTAGAACTCGTGGTTTAATCCATCATATGATTTCTTAAAAATCATACACAAATAAACTAGTTAAAGAACACTAAATGGAATTCTTACCTCAATCCTAGCTCTTTTCTTCTTGGACTCCCCCTCCTCTTGCTCCCTTCAAGTTGAGCTTTGTGAGACTTACCCTAGAGCTCTCTCTCCCTCTTGGCTTTGGGTGGTTCGAATGACACAAGAGGATGGGGAAGGATTCCTCTTCAATCACTTACCCCAATCAAGGCATAGACAATGCCAAAAAAAAGGTGTGGGCTTTGTCTCAATGGGACTTCCCATTTCCATCATCCGCACAAGCCAATTTGTGTGGTCCCCCTCCCTATTATTTGAGTCTAATTAGTGTGTAGAATATCCCAAGTGGGTGTAGGGAGTCCCTCCCAATTATTCCTGATATTTTTTTGGCAGGCTGGGCCAAAATAGCGCTCGGGTTGTCCAAATATTTTTGTCAACTTTTGTTGGAACTTTATTGGGCTTCTATAATTTATTATGATGACCCAACTAAATATTTGGTAGTCCGGTCACATATACTGGACCCGATAGACAATTTAATTAATCGCACATTAATTAAATATGCCAATCAATTACACGAATTTTATTCGCTAGGAAATTCGAATACATATCAAATTCCAAATTCAAGTACATCCGGGTGCGGTGTCACAAGTTCACCCCCCCTTAACGGGAATTTCGTCCCCGAAATTCACAAATGCTTATTCAAAAAGGAATGCATACTGTTCCTTCATCAAGGCTTCTGTTTCCCAAGTTTCTTCTTCAACTCGGTCACTTTTCCAAAGGATTTTAACCATTGGAACTTTCTTGCTTCTTAGTTTCTTTACTTGCCTATCAAGTATCCTCACCGGTTGTACGGCATAGTTCAAATCCTCACGTATTTCCACGGGTGGTTTCTCTAACACGTGAGACGGATCCGGCACGTATTTCTTTAGCATAGACACGTGGAACACGTTATGTATCTTTTCCAATTCTGGAGTCAACTGCAATCGGTATGCTACGGCCCCAATTCTTTCAAGAATCACAAATGGCCCTATGTAGCGTGGGTTAAGTTTCCCTCGGCTTTGAAATCGGATGATTCCCTTCCAAGGTGAAACCTTCAAGAATACCTCATCCCCCACCTTAAATTCCAAGGCTCTTCGGCGCTTATCGGCATAGCTCTTCTGTCTATCTTGGGCCGCCTTAAGCCTATCACGAATCATCTTCACCTTTGACTTGGTGATCTCCACCAATTCCGTGCTCTCGAGCTTGGCCATGCCAACCTCATCCCAACACAACGGTGTACGACACTTCCTCCCATACAATGCTTCGTATGGAGGCATGCCGATACTCGCCTGATAACTGTTGTTATAGGCAAACTCAACAAGTGCTAAATGGTTGTCCCAACTTCCTTGGAACTCCAATGCACAAGCTCTCAACATATCCTCCAAAATCTGTATAACCCTCTCGGATTGCCCATCTGTCTGGGGATGAAAAGCAGTGCTGAACTTCAACTTAGTTCCCATGGACTCTTGGAATTTCGGCCAAAATCGTGATGTGAATCGTGGATCCCTGTCGGATACAATGGTTATAGGAACCCCATGTAGCCTCACGATCTCATCCACATACAGTTTGGCTAACCTCTCAAGTGCATAGGTAGTGTTGATAGGTAGAAAGTGTGCACTCTTCGTGAGCCTGTCAACCACAACCCATACAGCATCATAATTCCTCACGGTCCGTGGCAGTCCTACCACAAAATCCATGGTCACGTGCTCCCATTTCCATTCTGGAATGGAAAGTGGCTGCAATAACCCAGCTGGATGCTGATGTTCTGCCTTAACTTGCTGGCAAGTAAGGCATTTACTGATGTACTCGGCTATTTCTCTCTTCATACCAGACCACCAGTAACTTTCTTTCAGATCACGGTACATTTTCGTACCTCCCGGGTGCATAGCATACGCCGATGAATGAGCCTCCTCTAAGATGGACTTTCGGAGCCCCTCATCCGATGGTACACACACTCGGTCACGAAATAATAAGAGACCATCATCTCTTTCCCTGAAATCCTCAACTGGTCCCGCTTGCATGCGTTCCCGGACCTTCATCAGCTCTTCGTCAGTTTCTTGACCCTTCTTGATCTCATCAAGTAATGTAGGTCTCACCTCGAATCTAGCTAACAAGGCACCGTCGCTAGATATCTCCAATTGGGTCCTCAATGCCCTCAAACTAGTCAACAGTGCCCCAGACGAACTCTTTCGGCTCAAGGCATCCGCCACCACGTTGGCTTTACCGGGGTGGTACTCAATGATAAGATGGTAGTCTTTTATCAACTCCATCCATCGCCTCTGTCTCATGTTCAACTCTTTCTGAGTAAACACGTATTTCAAGCTCTTATGGTCAGTGTATATATGACATGTCTCCCCGTAGAGATAATGTCTCCAAATCTTCAGTGCAAATACCACTGCCCCCAGTTCTAAATCGTGAGTAGGATAGTTTACCTCATGCTTCTTCAACTGTCGTGAAGCATAGGCAATTACCCTCCCATTCTGCATCAACACACATCCAAGTCCTTGGATGCTAGCATCGCTATAGACATCGTACCCCATACCTTGTTTGGGTAATGCGAGTACCGGTGCCTCGGTCAATCTCCTCTTTAGTTCAATGAAACCTTTCTCACATTTGTCATCCCATACAAACTTAGCTCCTTTACGAGTGAGCTTCGTCAACGGTGATGCCAAAACAGAGAACTTCTCCACGAACTTCCTGTAGTACCCTGCCAAACCAAGGAAACTACGAATTTCCTTGACATTCTTTGGCCTTTCCCATTCTGTAATGGCTTCTATCTTCTTGTTATCAACCGCAATTCCCGATCCCGAAACCACGTGCCCGAGAAAGCCGATCTCCTGTAGCCAAAATTCACATTTAGAAAATTTGGCATAGAGTTGCTTCTCCCGTAGCGTCTCGAGAACAAGTATCAAGTGCTCCTCATGCTCTTCTTCACTCTTTGAGTAAATCAAGATGTCATCTATGAACACAATCACGAATCGGTCCAAGTATTTGTGAAATACTCGGTTCATCAAGTCCATGAATGCCGCCGGGGCATTTGTCAACCCAAACGACATAACAAGGAACTCAAAATGTCCATACCTAGTGCGGAAAGCACTCTTCGGTATGTCATCCTCTTTGATCTTCAATTGGTGGTACCCCGACCTCAAGTCAATCTTCGAGAACACAGTTGCCCCTCGTAGTTGATCAAACAAGTCATCAATCCTAGGCAAAGGATACCTATTCTTGATTGTGACCTTGTTCAGTCGACGATAGTCAATGCACATTCGAAGTGTTCCATCCTTCTTCTTCACAAAAAGGACCGGTGCTCCCCATGGGGAGTGGCTTGGTCTAATGAAACCGTTATCCAAAAGCTCTTGCAATTGGGTTTTCAACTCGTTAAGTTCCGCGGGTGCCATTCGGTACGGCGGTATGGAGATTGGTTTGGTGCCGGGCTCGACCTCGATCACAAATTCAATCTCCCTATCGGGTGGAAGTCCCGGTAGGTCTTTTGGGAAGACGTCCGGATACTTGCACACCACCTTCACATCGTCGATGTTCATCTCTTCTTTGGTCTTGTCCACCACATATGCTAGATATGCGTGACATCCCTTCCTCATCATACTCCTAGCTCTTACGGCGGAGATGATACAACTATTGGATTTGGCCCGATCCCCCTCGAAGCGTAAGGTTACTCCTTCACCGCCTTCGAGTTCAAGTATCTTTGTGTAGCAATCGACCCTAGCATGATGTTTCTCAAGCCAATCCATCCCCAGGATTGCATCGAATTCAATCATACTCAGCGGTACGAAATCACACGTCAAGTTTTGGCCCTCCACTTCCACCTCACACGATGGATAGTGGCTATCTCTCTCGATGTCTTCCCCTAGAGGTGTGGATACCAATAGGGCTTGAGCCATCGGTACAAGTGGTTCTTTGAATCCCCCGGCAAACGCCTCACTCACGAATGATCGTTGCGCCCCGGTGTCAATGAGGATTCTTGCGTCTCTCCCGTTAATCCTTAGTGTTCCTACATTCATAAGCAATGTAAGACACACTCCCCACTCATTAGACTCATTTCTTAGGTTATAGAGTACCCCGGCTATGGTTTGGATGATCGTCAGCTAACGCCCCATCCCGATTCCATCCCGGTTCCCCCTTGAAATCAACATCGAGCACCAATAAGGGAAAGCCGGCCGCTTTTCATGAAAGCCGGCCGGTTTTCGTACTTTGGCCATCAGCCCGGAATGGCTGGTTACGTAAGCCGGCCGGTTTTTGCCAAAGCCGGCCGGTTTTCGGTCGCCGAAGGAATTCCAACTTTTTAATTATAAAAGCCGGCCGGTTCTTATGAAAGCCGGCCGGTTTTCGGTCGCCGAAAGTATTACAGATTTTCCATTTATAAAAGCCGGCCGGTTCTTACGAAAGCCGGCCGGTTTTCGTTAACAGCGCTTCACACCGGAATGCCTGAACACAAGCCGGCCGGTTTTCACGAAACGCGGCCGGTTTTTATACGCCGAATGACTTAAACAAAAATCAAACACGAAAGCCGGGCGGCTTTCGTCAACGTCGGGCGGCTTATGGTCGCCGTAGGATTTTCCAAGAAATTCGAAGGCGAAAGCCGGGCGGCTTTCGTCAATGCCGGGCGGCTTTCGTCCCAGGCGGATATCCATCCACCTCTTCGAACTAGCACATTCCCGGTGGCTATACAATGTACACATTTTAACACTTATATTGTTTACAAGGGAATAACATCAAAAGTTCAAGAATTTACCCGCGACGGAGTCCGGGTTAGCGCGTGCATCGGCCTCCGTAATCGCATAGACCCTCGCTTGGGTCCTCCCTTGATTTACGGACGGTGCATTGCTTGTGCTAGCTCCACCGTGCCCCAAGCTTGCACTCGGTGCTCCCGTTCGGTTCCTGCTCACCATGGTCCCACTACTTGGTCCGGAACCCGTACCTCGCCCAAGCTGTGGGCAACTCACCTTCATGTGCCCGACCTCCCCGCATTGGTAGCATCTCGGGGGATCGCGACACTTGCCTTGGTGAAGCTTCTTGCAGTTGCTGCACCTTGGTACTCCCGAGTTTTGAGACCTCGAACCTTGCCAGCTTGGGCCTTGATTTGCCCTCGATGGTGGCGCAGGGGTCTTGAATGAGCCCCCTCCCCCGTGGTTCCCCTTCTTGTTAGAACCTTGGGGGCCATGGTTCTCCCATTTTCTTTTCTTCGCCTCCTCGGCGTCTCTTTTCTTCCTCTCTTCCCACTGTTTCTCGCCCTTCAAGGCTTGGTCTACTACTTGGGCAAAAGTCATGTTAGGCAATTGTGTTGCCCTATCACGTATTTCCAAGTCAAGAGCGTCCCAAAAGTGGTTCACCATTCGGTTCTCGTCACAAGCATACTCCGGTATGTAGTCGGCGAGATCCCGGAACTTGTACTCAAGTTCCTTCACTGTCATGTTTCCCCCTTGGGTTAGGAGGGTGTATTCTCTAACCTTCTTGTTCACCTCAAAATCTGAATAATATTGGGCAAAGAACTCCCGTTGGAAGTCCTCCCAAACGACGCCCTCGCCATACTTGCTCTTGGTACCATCCCACCATTTGGATGCCATCCCCTCAAGCAACCTTACCGCTATTCTCAGTTTAAGGTTGGGCGTGATTTGCATGTCAAGGGCTGCTTCATTCAACCTCTTGATCCATTGAGCGGCAACCGAAATGTCTCCGGTCCCGTCAAAGGGTTTGCACCCCAAGTCTCTTGCTTCTTTGATAAACTTGGAGATCCTTATGGTTGGACCTCCATCATTTTGGCCTCCATGTGGTTCCACATGGACTCTAGATGCATTATGACTTCCTCCTCTTGAAGCCATACCCGAAGGTTGCCCCGCCCGGCGCCTTCGGCGTTCCCTCCTCTCCTCGCGCTCTCGGTGGTATTGTTGGAGCAGCGCCTCTATTCTTGCCAAGGAGCCATCTTGCTCCTCATCACTAACATCATCATCATCCCCTTCATAAGGGGTCTCCACCGGCTCAGTTTCCGGCCTATAGGTTGAGTCCTCATAGGACCAATAAGTCTCGCTCTCCGTGTCAACGTGACCGTCGCTCACGGTTTGTTGTTGGCCTCCACGGCCCCTTCCCCTTGACACCCTAGTGGACCCCCGGCTGCCGCGTTCGGATCCACCCGGTACACGGCCCGTCGGGTTCCTCCTAGTGATTCTTCCAATTGGCTCCATTTCTGAAAGAAGTTTAGAATGAGCCATTAGACTCGTATCAATTGTCAAGTGACGGATAGGTACTTAAAGACATCTTTTGGCTCAAATCACCGCCATACCAATTGTTAAGGGTACCATCTTAACAATTAGAGACCTTGCAACTCAAGTACCAAAAGTTCTATAAGTACAAAACTTTATGCTCATGGTTTGCAAAATCATTTTCAAAAAGGAATTTTGAAGCTTCATTATGAAGTTTACGGACTAAGGCTCTGATACCAACTTAATTGTCACGCCCCGGACCTACCGGACACGTCAACAACCCGCCGTACAGTACGAATAGTCAACCGCAGTCCAACTCATCCATACTATACTAGGCGTCTTGAATATCATTCACAATAGTACATCCATAAACAAACATAATGTAAAATAATCAATTGAAATCAGCGGAAACGTTTAATACAAGTGTTTATGCCACACTCCGGCAAACATGGGCATACAAGCCCCAATAATCATTCAAAAATATCCATGAGCATTAATCGAAATGTTTTTAAAACAGAGACGGAGGAAGCACGAACCACGTCTTCCTTCCTAGATCTTCCCGAGGCAACGGGCACTGGTAGCAAGCTCTACTCCCTACCTGAAACTGTGAGGTGGCCTCCCCCGTGAAGGGGAGGTCAGTACTTGGAAGCATTTGACAAGTACAATGACAACTATACCAAGTATAATCAATGTTTCAATTTCTAAGACCCTCAAAATAGGGTGATATCATAATATAAATAAAAATTTATATTTCCCACTTATTATCTCTATAATAAGTAAATTTATTCATTTGTCGGCACACGGCCCATTTCATATATTTCATTATACCCGTCGTTAGCACGACACCGCCCGTAGGTCTTATCATCCTTTACGAGACTTGTCACCGCTCTCCGAGGCCTCACCGGGTCCCCGGGCCGGAGTCCAACATCCCGCCCCTGAACTCATACCCATCGTCCCGTAGGAAGGTAAGGTCCATTCGGGGTCCTATCTTATGTGTTACCGCTGTCGGGAGCCTCGTAAGGTCTCCGGTTCGGATTCCACCCTAACCCGTGATCACGATGTAAGTCCATGCTATCCAACCCCGCTCTCTAGAGTCGGGAAGGGCCATGGTCCTTACTAATTACCAATACTCTATCGGCTAATCCTTAAAGACTACCGAATACACCCGTAGGCCAATCCTATTCCTAGGATCAATTTATTATTCACTTTATCTTGGGTATCCCTTAAGGCCTACCCCTAGCATCACTTATCCACCTTAGTATCTCTTAAGACTACTTAAGGCTCAACAATTTACAATCCAAACCTTGGATCAATTCTAACATATTTCATTCCAAAACCCCGACTAGTATCATTATACTAGTCGGATAAATTCCAACAAAATCTCATTTCAGTTCATAGTCGTATAGACAATTCTCAAACGAATTTTCCATTGAAAATATAGTTCATATCAATATACAAAAATATAATCTTTAATCACTCATATATCCTTATATGAAGTTAAAATTATATTTCAACATAATATTCATAGTAAATCCCTTCATCAAGCCAATATGCTCATATTACATAATCATACACAATTTATCCTTAAATTTGTATATTATGCTCCTTTATTCATTGACAACAATATTTTCATTTAGGCATTATTAATCATTAATAATCCATGAAAATAACATTTAATTACTTTAGGTAATCTTACGAAATTAACCCAAAGATTATAAACAACATAGTCAGCCATCCTCACCTTATGAAGTGCTGCAATAGTCGCCTTTGTTAAGCCCTTCGATCAATCCCCGTTCTAAACCGATCGAAAGTGAAAATCCTGGACAGCAGCCAAAAGCCGGGCGGCTTTCACGAAAGCTGGGCGGCTTTCGTGGTCTGCAACTACGAACAGCCTTCTATACTTGGCGGTTTCCGGCGGTTTCAACTCCTATCGATTCCACGACTCATCTAAGTTAAATACCACCACTTTATACCATTTTTCTACACTTTTAAACGTGTAGAACTCGTGGTTTAATCCATCATATGATTTCTTAAAAATCATACACAAATAAACTAGTTAAAGAACACTAAATGGAATTCTTACCTCAATCCTAGCTCTTTTCTTCTTGGACTCCCCCTCCTCTTGCTCCCTTCAAGTTGAGCTTTGTGAGACTTACCCTAGAGCTCTCTCTCCCTCTTGGCTTTGGGTGGTTCGAATGACACAAGAGGATGGGGAAGGATTCCTCTTCAATCACTTACCCCAATCAAGGCATAGACAATGCCAAAAAAAAGGTGTGGGCTTTGTCTCAATGGGACTTCCCATTTCCATCATCCGCACAAGCCAATTTGTGTGGTCCCCCTCCCTATTATTTGAGTCTAATTAGTGTGTAGAATATCCCAAGTGGGTGTAGGGAGTCCCTCCCAATTATTCCTGATATTTTTTTGGCAGGCTGGGCCAAAATAGCGCTCGGGTTGTCCAAATATTTTTGTCAACTTTTGTTGGAACTTTATTGGGCTTCTATAATTTATTATGATGACCCAACTAAATATTTGGTAGTCCGGTCACATATACTGGACCCGATAGACAATTTAATTAATCGCACATTAATTAAATATGCCAATCAATTACACGAATTTTATTCGCTAGGAAATTCGAATACATATCAAATTCCAAATTCAAGTACATCCGGGTGCGGTGTCACAAGTTGTATGTTTTTTTCTATTCATAATTTGGACTTGAGTCGTGAACGAGAATTGTGTATTTTTGCATAGGGAACCCATTGCAACTCGAAATGAGATCATATGATGTCGTATTCAAAATTTAAGTCAATCTTCGTAACTCGGTTTATTTAGTAAGCCTGAAAACACTGAAGAGTTGTATGTTTTTTTCTATTCATAATTTGGACTTGAGTCGTGAACGAGAATTGTGTATTTTTGCATAGGGAACCCATTGCAACTCGAAATGAGATCATACGATGTCGTATTCAAAATTTAAGCCAATCTTCGTGACTCGGTTGATTTAGTAAGCCTGAAAACACTGAAGAGTTGTATGTTTTTTTCTATTCATAATTTGGACTTGAGTCGTGAACGAGAATTGTGTATTTTTGCATAGGGAACCCATTGCAACTCGAAATGAGATCATATGATGTCGTATTCAAAATTTAAGTCAATCTTCGTAACTCGGTTTATTTAGTAAGCCTGAAAACACAGAAGAGTTGTATGTTTTTTTCTATTCATAATTTGGACTTGAGTCGTGAACGAGAATTGTGTATTTTTGCATAGGGAACCCATTGCAACTCGAAATGAGATCATATGATGTCGTATTCAAAATTTAAGTCAATCTTCGTAACTCGGTTTATTTAGTAAGCCTGAAAACACTGAAGAGTTGTATGTTTTTTTCTATTCATAATTTGGACTTGAGTCGTGAACGAGAATTGTGTATTTTTGCATAGGGAACCCATTGCAACTCGAAATGAGATCATACGATGTCGTATTCAAAATTTAAGCCAATCTTCGTGACTCGGTTGATTTAGTAAGCCTGAAAACACTGAAGAGTTGTATGTTTTTTTCTATTCATAATTTGGACTTGAGTCGTGAACGAGAATTGTGTATTTTTGCATAGGGAACCCATTGCAACTCGAAATGAGATCATATGATGTCGTATTCAAAATTTAAGTCAATCTTCGTAACTCGGTTTATTTAGTAAGCCTGAAAACACAGAAGAGTTGTATGTTTTTTTCTATTCATAATTTGGACTTGAGTCGTGAACGAGAATTGTGTATTTTTGCATAGGGAACCCATTGCAACTCGAAATGAGATCATACGATGTCGTATTCAAAATTTAAGCCAATCTTCGTGACTCGGTTGATTTAGTAAGCCTGAAAACACTGAAGAGTTGTATGTTTTTTTCTATTCATAATTTGGACTTGAGTCGTGAACGAGAATTGTGTATTTTTGCATAGGGAACCCATTGCAACTCGAAATGAGATCATATGATGTCGTATTCAAAATTTAAGTCAATCTTCGTAACTCGGTTTATTTAGTAAGCCTGAAAACACTGAAGAGTTGTATGTTTTTTTCTATTCATAATTTGGACTTGAGTCGTGAACGAGAATTGTGTATTTTTGCATAGGGATCCCATTGCAACTCGAAATGAGATCATACGATGTCGCATTCAAAATTTAAGCCAATCTTCGTGACTCGGTTGATTTAGTAAGCCTGAAAACATTCAAGAGTTGTATGTTTTTTTCTATTCATAATTTGGACTTGAGTCGTGAACGAGAATTGTGTACTTTTTCATAGAAAACCCATTGCAACTCGAAATGAGATCATACGATGTCGTATTCAAAATTTAAGCCAATCTTCGTGACTCGGTTGATTTAGTAAGCCTGAAAACACTGAAGAGTTGTATGTTTTTTTCTATTCATAATTTGGACTTGAGTCGTGAACGAGAATTGTGTATTTTTGCATAGGGAACCCATTGCAACTCGAAATGAGATCATACGATATCGTATTCAAAATTTAAGCCAATCTTCGTGACTCGGTTGATTTAGTAAGCCTGAAAACACTGAAGAGTTGTATGTTTTTTTCTATTCATAATTTGGACTTGAGTCGTGAACGAGAATTGTGTATTTTTGCATAGGGAACCCATTGCAACTCGAAATGAGATCATATGATGTCGTATTCAAAATTTAAGTCAATCTTCGTAACTCGGTTTATTTAGTAAGCCTGAAAACACTGAAGAGTTGTATGTTTTTTTCTATTCATAATTTGGACTTGAGTCGTGAACGAGAATTGTGTATTTTTGCATAGGGATCCCATTGCAACTCGAAATGAGATCATACGATGTCGCATTCAAAATTTAAGCCAATCTTCGTGACTCGGTTGATTTAGTAAGCCTGAAAACATTCAAGAGTTGTATGTTTTTTTCTATTCATAATTTGGACTTGAGTCGTGAACGAGAATTGTGTACTTTTGCATAGAAAACCCATTGCAACTCGAAATGAGATCATACGATGTCGTATTCAAAATTTAAGCCAATCTTCGTGACTCGGTTGATTTAGTAAGCCTGAAAACACTGAAGAGTTGTATGTTTTTTTCTATTCATAATTTGGACTTGAGTCGTGAACGAGAATTGTGTATTTTTGCATAGGGAACCCATTGCAACTCGAAATGAGATCATACGATGTCGTATTCAAAATTTAAGCCAATCTTTGTGACTCGGTTGATTTAGTAAGCCTGAAAACACTGAAGAGTTGTATGTTTTTTTCTATTCATAATTTGGACTTGAGTCGTGAACGAGAATTGTGTATTTTTGCATAGGGAACCCATTGCAACTCGAAATGAGATCATATGATGTCGTATTCAAAATTTAAGTCAATCTTCGTAACTCGGTTTATTTAGTAAGCCTGAAAACACTGAAGAGTTGTATGTTTTTTTCTATTCATAATTTGGACTTGAGTCGTGAACGAGAATTGTGTATTTTTGCATAGGGAACCCATTGCAACTCGACGATAACATGTAAGTATATTAGAACCGTCCAAAAAAATAACATTTTACAATGTATCAGAACAAGATCAGAAAGCTACCTAAGTTAGAAAATCTAACTAAATAAGCAGGATCATACGTATAAAGGGGGTGGTCCCCCGTCAAAGTAATCCAGCATTTAAAAATGGGACATGCCCCATATCACCAAGATAAACTAAAATCACAAAATACTTAACTAACAAGAAGTGGAGCTACGGTAAAGTATCTGCCACCTCCCTCACATCCTTACCAGAATTTGGTTAAGGCATAAGCACGCAACAACCCTCCCCAATTCCACAATAGCTGAACGAACCAAGGGGTTATTTCCTTCCAGTCCGTTTTTTCTTTTTCTTCTTACTCTTAAAAAGATTTGGAAGAGGCATTTTGTTTTTAGCAAATGTTTCCTCCCAACTTAAACCTGGAATTCTCCTTGTCATTCTATTTCTGTTCACATTAGCATCTTTCCTAATCATAAAAACCTTACCGTCCATATAAACTTCATCAAAGTCTGCGGTATCTGTCATGTCCTCCTCCCCCGATCCATTATCGGTCTCATACGATCCATATCCTGAGCTCTCACTTTCAGTCTCTTCCGGCACAGTAGCTTCCGGCATAACAGGCGTAACAGTAGGCTCCGGCACAGTAACAATGCTCTTCACATGAGCCTCCGTATCCTTCACACCCACCTCACCTTGTAGCGTTTTCGGTACATCCTCTTTATCAACACCAAAATCATTCTTTTCCTTATCGTTCTTTTCCTTCCTTTCTTTTTCAGCCAGCTTTTTACAAATAAATGGGTGGTGCCCATATTCTTTGCAATGAAAGCAGTAGTTAGGAAAAGTCTCGTATCTCACCCATTGTTTAATTACCTTGTGTGAAGGTAATCTTATAGGAAAGGACAGTGGGGGTGGCTTTGACACATCAACTTCAATGAGTACTCTAGCGTAATTGTGGTTGGTTCTTTCTTGGGTGACCTTGTCCGTAGATAACGGAACCCCAATCATAGAGGCTACCTCACTCATTGCCCCTTCATTCCATAAATTCATTGGTAGATTTGGGAACTTAACCCAAATTGGCAGTTTGAGGAATTCCTCATCCTCAAACGAGAAATCCTCCGACAACATCTTTAACATCAATAATTTCCCAAAGATCGAGTATGGTCCCTCATTTAGCACTTTCAACCTATCAGCTTCGTTTTGAAATTTAAATATAATCCATCCCTTGTCATGGGACCTAACCAAACATTTCACCCCCCATTTTTGTCTTAGCTCATGGACAGCTTTTAGCCCAGGAAACCGACCTGTGAAGAAACCAACTAAACAATATCCCCACATCTCCACCATAGTAGGCATAACCCTATCAGCGAGGTCCAAAACATTGCCCTTTGGAGGGATATATCTCAATTTAATCCCATGAGATGGTGCACGGTTATCCTTAAAGAGTGCATTCCATGGTTTATTAACCATTTCAGTCTCTTTAGGGACTTCTTGGGACTGTTTGATCAGTACAGAATTCTCAGTAATTATGTTTGAAGCAGTTACCTTAGGTGGCCTCAAAGGAGAAGAAGCTCCTGCATCAGTAGCTACTGTCTGGACTGGGGCATTCTGCCCAGCCCTCTTATCCTTTTCCCCAGAGTTCACAGGCTTCCCAGGACCCTCAGTATGTTGTTTGAATACACCTGCTGCATCAGTCCCCTGCTTCCCAGAAGGCTTGAGTGTCGTTCCAGTCCCCTGCTTCAAAGCAGCATTCCCAGAATTCCCAGAGGAGTTCACTCTCGCAGCAGCATCAATCTGAGCCCTCTCTGACCGTTTCATCAAATTCCCATCACTCAGCGTCGGGAACTCTTCATCCGACCCTACCAGTACAGAAAATCTAGATGAAGAGCGTGTGTTACGGCAGGATGACGCCATAGCAGGACACAACGACGATGGACTGGTCGCGACTTAGGTTACAGTACACAAGCTTTCCCTGCTCACAAACCAGATTCCAAGCTTGACGAAACACAACTCACACCTTAATTCCATTTACAGAAAAAAGATTCGCAGATGAACAGTACACCACACAATTCAATTTCACATTATTTGGCCGTAATTCATCATTCTTGGAGAAGATGACCAAATTTCGACTGTTCTTGAGGAGTGGAAAAAGTATAATAGCTTGATCCTTACTCCAAGGGGAGGCTAAAAAACACTCCCCAAACTAATTGAGCAAGAGGAGCCGGAGTTTTGGCCGTTGACCTACATACGTGAACAGTGTTTATGCGAGTGCTCTGGAGTGATCTGATCCCAAAAATCCCGAAATAAAGTTCGAAAATTGGATGAAGTACAACCCAAATAGATTTAGGACGTAATCCACCAATATCCAAGCTGAAGTTGCAAGATTAATGGGGGAAACAAGCGGATTTGTGGGTCGACGAAGAAGAACCCCGATGGTGAGGGAGAGAATCAGCTCTCAACTTTTCGTTAACCCAATGCAACCCATTGCAACTCGAAATGAGATCATACGATGTCGTATTCAAAATTTAAGCCAATCTTCGTGACTCGGTTGATTTAGTAAGCCTGAAAACACTGAAGAGTTGTATGTTTTTTTATGTTCATAATTTGGACTTGAGTCGTGAACGAGAATTGTGTATTTTTGCATAGGGAACCCATTGCAACTCGAAATGAGATCATACGATGTCGCATTCAAAATTTAAGCCAATCTTCGTGACTCGGTTGATTTAGTAAGCCTGAAAACACTGAAGAGTTGTATGTTTTTTTCTATTCATAATTTGGACTTGAGTCGTGAACGAGAATTGTGTATTTTTGCATAGGGAACCCATTGCAACTCGAAATGAGATCATATGATGTCGTATTCAAAATTTAAGTCAATCTTCGTAACTCGGTTTATTTAGTAAGCCTGAAAACACTGAAGAGTTGTATGTTTTTTTCTATTCATAATTTGGACTTGAGTCGTGAACGAGAATTGTGTATTTTTGCATAGGGAACCCATTGCAACTCGAAATGAGATCATACGATGTCGTATTCAAAATTTAAGCCAATCTTTGTGACTCGGTTGATTTAGTAAGCCTGAAAACACTGAAGAGTTGTATGTTTTTTTCTATTCATAATTTGGACTTGAGTCGTGAACGAGAATTGTGTATTTTTGCATAGGGAACCCATTGCAACTCGAAATGAGATCATATGATGTCGTATTCAAAATTTAAGTCAATCTTCGTAACTCGGTTTATTTAGTAAGCCTGAAAACACTGAAGAGTTGTATGTTTTTTTCTATTCATAATTTGGACTTGAGTCGTGAACGAGAATTGTGTATTTTTGCATAGGGAACCCATTGCAACTCGAAATGAGATCATACGATGTCGTATTCAAAATTTAAGCCAATCTTCGTGACTCGGTTGATTTAGTAAGCCTGAAAACACTGAAGAGTTGTATGTTTTTTTATGTTCATAATTTGGACTTGAGTCGTGAACGAGAATTGTGTATTTTTGCATAGGGAACCCATTGCAACTCGAAATGAGATCATACGATGTCGTATTCAAAATTTAAGCCAATCTTCGTGACTCGGTTGATTTAGTAAGCCTGAAAACACTGAAGAGTTGTATGTTTTTTTCTATTCATAATTTGGACTTGAGTCGTGAACGAGAATTGTGTATTTTTGCATAGGGATCCCATTGCAACTCGAAATGAGATCATACGATGTCGCATTCAAAATTTAAGCCAATCTTCGTGACTCGGTTGATTTAGTAAGCCTGAAAACATTCAAGAGTTGTATGTTTTTTTCTATTCATAATTTGGACTTGAGTCGTGAACGAGAATTGTGTACTTTTGCATAGAAAACCCATTGCAACTCGAAATGAGATCATACGATGTCGTATTCAAAATTTAAGCCAATCTTCGTGACTCGGTTGATTTAGTAAGCCTGAAAACACTGAAGAGTTGTATGTTTTTTTCTATTCATAATTTGGACTTGAGTCGTGAACGAGAATTGTGTATTTTTGCATAGGGAACCCATTGCAACTCGAAATGAGATCATACGATGTCGTATTCAAAATTTAAGCCAATCTTTGTGACTCGGTTGATTTAGTAAGCCTGAAAACACTGAAGAGTTGTATGTTTTTTTCTATTCATAATTTGGACTTGAGTCGTGAACGAGAATTGTGTATTTTTGCATAGGGAACCCATTGCAACTCGAAATGAGATCATATGATGTCGTATTCAAAATTTAAGTCAATCTTCGTAACTCGGTTTATTTAGTAAGCCTGAAAACACTGAAGAGTTGTATGTTTTTTTCTATTCATAATTTGGACTTGAGTCGTGAACGAGAATTGTGTATTTTTGCATAGGGAACCCATTGCAACTCGAAATGAGATCATACGATGTCGTATTCAAAATTTAAGCCAATCTTCGTGACTCGGTTGATTTAGTAAGCCTGAAAACACTGAAGAGTTGTATGTTTTTTTATGTTCATAATTTGGACTTGAGTCGTGAACGAGAATTGTGTATTTTTGCATAGGGAACCCATTGCAACTCGAAATGAGATCATACGATGTCGCATTCAAAATTTAAGCCAATCTTCGTGACTCGGTTGATTTAGTAAGCCTGAAAACACTGAAGAGTTGTATGTTTTTTTCTATTCATAATTTGGACTTGAGTCGTGAACGAGAATTGTGTATTTTTGCATAGGGAACCCATTGCAACTCGAAATGAGATCATATGATGTCGTATTCAAAATTTAAGTCAATCTTCGTAACTCGGTTTATTTAGTAAGCCTGAAAACACTGAAGAGTTGTATGTTTTTTTCTATTCATAATTTGGACTTGAGTCGTGAACGAGAATTGTGTATTTTTTCATAGGGAACCCATTGCAACTCGAAATGAGATCATATGATGTCGTATTCAAAATTTAAGTCAATCTTCGTAACTCGGTTTATTTAGTAAGCCTGAAAACACTGAAGAGTTGTATGTTTTTTTCTATTCATAATTTGGACTTGAGTCGTGAACGAGAATTGTGTATTTTTGCATAGGGATCCCATTGCAACTCGAAATGAGATCATACGATGTCGCATTCAAAATTTAAGCCAATCTTCGTGACTCGGTTGATTTAGTAAGCCTGAAAACACTCAAGAGTTGTATGTTTTTTTCTATTCATAATTTGGACTTGAGTCGTGAACGAGAATTGTGTATTTTTGCATAGGGAACCCATTGCAACTCGAAATGAGATCATATGATGTCGTATTCAAAATTTAAGTCAATCTTCGTAACTCGGTTTATTTAGTAAGCCTGAAAACACTGAAGAGTTGTATGTTTTTTTCTATTCATAATTTGGACTTGAGTCGTGAACGAGAATTGTGTATTTTTGCATAGGGATCCCATTGCAACTCGAAATGAGATCATACGATGTCGCATTCAAAATTTAAGCCAATCTTCGTGACTCGGTTGATTTAGTAAGCCTGAAAACATTCAAGAGTTGTATGTTTTTTTCTATTCATAATTTGGACTTGAGTCGTGAACGAGAATTGTGTACTTTTGCATAGAAAACCCATTGCAACTCGAAATGAGATCATACGATGTCGTATTCAAAATTTAAGCCAATCTTCGTGACTCGGTTGATTTAGTAAGCCTGAAAACACTGAAGAGTTGTATGTTTTTTTCTATTCATAATTTGGACTTGAGTCGTGAACGAGAATTGTGTATTTTTGCATAGGGAACCCATTGCAACTCGAAATGAGATCATACGATGTCGTATTCAAAATTTAAGCCAATCTTTGTGACTCGGTTGATTTAGTAAGCCTGAAAACACTGAAGAGTTGTATGTTTTTTTCTATTCATAATTTGGACTTGAGTCGTGAACGAGAATTGTGTATTTTTGCATAGGGAACCCATTGCAACTCGAAATGAGATCATATGATGTCGTATTCAAAATTTAAGTCAATCTTCGTAACTCGGTTTATTTAGTAAGCCTGAAAACACTGAAGAGTTGTATGTTTTTTTCTATTCATAATTTGGACTTGAGTCGTGAACGAGAATTGTGTATTTTTGCATAGGGAACCCATTGCAACTCGAAATGAGATCATACGATGTCGTATTCAAAATTTAAGCCAATCTTCGTGACTCGGTTGATTTAGTAAGCCTGAAAACACTGAAGAGTTGTATGTTTTTTTATGTTCATAATTTGGACTTGAGTCGTGAACGAGAATTGTGTATTTTTGCATAGGGAACCCATTGCAACTCGAAATGAGATCATACGATGTCGCATTCAAAATTTAAGCCAATCTTCGTGACTCGGTTGATTTAGTAAGCCTGAAAACACTGAAGAGTTGTATGTTTTTTTCTATTCATAATTTGGACTTGAGTCGTGAACGAGAATTGTGTATTTTTGCATAGGGAACCCATTGCAACTCGAAATGAGATCATATGATGTCGTATTCAAAATTTAAGTCAATCTTCGTAACTCGGTTTATTTAGTAAGCCTGAAAACACTGAAGAGTTGTATGTTTTTTTCTATTCATAATTTGGACTTGAGTCGTGAACGAGAATTGTGTATTTTTGCATAGGGAACCCATTGCAACTCGAAATGAGATCATACGATGTCGTATTCAAAATTTAAGCCAATCTTTGTGACTCGGTTGATTTAGTAAGCCTGAAAACACTGAAGAGTTGTATGTTTTTTTCTATTCATAATTTGGACTTGAGTCGTGAACGAGAATTGTGTATTTTTGCATAGGGAACCCATTGCAACTCGAAATGAGATCATATGATGTCGTATTCAAAATTTAAGTCAATCTTCGTAACTCGGTTTATTTAGTAAGCCTGAAAACACTGAAGAGTTGTATGTTTTTTTCTATTCATAATTTGGACTTGAGTCGTGAACGAGAATTGTGTATTTTTGCATAGGGAACCCATTGCAACTCGAAATGAGATCATACGATGTCGTATTCAAAATTTAAGCCAATCTTCGTGACTCGGTTGATTTAGTAAGCCTGAAAACACTGAAGAGTTGTATGTTTTTTTATGTTCATAATTTGGACTTGAGTCGTGAACGAGAATTGTGTATTTTTGCATAGGGAACCCATTGCAACTCGAAATGAGATCATACGATGTCGTATTCAAAATTTAAGCCAATCTTCGTGACTCGGTTGATTTAGTAAGCCTGAAAACACTGAAGAGTTGTATGTTTTTTTCTATTCATAATTTGGACTTGAGTCGTGAACGAGAATTGTGTATTTTTGCATAGGGATCCCATTGCAACTCGAAATGAGATCATACGATGTCGCATTCAAAATTTAAGCCAATCTTCGTGACTCGGTTGATTTAGTAAGCCTGAAAACATTCAAGAGTTGTATGTTTTTTTCTATTCATAATTTGGACTTGAGTCGTGAACGAGAATTGTGTACTTTTGCATAGAAAACCCATTGCAACTCGAAATGAGATCATACGATGTCGTATTCAAAATTTAAGCCAATCTTCGTGACTCGGTTGATTTAGTAAGCCTGAAAACACTGAAGAGTTGTATGTTTTTTTCTATTCATAATTTGGACTTGAGTCGTGAACGAGAATTGTGTATTTTTGCATAGGGAACCCATTGCAACTCGAAATGAGATCATACGATGTCGTATTCAAAATTTAAGCCAATCTTTGTGACTCGGTTGATTTAGTAAGCCTGAAAACACTGAAGAGTTGTATGTTTTTTTCTATTCATAATTTGGACTTGAGTCGTGAACGAGAATTGTGTATTTTTGCATAGGGAACCCATTGCAACTCGAAATGAGATCATATGATGTCGTATTCAAAATTTAAGTCAATCTTCGTAACTCGGTTTATTTAGTAAGCCTGAAAACACTGAAGAGTTGTATGTTTTTTTCTATTCATAATTTGGACTTGAGTCGTGAACGAGAATTGTGTATTTTTGCATAGGGAACCCATTGCAACTCGAAATGAGATCATACGATGTCGTATTCAAAATTTAAGCCAATCTTCGTGACTCGGTTGATTTAGTAAGCCTGAAAACACTGAAGAGTTGTATGTTTTTTTATGTTCATAATTTGGACTTGAGTCGTGAACGAGAATTGTGTATTTTTGCATAGGGAACCCATTGCAACTCGAAATGAGATCATACGATGTCGTATTCAAAATTTAAGCCAATCTTCGTGACTCGGTTGATTTAGTAAGCCTGAAAACACTGAAGAGTTGTATGTTTTTTTCTATTCATAATTTGGACTTGAGTCGTGAACGAGAATTGTGTATTTTTGCATAGGGATCCCATTGCAACTCGAAATGAGATCATACGATGTCGCATTCAAAATTTAAGCCAATCTTCGTGACTCGGTTGATTTAGTAAGCCTGAAAACATTCAAGAGTTGTATGTTTTTTTCTATTCATAATTTGGACTTGAGTCGTGAACGAGAATTGTGTACTTTTGCATAGAAAACCCATTGCAACTCGAAATGAGATCATACGATGTCGTATTCAAAATTTAAGCCAATCTTCGTGACTCGGTTGATTTAGTAAGCCTGAAAACACTGAAGAGTTGTATGTTTTTTTCTATTCATAATTTGGACTTGAGTCGTGAACGAGAATTGTGTATTTTTGCATAGGGAACCCATTGCAACTCGAAATGAGATCATACGATGTCGTATTCAAAATTTAAGCCAATCTTTGTGACTCGGTTGATTTAGTAAGCCTGAAAACACTGAAGAGTTGTATGTTTTTTTCTATTCATAATTTGGACTTGAGTCGTGAACGAGAATTGTGTATTTTTGCATAGGGAACCCATTGCAACTCGAAATGAGATCATATGATGTCGTATTCAAAATTTAAGTCAATCTTCGTAACTCGGTTTATTTAGTAAGCCTGAAAACACTGAAGAGTTGTATGTTTTTTTCTATTCATAATTTGGACTTGAGTCGTGAACGAGAATTGTGTATTTTTGCATAGGGAACCCATTGCAACTCGAAATGAGATCATACGATGTCGTATTCAAAATTTAAGCCAATCTTCGTGACTCGGTTGATTTAGTAAGCCTGAAAACACTGAAGAGTTGTATGTTTTTTTATGTTCATAATTTGGACTTGAGTCGTGAACGAGAATTGTGTATTTTTGCATAGGGAACCCATTGCAACTCGAAATGAGATCATACGATGTCGCATTCAAAATTTAAGCCAATCTTCGTGACTCGGTTGATTTAGTAAGCCTGAAAACACTGAAGAGTTGTATGTTTTTTTCTATTCATAATTTGGACTTGAGTCGTGAACGAGAATTGTGTATTTTTGCATAGGGAACCCATTGCAACTCGAAATGAGATCATATGATGTCGTATTCAAAATTTAAGTCAATCTTCGTAACTCGGTTTATTTAGTAAGCCTGAAAACACTGAAGAGTTGTATGTTTTTTTCTATTCATAATTTGGACTTGAGTCGTGAACGAGAATTGTGTATTTTTTCATAGGGAACCCATTGCAACTCGAAATGAGATCATATGATGTCGTATTCAAAATTTAAGTCAATCTTCGTAACTCGGTTTATTTAGTAAGCCTGAAAACACTGAAGAGTTGTATGTTTTTTTCTATTCATAATTTGGACTTGAGTCGTGAACGAGAATTGTGTATTTTTGCATAGGGATCCCATTGCAACTCGAAATGAGATCATACGATGTCGCATTCAAAATTTAAGCCAATCTTCGTGACTCGGTTGATTTAGTAAGCCTGAAAACACTCAAGAGTTGTATGTTTTTTTCTATTCATAATTTGGACTTGAGTCATGAACGAGAATTGTGTACTTTTGCATAGAAAACCCATTGCAACTCGAAATGAGATCATACGATGTCGTATTCAAAATTTAAGCCAATCTTCGTGACTCGGTTGATTTAGTAAGCCTGAAAACACTGAAGAGTTGTATGTTTTTTTCTATTCATAATTTGGACTTGAGTCGTGAACGAGAATTGTGTATTTTTGCATAGGGAACCCATTGCAACTCGAAATGAGATCATACGATGTCGTATTCAAAATTTAAGCCAATCTTCGTGACTCGGTTGATTTAGTAAGCCTGAAAACACTGAAGAGTTGTATGTTTTTTTCTATTCATAATTTGGACTTGAGTCGTGAACGAGAATTGTGTATTTTTGCATAGGGAACCCATTGCAACTCGAAATGAGATCATATGATGTCGTATTCAAAATTTAAGTCAATCTTCGTAACTCGGTTTATTTAGTAAGCCTGAAAACACTGAAGAGTTGTATGTTTTTTTCTATTCATAATTTGGACTTGAGTCGTGAACGAGAATTGTGTATTTTTGCATAGGGAACCCATTGCAACTCGAAATGAGATCATACGATGTCGTATTCAAAATTTAAGCCAATCTTCGTGACTCGGTTGATTTAGTAAGCCTGAAAACACTGAAGAGTTGTATGTTTTTTTCTATTCATAATTTGGACTTGAGTCGTGAACGAGAATTGTGTATTTTTGCATAGGGAACCCATTGCAACTCGAAATGAGATCATATGATGTCGTATTCAAAATTTAAGTCAATCTTCGTAACTCGGTTTATTTAGTAAGCCTGAAAACACAGAAGAGTTGTATGTTTTTTTCTATTCATAATTTGGACTTGAGTCGTGAACGAGAATTGTGTATTTTTGCATAGGGAACCCATTGCAACTCGAAATGAGATCATATGATGTCGTATTCAAAATTTAAGTCAATCTTCGTAACTCGGTTTATTTAGTAAGCCTGAAAACACTGAAGAGTTGTATGTTTTTTTCTATTCATAATTTGGACTTGAGTCGTGAACGAGAATTGTGTATTTTTGCATAGGGAACCCATTGCAACTCGAAATGAGATCATACGATGTCGTATTCAAAATTTAAGCCAATCTTCGTGACTCGGTTGATTTAGTAAGCCTGAAAACACTGAAGAGTTGTATGTTTTTTTCTATTCATAATTTGGACTTGAGTCGTGAACGAGAATTGTGTATTTTTGCATAGGGAACCCATTGCAACTCGAAATGAGATCATATGATGTCGTATTCAAAATTTAAGTCAATCTTCGTAACTCGGTTTATTTAGTAAGCCTGAAAACACAGAAGAGTTGTATGTTTTTTTCTATTCATAATTTGGACTTGAGTCGTGAACGAGAATTGTGTATTTTTGCATAGGGAACCCATTGCAACTCGAAATGAGATCATACGATGTCGTATTCAAAATTTAAGCCAATCTTCGTGACTCGGTTGATTTAGTAAGCCTGAAAACACTGAAGAGTTGTATGTTTTTTTCTATTCATAATTTGGACTTGAGTCGTGAACGAGAATTGTGTATTTTTTCATAGGGAACCCATTGCAACTCGAAATGAGATCATATGATGTCGTATTCAAAATTTAAGTCAATCTTCGTAACTCGGTTTATTTAGTAAGCCTGAAAACACTGAAGAGTTGTATGTTTTTTTCTATTCATAATTTGGACTTGAGTCGTGAACGAGAATTGTGTATTTTTGCATAGGGATCCCATTGCAACTCGAAATGAGATCATACGATGTCGCATTCAAAATTTAAGCCAATCTTCGTGACTCGGTTGATTTAGTAAGCCTGAAAACATTCAAGAGTTGTATGTTTTTTTCTATTCATAATTTGGACTTGAGTCGTGAACGAGAATTGTGTACTTTTTCATAGAAAACCCATTGCAACTCGAAATGAGATCATACGATGTCGTATTCAAAATTTAAGCCAATCTTCGTGACTCGGTTGATTTAGTAAGCCTGAAAACACTGAAGAGTTGTATGTTTTTTTCTATTCATAATTTGGACTTGAGTCGTGAACGAGAATTGTGTATTTTTGCATAGGGAACCCATTGCAACTCGAAATGAGATCATACGATGTCGTATTCAAAATTTAAGCCAATCTTCGTGACTCGGTTGATTTAGTAAGCCTGAAAACACTGAAGAGTTGTATGTTTTTTTCTATTCATAATTTGGACTTGAGTCGTGAACGAGAATTGTGTATTTTTGCATAGGGAACCCATTGCAACTCGAAATGAGATCATATGATGTCGTATTCAAAATTTAAGTCAATCTTCGTAACTCGGTTTATTTAGTAAGCCTGAAAACACTGAAGAGTTGTATGTTTTTTTCTATTCATAATTTGGACTTGAGTCGTGAACGAGAATTGTGTATTTTTGCATAGGGATCCCATTGCAACTCGAAATGAGATCATACGATGTCGCATTCAAAATTTAAGCCAATCTTCGTGACTCGGTTGATTTAGTAAGCCTGAAAACATTCAAGAGTGGTATGTTTTTTTCTATTCATAATTTGGACTTGAGTCGTGAACGAGAATTGTGTACTTTTGCATAGAAAACCCATTGCAACTCGAAATGAGATCATACGATGTCGTATTCAAAATTTAAGCCAATCTTCGTGACTCGGTTGATTTAGTAAGCCTGAAAACACTGAAGAGTTGTATGTTTTTTTCTATTCATAATTTGGACTTGAGTCGTGAACGAGAATTGTGTATTTTTGCATAGGGAACCCATTGCAACTCGAAATGAGATCATACGATGTCGTATTCAAAATTTAAGCCAATCTTTGTGACTCGGTTGATTTAGTAAGCCTGAAAACACTGAAGAGTTGTATGTTTTTTTCTATTCATAATTTGGACTTGAGTCGTGAACGAGAATTGTGTATTTTTGCATAGGGAACCCATTGCAACTCGAAATGAGATCATATGATGTCGTATTCAAAATTTAAGTCAATCTTCGTAACTCGGTTTATTTAGTAAGCCTGAAAACACTGAAGAGTTGTATGTTTTTTTCTATTCATAATTTGGACTTGAGTCGTGAACGAGAATTGTGTATTTTTGCATAGGGAACCCATTGCAACTCGAAATGAGATCATACGATGTCGTATTCAAAATTTAAGCCAATCTTCGTGACTCGGTTGATTTAGTAAGCCTGAAAACACTGAAGAGTTGTATGTTTTTTTATGTTCATAATTTGGACTTGAGTCGTGAACGAGAATTGTGTATTTTTGCATAGGGAACCCATTGCAACTCGAAATGAGATCATACGATGTCGCATTCAAAATTTAAGCCAATCTTCGTGACTCGGTTGATTTAGTAAGCCTGAAAACACTGAAGAGTTGTATGTTTTTTTCTATTCATAATTTGGACTTGAGTCGTGAACGAGAATTGTGTATTTTTGCATAGGGAACCCATTGCAACTCGAAATGAGATCATATGATGTCGTATTCAAAATTTAAGTCAATCTTCGTAACTCGGTTTATTTAGTAAGCCTGAAAACACTGAAGAGTTGTATGTTTTTTTCTATTCATAATTTGGACTTGAGTCGTGAACGAGAATTGTGTATTTTTTCATAGGGAACCCATTGCAACTCGAAATGAGATCATATGATGTCGTATTCAAAATTTAAGTCAATCTTCGTAACTCGGTTTATTTAGTAAGCCTGAAAACACTGAAGAGTTGTATGTTTTTTTCTATTCATAATTTGGACTTGAGTCGTGAACGAGAATTGTGTATTTTTGCATAGGGATCCCATTGCAACTCGAAATGAGATCATACGATGTCGCATTCAAAATTTAAGCCAATCTTCGTGACTCGGTTGATTTAGTAAGCCTGAAAACACTCAAGAGTTGTATGTTTTTTTCTATTCATAATTTGGACTTGAGTCATGAACGAGAATTGTGTACTTTTGCATAGAAAACCCATTGCAACTCGAAATGAGATCATACGATGTCGTATTCAAAATTTAAGCCAATCTTCGTGACTCGGTTGATTTAGTAAGCCTGAAAACACTGAAGAGTTGTATGTTTTTTTCTATTCATAATTTGGACTTGAGTCGTGAACGAGAATTGTGTATTTTTGCATAGGGAACCCATTGCAACTCGAAATGAGATCATACGATGTCGTATTCAAAATTTAAGCCAATCTTCGTGACTCGGTTGATTTAGTAAGCCTGAAAACACTGAAGAGTTGTATGTTTTTTTCTATTCATAATTTGGACTTGAGTCGTGAACGAGAATTGTGTATTTTTGCATAGGGAACCCATTGCAACTCGAAATGAGATCATATGATGTCGTATTCAAAATTTAAGTCAATCTTCGTAACTCGGTTTATTTAGTAAGCCTGAAAACACTGAAGAGTTGTATGTTTTTTTCTATTCATAATTTGGACTTGAGTCGTGAACGAGAAATGTGTATTTTTGCATAGGGATCCCATTGCAACTCGAAATGAGATCATACGATGTCGCATTCAAAATTTAAGCCAATCTTCGTGACTCGGTTGATTTAGTAAGCCTGAAAACACTCAAGAGTTGTATGTTTTTTTCTATTCTTAATTTGGACTTGAGTCGTGAACGAGAATTGTGTACTTTTGCATAGAAAACCCATTGCAACTTGAAATGAGATCATACGATGTCGTATTCAAAATTTAAGCCAATCTTCGTGACTCGGTTGATTTAGTAAGCCTGAAAACACTGAAGAGTTGTATGTTTTTTTCTATTCATAATTTGGACTTGAGTCGTGAACGAGAATTGTGTATTTTTGCATAGGGAACCCATTGCAACTCGAAATGAGATCATACAGTGTCGTATTCAAAATTTAAGCCAATCTTCGTGACTCGGTTGATTTAGTAAGCCTGAAAACACTGAAGAGTTGTATGTTTTTTTCTATTCATAATTTGGACTTGAGTCGTGAACGAGAATTGTGTATTTTTGCATAGGGAACCCATTGCAACTCGAAATGAGATCATATGATGTCGTATTCAAAATTTAAGTCAATCTTCGTAACTCGGTTTATTTAGTAAGCCTGAAAACACTGAAGAGTTGTATGTTTTTTTCTATTCATAATTTGGACTTGAGTCGTGAACGAGAATTGTGTATTTTTGCATAGGGAACCCATTGCAACTCGAAATGAGATCATACGATGTCGTATTCAAAATTTAAGCCAATCTTCGTGACTCGGTTGATTTAGTAAGCCTGAAAAAACTGAAGAGTTGTATGTTTTTTTCTATTCATAATTTGGACTTGAGTCGTGAACGAGAATTGTGTATTTTTGCATAGAAAACCCATTGCAACTCGAAATGAGATCATACGATGTCGTATTCAAAATTTAAGCCAATCTTCGTGACTCGGTTGATTTAGTAAGCCTGAAAACACTGAAGAGTTGTATGTTTTTTTCTATTCATAATTTGGACTTGAGTCGTGAACGAGAATTGTGTATTTTTGCATAGGGAACCCATTGCAACTCGAAATGAGATCATACGATGTCGTATTCAAAATTTAAGCCAATCTTCGTGACTCGGTTGATTTAGTAAGCCTGAAAACACTGAAGAGTTGTATGTTTTTTTCTATTCATAATTTGGACTTGAGTCGTGAACGAGAATTGTGTATTTTTGCATAGGGAACCCATTGCAACTCGAAATGAGATCATATGATGTCGTATTCAAAATTTAAGTCAATCTTCGTAACTCGGTTTATTTAGTAAGCCTGAAAACACTGAAGAGTTGTATGTTTTTTTCTATTCATAATTTGGACTTGAGTCGTGAACGAGAATTGTGTATTTTTGCATAGGGATCCCATTGCAACTCGAAATGAGATCATACGATGTCGCATTCAAAATTTAAGCCAATCTTCGTGACTCGGTTGATTTAGTAAGCCTGAAAACATTCAAGAGTTGTATGTTTTTTTCTATTCATAATTTGGACTTGAGTCGTGAACGAGAATTGTGTACTTTTGCATAGAAAACCCATTGCAACTCGAAATGAGATCATACGATGTCGTATTCAAAATTTAAGCCAATCTTCGTGACTCGGTTGATTTAGTAAGCCTGAAAACACTGAAGAGTTGTATGTTTTTTTCTATTCATAATTTGGACTTGAGTCGTGAACGAGAATTGTGTATTTTTGCATAGGGAACCCATTGCAACTCGAAATGAGATCATACGATGTCGTATTCAAAATTTAAGCCAATCTTCGTGACTCGGTTGATTTAGTAAGCCTGAAAACACTGAAGAGTTGTATGTTTTTTTCTATTCATAATTTGGACTTGAGTCGTGAACGAGAATTGTGTATTTTTGCATAGGGAACCCATTGCAACTCGAAATGAGATCATATGATGTCGTATTCAAAATTTAAGTCAATCTTCGTAACTCGGTTTATTTAGTAAGCCTGAAAACACTGAAGAGTTGTATGTTTTTTTCTATTCATAATTTGGACTTGAGTCGTGAACGAGAATTGTGTATTTTTGCATAGGGAACCCATTGCAACTCGGAATGAGATCATACGATGTCGTATTCAAAATTTAAGCCAATCTTCGTGACTCGGTTGATTTAGTAAGCCTGAAAACACTGAAGAGTTGTATGTTTTTTTCTATTCATAATTTGGACTTGAGTCGTGAACTAGAATTGTGTATTTTTGCATAGGGAACCCATTGCAAATCGAAATGAGATCATACGATGTCGTATTCAAAATTTAAGCCAATCTTCGTGACTCGGTTGATTTAGTAAGCCTGAAAACACTGAAGAGTTGTATGTTTTTTTCTATTCATAATTTGGACTTGAGTCGTGAACGAGAATTGTGTATTTTTGCATAGGGAACCCATTGCAACTCGAAATGAGATCATACGATGTCGTATTCAAAATTTAAGCCAATCTTCGTGACTCGGTTGATTTAGTAAGCCTGAAAACACTGAAGAGTTGTATGTTTTTTTCTATTCATAATTTGGACTTGAGTCGTGAACGAGAATTGTGTATTTTTGCATAGGGAACCCATTGCAACTCGAAATGAGATCATATGATGTCGTATTCAAAATTTAAGTCAATCTTCGTAACTCGGTTTATTTAGTAAGCCTGAAAACACTGAAGAGTTGTATGTTTTTTTCTATTCATAATTTGGACTTGAGTCGTGAACGAGAATTGTGTATTTTTGCATAGGGATCCCATTGCAACTCGACGATAACATGTAAGTATATTAGAAAAACAAACCGTCAAGAGTTCATCTGTACAGTGGAAATAAGAGCAAAAATGTAGGCTATCCACAGGTTGGATAGCCCATCACCTGCCAAATATGGGGGTGCCAAGGCAGCCCCCCTAAGCTACATCACGGCCTGTCACAAGCAAAAAGGGTGGTGGGCGAAAAAGTTATCACAGTGCTACAAGCTCATAAGATGTCGCATTCAAAATTTAAGCCAATCTTCGTGACTCGGTTTATTTAGTAAGCCTGAAAACATTCAAGAGTTGTATGTTTTTTTCTATTCATAATTTGGACTTGAGACGTGAACGAGAATTGTGTACTTTTGCATAGAAAACCCATTGCAACTCGAAATGAGATCATACGATGTCGTATTCAAAATTTAAGCCAATCTTCGTGACTCGGTTGATTTAGTAAGCCTGAAAACACTGAAGAGTTGTATGTTTTTTTCTATTCATAATTTGGACTTGAGTCGTGAACGAGAATTGTGTATTTTTGCATAGGGAACCCATTGCAACTCGAAATGAGATCATACGATGTCGTATTCAAAATTTAAGCCAATCTTCGTGACTCGGTTGATTTAGTAAGCCTGAAAACACTGAAGAGTTGTATGTTTTTTTCTATTCATAATTTGGACTTGAGTCGTGAACGAGAATTGTGTATTTTTGCATAGGGAACCCATTGCAACTCGAAATGAGATCATATGATGTCGTATTCAAAATTTAAGTCAATCTTCGTAACTCGGTTTATTTAGTAAGCCTGAAAACACTGAAGAGTTGTATGTTTTTTTCTATTCATAATTTGGACTTGAGTCGTGAACGAGAATTGTGTATTTTTGCATAGGGAACCCATTGCAACTCGAAATGAGATCATACGATGTCGTATTCAAAATTTAAGCCAATCTTCGTGACTCGGTTGATTTAGTAAGCCTGATAACACTGAAGAGTTGTATGTTTTTTTCTATTCATAATTTGGACTTGAGTCGTGAACGAGAATTGTGTATTTTTGCATAGGGAACCCATTGCAACTCGAAATGAGATCATATGATGTCGTATTCAAAATTTAAGTCAATCTTCGTAACTCGGTTTATTTAGTAAGCCTGAAAACACAGAAGAGTTGTATGTTTTTTTCTATTCATAATTTGGACTTGAGTCGTGAACGAGAATTGTGTATTTTTGCATAGGGAACCCATTTCAACTCGAAATGAGATCATATGATGTCGTATTCAAAATTTAAGTCAATCTTCGTAACTCGGTTTATTTAGTAAGCCTGAAAACACTGAAGAGTTGTATGTTTTTTTCTATTCATAATTTGGACTTGAGTCGTGAACGAGAATTGTGTATTTTTGCATAGGGATCCCATTGCAACTCGAAATGAGATCATACGATGTCGCATTCAAAATTTAAGCCAATCTTCGTGACTCGGTTGATTTAGTAAGCCTGAAAACACTCAAGAGTTGTATGTTTTTTCTATTCATAATTTGGACTTGAGTCATGAACGAGAATTGTGTACTTTTGCATAGAAAACCCATTGCAACTCGAAATGAGATCATACGATGTCGTATTCAAAATTTAAGCCAATCTTCGTGACTCGGTTGATTTAGTAAGCCTGAAAACACTGAAGAGTTGTATGTTTTTTTCTATTCATAATTTGGACTTGAGTCGTGAACGAGAATTGTGTATTTTTGCATAGGGAACCCATTGCAACTCGAAATGAGATCATACGATGTCGTATTCAAAATTTAAGCCAATCTTCGTGACTCGGTTGATTTAGTAAGCCTGAAAACACTGAAGAGTTGTATGTTTTTTTCTATTCATAATTTGGACTTGAGTCGTGAACGAGAATTGTGTATTTTTGTATAGGGAACCCATTGCAACTCGAAATGAGATCATATGATGTCGTATTCAAAATTTAAGTCAATCTTCGTAACTCGGTTTATTTAGTAAGCCTGAAAACACTGAAGAGTTGTATGTTTTTTTCTATTCATAATTTGGACTTGAGTCGTGAACGAGAAATGTGTATTTTTGCATAGGGATCCCATTGCAACTCGAAATGAGATCATACGATGTCGCATTCAAAATTTAAGCCAATCTTCGTGACTCGGTTGATTTAGTAAGCCTGAAAACACTCAAGAGTTGTATGTTTTTTTCTATTCTTAATTTGGACTTGAGTCGTGAACGAGAATTGTGTACTTTTGCATAGAAAACCCATTGCAACTTGAAATGAGATCATACGATGTCGTATTCAAAATTTAAGCCAATCTTCGTGACTCGGTTGATTTAGTAAGCCTGAAAACACTGAAGAGTTGTATGTTTTTTTCTATTCATAATTTGGACTTGAGTCGTGAACGAGAATTGTGTATTTTTGCATAGGGAACCCATTACAACTCGAAATGAGATCATACAGTGTCGTATTCAAAATTTAAGCCAATCTTCGTGACTCGGTTGATTTAGTAAGCCTGAAAACACTGAAGAGTTGTATGTTTTTTTCTATTCATAATTTGGACTTGAGTCGTGAACGAGAATTGTGTATTTTTGCATAGGGAACCCATTGCAACTCGAAATGAGATCATATGATGTCGTATTCAAAATTTAAGTCAATCTTCGTAACTCGGTTTATTTAGTAAGCCTGAAAACACTGAAGAGTTGTATGTTTTTTTCTATTCATAATTTGGACTTGAGTCGTGAACGAGAATTGTGTATTTTTGCATAGGGAACCCATTGCAACTCGAAATGAGATCATACGATGTCGTATTCAAAATTTAAGCCAATCTTCGTGACTCGGTTGATTTAGTAAGCCTGAAAAAACTGAAGAGTTGTATGTTTTTTTCTATTCATAATTTGGACTTGAGTCGTGAACGAGAATTGTGTATTTTTGCATAGAAAACCCATTGCAACTCGAAATGAGATCATACGATGTCGTATTCAAAATTTAAGCCAATCTTCGTGACTCGGTTGATTTAGTAAGCCTGAAAACACTGAAGAGTTGTATGTTTTTTTCTATTCATAATTTGGACTTGAGTCGTGAACGAGAATTGTGTATTTTTGCATAGGGAACCCATTGCAACTCGAAATGAGATCATACGATGTCGTATTCAAAATTTAAGCCAATCTTCGTGACTCGGTTGATTTAGTAAGCCTGAAAACACTGAAGAGTTGTATGTTTTTTTCTATTCATAATTTGGACTTGAGTCGTGAACGAGAATTGTGTATTTTTGCATAGGGAACCCATTGCAACTCGAAATGAGATCATATGATGTCGTATTCAAAATTTAAGTCAATCTTCGTAACTCGGTTTATTTAGTAAGCCTGAAAACACTGAAGAGTTGTATGTTTTTTTCTATTCATAATTTGGACTTGAGTCGTGAACGAGAAATGTGTATTTTTGCATAGGGATCCCATTGCAACTCGAAATGAGATCATACGATGTCGCATTCAAAATTTAAGCCAATCTTCGTGACTCGGTTGATTTAGTAAGCCTGAAAACACTCAAGAGTTGTATGTTTTTTTCTATTCTTAATTTGGACTTGAGTCGTGAACGAGAATTGTGTACTTTTGCATAGAAAACCCATTGCAACTTGAAATGAGATCATACGATGTCGTATTCAAAATTTAAGCCAATCTTCGTGACTCGGTTGATTTAGTAAGCCTGAAAACACTGAAGAGTTGTATGTTTTTTTCTATTCATAATTTGGACTTGAGTCGTGAACGAGAATTGTGTATTTTTGCATAGGGAACCCATTGCAACTCGAAATGAGATCATACAGTGTCGTATTCAAAATTTAAGCCAATCTTCGTGACTCGGTTGATTTAGTAAGCCTGAAAACACTGAAGAGTTGTATGTTTTTTTCTATTCATAATTTGGACTTGAGTCGTGAACGAGAATTGTGTATTTTTGCATAGGGAACCCATTGCAACTCGAAATGAGATCATATGATGTCGTATTCAAAATTTAAGTCAATCTTCGTAACTCGGTTTATTTAGTAAGCCTGAAAACACTGAAGAGTTGTATGTTTTTTTCTATTCATAATTTGGACTTGAGTCGTGAACGAGAATTGTGTATTTTTGCATAGGGAACCCATTGCAACTCGAAATGAGATCATACGATGTCGTATTCAAAATTTAAGCCAATCTTCGTGACTCGGTTGATTTAGTAAGCCTGAAAAAACTGAAGAGTTGTATGTTTTTTTCTATTCATAATTTGGACTTGAGTCGTGAACGAGAATTGTGTATTTTTGCATAGAAAACCCATTGCAACTCGAAATGAGATCATACGATGTCGTATTCAAAATTTAAGCCAATCTTCGTGACTCGGTTGATTTAGTAAGCCTGAAAACACTGAAGAGTTGTATGTTTTTTTCTATTCATAATTTGGACTTGAGTCGTGAACGAGAATTGTGTATTTTTGCATAGGGAACCCATTGCAACTCGAAATGAGATCATACGATGTCGTATTCAAAATTTAAGCCAATCTTCGTGACTCGGTTGATTTAGTAAGCCTGAAAACACTGAAGAGTTGTATGTTTTTTTCTATTCATAATTTGGACTTGAGTCGTGAACGAGAATTGTGTATTTTTGCATAGGGAACCCATTGCAACTCGAAATGAGATCATATGATGTCGTATTCAAAATTTAAGTCAATCTTCGTAACTCGGTTTATTTAGTAAGCCTGAAAACACTGAAGAGTTGTATGTTTTTTTCTATTCATAATTTGGACTTGAGTCGTGAACGAGAATTGTGTATTTTTGCATAGGGATCCCATTGCAACTCGAAATGAGATCATACGATGTCGCATTCAAAATTTAAGCCAATCTTCGTGACTCGGTTGATTTAGTAAGCCTGAAAACATTCAAGAGTTGTATGTTTTTTTCTATTCATAATTTGGACTTGAGTCGTGAACGAGAATTGTGTACTTTTGCATAGAAAACCCATTGCAACTCGAAATGAGATCATACGATGTCGTATTCAAAATTTAAGCCAATCTTCGTGACTCGGTTGATTTAGTAAGCCTGAAAACACTGAAGAGTTGTATGTTTTTTTCTATTCATAATTTGGACTTGAGTCGTGAACGAGAATTGTGTATTTTTGCATAGGGAACCCATTGCAACTCGAAATGAGATCATACGATGTCGTATTCAAAATTTAAGCCAATCTTCGTGACTCGGTTGATTTAGTAAGCCTGAAAACACTGAAGAGTTGTATGTTTTTTTCTATTCATAATTTGGACTTGAGTCGTGAACGAGAATTGTGTATTTTTGCATAGGGAACCCATTGCAACTCGAAATGAGATCATATGATGTCGTATTCAAAATTTAAGTCAATCTTCGTAACTCGGTTTATTTAGTAAGCCTGAAAACACTGAAGAGTTGTATGTTTTTTTCTATTCATAATTTGGACTTGAGTCGTGAACGAGAATTGTGTATTTTTGCATAGGGATCCCATTGCAACTCGAAATGAGATCATACGATGTCGCATTCAAAATTTAAGCCAATCTTCGTGACTCGGTTTATTTAGTAAGCCTGAAAACATTCAAGAGTTGTATGTTTTTTTCTATTCATAATTTGGACTTGAGACGTGAACGAGAATTGTGTACTTTTGCATAGAAAACCCATTGCAACTCGAAATGAGATCATACGATGTCGTATTCAAAATTTAAGCCAATCTTCGTGACTCGGTTGATTTAGTAAGCCTGAAAACACTGAAGAGTTGTATGTTTTTTTCTATTCATAATTTGGACTTGAGTCGTGAACGAGAATTGTGTATTTTTGCATAGGGAACCCATTGCAACTCGAAATGAGATCATACGATGTCGTATTCAAAATTTAAGCCAATCTTCGTGACTCGGTTGATTTAGTAAGCCTGAAAACACTGAAGAGTTGTATGTTTTTTTCTATTCATAATTTTGACTTGAGTCGTGAACGAGAATTGTGTATTTTTGCATAGGGAACCCATTGCAACTCGAAATGAGATCATATGATGTCGTATTCAAAATTTAAGTCAATCTTCGTAACTCGGTTTATTTAGTAAGCCTGAAAACACTGAAGAGTTGTATGTTTTTTTCTATTCATAATTTGGACTTGAGTCGTGAACGAGAATTGTGTATTTTTGCATAGGGAACCCATTGCAACTCGAAATGAGATCATACGATGTCGTATTCAAAATTTAAGCCAATCTTCGTGACTCGGTTGATTTAGTAAGCCTGATAACACTGAAGAGTTGTATGTTTTTTTCTATTCATAATTTGGACTTGAGTCGTGAACGAGAATTGTGTATTTTTGCATAGGGAACCCATTGCAACTCGAAATGAGATCATATGATGTCGTATTCAAAATTTAAGTCAATCTTCGTAACTCGGTTTATTTAGTAAGCCTGAAAACACAGAAGAGTTGTATGTTTTTTTCTATTCATAATTTGGATTTGAGTCGTGAACGAGAATTGTGTATTTTTGCATAGGGAACCCATTGCAACTCGAAATGAGATCATACGATGTCGTATTCAAAATTTAAGCCAATCTTCGTGACTCGGTTGATTTAGTAAGCCTGAAAACACTGAAGAGTTGTATGTTTTTTTCTATTCATAATTTGGACTTGAGTCGTGAACGAGAATTGTGTATTTTTGCATAGGGAACCCATTGCAACTCGAAATGAGATCATATGATGTCGTATTCAAAATTTAAGTCAATCTTCGTAACTCGGTTTATTTAGTAAGCCTGAAAACACTGAAGAGTTGTATGTTTTTTTCTATTCATAATTTGGACTTGAGTCGTGAACGAGAATTGTGTATTTTTGCATAGGGATCCCATTGCAACTCGAAATGAGATCATACGATGTCGCATTCAAAATTTAAGCCAATCTTCGTGACTCGGTTGATTTAGTAAGCCTGAAAACATTCAAGAGTTGTATGTTTTTTTCTGTTCATAATTTGGACTTGAGTCGTGAACGAGAATTGTGTACTTTTGCATAGAAAACCCATTGCAACTCGAAATGAGATCATACGATGTCGTATTCAAAATTTAAGCCAATCTTCGTGACTCGGTTGATTTAGTAAGCCTGAAAACACTGAAGAGTTGTATGTTTTTTTTCTATTCATAATTTGGACTTGAGTCGTGAACGAGAATTGTGTATTTTTGCATAGGGAACCCATTGCAACTCGAAATGAGATCATACGATATCGTATTCAAAATTTAAGCCAATCTTCGTGACTCGGTTGATTTAGTAAGCCTGAAAACACTGAAGAGTTGTATGTTTTTTTCTATTCATAATTTGGACTTGAGTCGTGAACGAGAATTGTGTATTTTTGCATAGGGAACCCATTGCAACTCGAAATGAGATCATATGATGTCGTATTCAAAATTTAAGTCAATCTTCGTAACTCGGTTTATTTAGTAAGCCTGAAAACACTGAAGAGTTGTATGTTTTTTTCTATTCATAATTTGGACTTGAGTCGTGAACGAGAATTGTGTATTTTTGCATAGGGATCCCATTGCAACTCGAAATGAGATCATACGATGTCGCATTCAAAATTTAAGCCAATCTTCGTGACTCGGTTGATTTAGAAAGCCTGAAAACATTCAAGAGTTGTATGTTTTTTTCTATTCATAATTTAAACTTGAGTCGTGAACGAGAATTGTGTACTTTTGCATAGAAAACCCATTGCAACTCGAAATGAGATCATACGATGTCGTATTCAAAATTTAAGCCAATCTTCGTGACTCGGTTGATTTAGTAAGCCTGAAAACACTGAAGAGTTGTATGTTTTTTTCTATTCATAATTTGGACTTGAGTCGTGAACGAGAATTGTGTATTTTTGCATAGGGAACTCATTGCAACTCGAAATGAGATCATACGATGTCGTATTCAAAATTTAAGCCAATCTTTGTGACTCGGTTGATTTAGTAAGCCTGAAAACACTGAAGAGTTGTATGTTTTTTTCTATTCATAATTTGGACTTGAGTCGTGAACGAGAATTGTGTATTTTTTGCATAGGGAACCCATTGCAACTCGAAATGAGATCATATGATGTCGTATTCAAAATTTAAGTCAATCTTCGTAACTCGGTTTATTTAGTAAGCCTGAAAACACTGAAGAGTTGTATGTTTTTTTCTATTCATAATTTGGACTTGAGTCGTGAACGAGAATTGTGTATTTTTGTATAGGGAACCCATTGCAACTCGAAATGAGATCATACGATGTCGTATTCAAAATTTAAGCCAATCTTCGTGACTCGGTTGATTTAGTAAGCCTGAAAACACTGAAGAGTTGTATGTTTTTTTATGTTCATAATTTGGACTTGAGTCGTGAACGAGAATTGTGTATTTTTGCATAGGGAACCCATTGCAACTCGAAATGAGATCATACGATGTCGCATTCAAAATTTAAGCCAATCTTCGTGACTCGGTTGATTTAGTAAGCCTGAAAACACTGAAGAGTTGTATGTTTTTTTCTATTCATAATTTGGACTTGAGTCGTGAACGAGAATTGTGTATTTTTGCATAGGGAACCCATTGCAACTCGAAATGAGATCATACGATGTCGTATTCAAAATTTAAGCCAATCTTCGTGACTCGGTTGATTTAGTAAGCCTGAAAACACTGAAGAGTTGTATGTTTTTTTCTATTCATAATTTGGACTTGAGTCGTGAACGAGAATTGTGTATTTTTGCATAGGGAACCCATTGCAACTCGAAATGAGATCATATGATGTCGTATTCAAAATTTAAGTCAATCTTCGTAACTCGGTTTATTTAGTAAGCCTGAAAACACTGAAGAGTTGTATGTTTTTTTCTATTCATAATTTGGACTTGAGTCGTGAACGAGAATTGTGTATTTTTGCATAGGGATCCCATTGCAACTCGAAATGAGATCATACGATGTCGCATTCAAAATTTAAGCCAATCTTCGTGACTCGGTTGATTTAGTAAGCCTGAAAACATTCAAGAGTTGTATGTTTTTTTCTGTTCATAATTTGGACTTGAGTCGTGAACGAGAATTGTGTACTTTTGCATAGAAAACCCATTGCAACTCGAAATGAGATCATACGATGTCGTATTCAAAATTTAAGCCAATCTTCGTGACTCGGTTGATTTAGTAAGCCTGAAAACACTGAAGAGTTGTATGTTTTTTTTCTATTCATAATTTGGACTTGAGTCGTGAACGAGAATTGTGTATTTTTGCATAGGGAACCCATTGCAACTCGAAATGAGATCATACGATATCGTATTCAAAATTTAAGCCAATCTTCGTGACTCGGTTGATTTAGTAAGCCTGAAAACACTGAAGAGTTGTATGTTTTTTTCTATTCATAATTTGGACTTGAGTCGTGAACGAGAATTGTGTATTTTTGCATAGGGAACCCATTGCAACTCGAAATGAGATCATATGATGTCGTATTCAAAATTTAAGTCAATCTTCGTAACTCGGTTTATTTAGTAAGCCTGAAAACACTGAAGAGTTGTATGTTTTTTTCTATTCATAATTTGGACTTGAGTCGTGAACGAGAATTGTGTATTTTTGCATAGGGATCCCATTGCAACTCGAAATGAGATCATACGATGTCGCATTCAAAATTTAAGCCAATCTTCGTGACTCGGTTGATTTAGAAAGCCTGAAAACATTCAAGAGTTGTATGTTTTTTTCTATTCATAATTTAAACTTGAGTCGTGAACGAGAATTGTGTACTTTTGCATAGAAAACCCATTGCAACTCGAAATGAGATCATACGATGTCGTATTCAAAATTTAAGCCAATCTTCGTGACTCGGTTGATTTAGTAAGCCTGAAAACACTGAAGAGTTGTATGTTTTTTTCTATTCATAATTTGGACTTGAGTCGTGAACGAGAATTGTGTATTTTTGCATAGGGAACTCATTGCAACTCGAAATGAGATCATACGATGTCGTATTCAAAATTTAAGCCAATCTTTGTGACTCGGTTGATTTAGTAAGCCTGAAAACACTGAAGAGTTGTATGTTTTTTTCTATTCATAATTTGGACTTGAGTCGTGAACGAGAATTGTGTATTTTTTGCATAGGGAACCCATTGCAACTCGAAATGAGATCATATGATGTCGTATTCAAAATTTAAGTCAATCTTCGTAACTCGGTTTATTTAGTAAGCCTGAAAACACTGAAGAGTTGTATGTTTTTTTCTATTCATAATTTGGACTTGAGTCGTGAACGAGAATTGTGTATTTTTGTATAGGGAACCCATTGCAACTCGAAATGAGATCATACGATGTCGTATTCAAAATTTAAGCCAATCTTCGTGACTCGGTTGATTTAGTAAGCCTGAAAACACTGAAGAGTTGTATGTTTTTTTATGTTCATAATTTGGACTTGAGTCGTGAACGAGAATTGTGTATTTTTGCATAGGGAACCCATTGCAACTCGAAATGAGATCATACGATGTCGCATTCAAAATTTAAGCCAATCTTCGTGACTCGGTTGATTTAGTAAGCCTGAAAACACTGAAGAGTTGTATGTTTTTTTCTATTCATAATTTGGACTTGAGTCGTGAACGAGAATTGTGTATTTTTGCATAGGGAACCCATTGCAACTCGAAATGAGATCATACGATGTCGTATTCAAAATTTAAGCCAATCTTCGTGACTCGGTTGATTTAGTAAGCCTGAAAACACTGAAGAGTTGTATGTTTTTTTCTATTCATAATTTGGACTTGAGTCGTGAACGAGAATTGTGTATATTTGCATAGGGAACCCATTGCAACTCGAAATGAGATCATATGATGTCGTATTCAAAATTTAAGTCAATCTTCGTAACTCGGTTTATTTAGTAAGCCTGAAAACACTGAAGAGTTGTATGTTTTTTTCTATTCATAATTTGGACTTGAGTCGTGAACGAGAATTGTGTATTTTTGCATAGGGATCCCATTGCAACTCGAAATGAGATCATACGATGTCGCATTCAAAATTTAAGCCAATCTTCGTGACTCGGTTGATTTAGTAAGCCTGAAAACATTCAAGAGTTGTATGTTTTTTTCTATTCATAATTTGGACTTGAGTCGTGAACGAGAATTGTGTACTTTTGCATAGAAAACCCATTGCAACTCGAAATGAGATCATACGATGTCGTATTCAAAATTTAAGCCAATCTTCGTGACTCGGTTGATTTAGTAAGCCTGAAAACACTGAAGAGTTGTATGTTTTTTTCTATTCATAATTTGGACTTGAGTCGTGAACGAGAATTGTGTATTTTTGCATAGGGAACCCATTGCAACTCGAAATGAGATCATACAATGTCGTATTCAAAATTTAAGCCAATCTTCGTGACTCGGTTGATTTAGTAAGCCTGAAAACACTGAAGAGTTGTATGTTTTTTTCTATTCATAATTTTGACTTGAGTCGTGAACGAGAATTGTGTATTTTTGCATAGGGAACCCATTGCAACTCGAAATGAGATCATATGATGTCGTATTCAAAATTTAAGTCAATCTTCGTAACTCGGTTTATTTAGTAAGCCTGAAAACACTGAAGAGTTGTATGTTTTTTTCTATTCATAATTTGGACTTGAGTCGTGAACGAGAATTGTGTATTTTTGCATAGGGATCCCATTGCAACTCGAAATGAGATCATACGATGTCGCATTCAAAATTTAAGCCAATCTTCGTGACTCGGTTGATTTAGTAAGCCTGAAAACATTCAAGAGTTGTATGTTTTTTTCTATTCATAATTTGGACTTGAGTCGTGAACGAGAATTGTGTACTTTTGCATAGAAAACCCATTGCAACTCGAAATGAGATCATACGATGTCGTATTCAAAATTTAAGCCAATCTTCGTGACTCGGTTGATTTAGTAAGCCTGAAAACACTGAAGAGT